>CM024241.1:48069335-48669335 GCA_013421045.1 Propylea japonica | reverse complement strand
CTCAAAAGCCGGCTTGTTAGCTTGTAAAGTCGCCCCGTGTATACTTGACCCCATTGAGATACTTTACAAGCTGCTTCTGAGCGAATTTAGTAGCTGATTGTAAATTCGCTACGTGTAATCGTGTTCACAAGCCAACAATCTGATTGTAAAAAAGCTGCGACTTAAGTTGAAAGCTGGGCTACTTTACACGCTAAATCGCTGGCGTTTTGGCTTGTTGGCATGTTACAAAGCCGTGTGTTCTCACAGTTGCTACTAAACAATATGTGAGTTTTCATCTACTAGGTGGTTCCTGGTTCTTAAATTTGAAAACGTATTTGAAATTTATCTTAGATCCTTGGAAACGATACAAACATAAACCTTACGTGGATCGCTAGATTGTTGGCTACTCAGGGAGTAGACAGTTTTGTGTGTAATTGTCACAATCTCACGAACTAATTCACTAAAAAAATTCTAAGTTCGCTCAGTAGCAGCTTTTAAACTATCTCAATGTAATCGACCCATAAGATACAAATACGACGAGTCGTATTTTAACGTTGTGTATATTGCGGCCGTGTATTAAAGCCGGAACATTTGAAACCATCGCGGAATCGTTAGGCTACTATTCAAGTGTTTTCCAGACAAAAATAAACTTGCAATAGAAAGATGCATATAAATAGAAATCTAGAAAAAAACTAACGAGGGTGTGACATAGTGATCCATTCGGATAGTCATTCTGCTATTAGAGCACTGAATTCTATGTCATCGACTCATTGCTAATATGGAAGTACTGAAGGAAACTCAATGATGTAGGCAAGAACACAAAGTTCTTCAGCTTGGGTTTCTGGTCATTCAGGAGTCTTTGGAAATAAATAGAAAATGGGAAGCCATAAAAGGCTTAATGTCGCTGTGGCATCTACTTGCCTATCCCAATGACTTTTGAATGTGAAAGTGCAAAACTCTTATTGCTTTAATACGATCCTTTCGCATCTTCTCTGAGGCTATGATGACTGTGGTCACAATGATCACTAGCACATAATTTCTCAGCGTGCAATTTCAGATCTGCCTAACGTACAAATGCGACGAGCCGTATTTTAACGTCGTCTATATTGCGGCCGTGGAGTTTAGCCGGGACATTTGAAACTATCGCGGAAGCCCGTTTTATCGTGCCTATAAAACGGGCATAATGACCCAAAAGTAAGATTTACAATAAAGCGTTATTATAACGGAATGGGACATATAAACTGAGGGAATCACCTGGAACGATCGATGGGGCTGCTTCCCTCGGCTAGGTCCGATAGATAAGCCGAACGTGAGAAAATTGATGTAGCAATTCGGCGGTGGAACGGGAATAAAAAGCTACGGTTGGTATTTATGTGGCTGGTCTGGGAAAACGGTTAGATAGTCCTTTTTCAGGCAGAGGTACTCTATGAATGTGGTTTTTCCTAAAAGCATTGTTTGATCATAGTGATCTAGACTAGATTTTGCATCAATTAATTTAAAGGGCACTTCCTAGATACTCTACTGGGTGGCATAACACCAAAATAATGTAAACGAATATGTTTAACTTTGAGCAGGAAGTTACATTCCTGGAAAAATGTAGCTGGAGTAGTATGGTAATGCACCAAGGGAGTTACTGTGTCAATCGATGGCAACCTGATACTAATAATAGTAGCTCCGTGTTCAAGTTTATAGAATTTGAAGTGAATTCTGATTTAGATGATCGAAACGCTCTGCGTTAACTCAAGTTAACGGTATCGGCACTTTGTCAGCAAGGGTATTGATTCATATTTTTTTGATCAAACACAAACGTGCTGTTACAGTAAATATAGAGCGCTTTATTCCAATGCTATAGAATTGATATAAATAATATTTATACTGTTGTTTTTGCTCAAGGGTTGGTGAATTTCTGTTTTTTCATCAACAATCATGGTATCAGCAAGATGAGGCACTACCATTTGATCAGAATTGAATTTTTTGGGGTACTAACAGGACATTCCTTCTAGATAAGATTTATCCACAATCAACTTTTTCTTTGGAGTTGTAATTAAAGTGAATTTTCAACAGGGACCCAGCGCATTTTTATTAGAAAATGCGGAACTTCTCAGGAAACACATGTGAAGAATTCATGAATAATTTCTGCTCCAGGTCAAAATAATAAAGAAAATGAAGTCAACGTCGCCGAATGTACCGACCTCGTCCGACGAGCTCGCGAGATATCAGAGAACTCTATGCAATATTGACAACAATGCGTATCAATCTGACGAGAAAATAAACAACATAACCTAAAATTTCAGTATACGAAGTGGAATATGCCAAATTTCCATGGCCAACCGATGGCTTTCGTGACCGGACTATATGTGATGTGGCTATAAACTATAATGGGCTTTTTTGCTACTGACCATTTGATGTTTCTCTTGAAACATATTGGTTTTGATATTAGATGGTGTTATTGGCTAAGTTTGAAAATCAGCAACACTATTTCTACTTTTCGAAATATAGCATTCCGAAAATCCAAGTGAAACTTCATCTTTGAACTTCCTTCAAAAATAATAAGTTATTACTGTAGGATCTATCTCGATATCTCGAAGGCTAGCTAAGAAGAAACATCTAGAATACAAAACACTCCTGAATTTTTCATAGAATGAGAAATCTAACTCTCAGGTTTTAGATGTAGATATTGTTTTTGCATTGCAGAACTTACTTCTTCCGATTCCTCAGAGGAACTCGTTCAGTATTTTGAAGATTAGTTGGTAGCTCTTTCCGGAGAGAAAAATGTTTTGTACGTCAATACAAACCAATGTAAATACCAATTAATTCCAGATGTATATACATGATGGAATATGTTGAAATCTAAATAGAAAAGTACCATTTTATGTGCACTTTCAACAAAAATTAAAGAACTGAACTCATTACAGAGTATTTGTTATTCTTATTTGATATATTACCATCGATTCTCCAGAAGGAGAGATAGCTTACCAGAAACATAAAAAGGTTTCAGTGTGAATTAGAAGTTCTACTGAAACATATTTAAATCAAATAGAATTGATCCAACACATATTTCCAACATTCAGAGGGTTCAGAAGCTTTTACATAAACCAGAGTAGATGAACAAAATAACGCTAGAGACAACTCTGTAAAGCTCTGAAATTCCTTCAGGGCGAAGCTAGCTATTCTAGCCGCCCTTTCTCCATTATAAACAAGCATTTATTGTGCGGAACCCTGAACCTTATTGATCCAAACTTCTTCCTCCTACCCTCAGAGCCGAAACCTTATGAAAAGACGCCACCATTACTCTGAAGCAAGAGGGGTTGCTAATCCTGGCTATGTGTATGGAATAGATTAGGAACTCGGGTGAAGTTTGAACGGAGGTTGGTGGGGTGTGGGCTCACCCTCTCTATCGTTTCAGTTATCGGCCCCATTAAATATTACATGTAGCAAATATGTTTCAAAGTTTAATGAATTACGTCAAATATCTCATAATGTTGGAGCTGAAACAAATTAGAACTTTATAATGGAAAATTTGAGCCGAAAGTTTGTTACCTGAGTTTTGGTTCGAAGTGCGATATTGATCTTTTTGGAAAAATATTGAGTCTTAGCTTGGCGTATAGGGTGTTCTGAACTTGAGGTTAATCATTCAGTGTTTGATTTTTTTAAGATGGATCGTTAGCTCCAGAATGATTTTATCAATAATACATAGGTACTAAGGGTGATATTTTCACGTCGAGCTAGATGAAAGGAAAGATTAATCTAATCGTCGCCATTCATAATTCATCATGGAATTATTGCCGTTTTTATTATTTTTATGGTATTCGTCATTTGTATACTATTTTCCGATTGCACTATTCTTTTCCTTTCGACTCTATAAATTTGCTTTAGTCCAAAATTCGTGTCCAGTTCATTTCTGCAAGCCTGTTTCTAAAAGGGGAAGAGCGTGCCATAGTTTTGCCAAATTTAGGCTTTTTTTGCAGCACCTATTCATGAACTACGGATGAATGATTTGTGATTAAAAACAATTCCGTTCAAAGGTAACCACTCCAATTTGAATAGAAGTTTCCTTTATCCACACAGAATCTACACTCTTCAGTTTCTGTTAAGCCATTCCTCACCATTTGCTTCGCAAGGGACAATGTTTTTTCAGAAAGCCAGTGAGGAGCTTTTTGGAAAGATCCATTCATGGCAGATTCCTCTAGAATGCTTCTTTTTCAGTTTCTGCTCTCTTCAAAAACTATTTCCTCATTTGCCTACACCATAAAACGGTTCTGGGTCAGTAAGTGGCTTTAATGCTGACTGAAGAGACCTTGTTGTTCTTACCTACTTCATTGAGTTTTCTTGGCATTCCCATATTAGCTTCGAGTTGATGGCATAGAAGTTTAGTTATTTAATAGCAGGTTGACTATCAGAATTGATCACTATAATTACCTCCTGGATAGTTTCTTCCCAGGTTGCTATCTATGTGTCTTTCGATTGCAAGTATATCTGCCTGAAAACACTCGAATACCACCTATCGTGGTTTGAGAATCATTTTTTTCATTTGAATACTATTTGACGGTAGTTACTTAGAAGTTTTGGGTAGTGTAATCCTTTATCCAATTATTCTATCTTTCATAGCATAGTTCATCTTGATGCTCATATTTTTGTTGGTTAGCCAAAAATTCTGAATGGAAATATTACTGAATGATATTATGGCAGTATATGATTGATTACGATAAAATCCAGATATTTGAAAGAAAAGGTGTAGGTATCAATACAGAAGGCTTATTCTTCCACTCGTCTAGAAAAAATAACGTATAAGAATATTGAAGCCTTTCGCACTTGCACTTTGAATACATTTTTCATTGCAGCATTCTGATTCGAATTTGCAGCGTGAAAAATATATGAAATCAGCTCGTTTGAAGCGGAGATTATATCAGCGGAGTAGATGTGCTCTAGATTATTCACCAAACCCTACTTAGCTTATCAGATTTCCCACTGAAACTTCTCCGGAAAGTATATAGCCGGAAAAGTTTGCGCAATTTGATTTTGCACCTTCCGCATATGGAATTCTGTTCGGCAACTGCTAAGTGGCTTAATAATTCATATACGTTAATGCCCAACGCTCATATAACTAGTTTACAATATCAAAGTTTTAAGTGCACTCTGATATGCGTCTGGATGATTTTCAGAGCGGTCCTAGATGAGATAGTAATAATCTTAACTTTTCCACTCAGTTTTGTCTATTTTGCATACACGAAATAACTTTCTATTGATAATTACATATTTATTTTGATGCTGATGCTTGGTCATTAGCAATGAATTTTAATAGGTATTCTTCTTGATTTGCAACTTATATATTTCGACCAAATTGGCTTTCTTGTTTAGACGATTTTCGGAAAATAAAATTTGAAAACTCTAACTCCGATACCATTCGACTGATTAGGTCCATCAATAACGAACTCAGATAAGATATTCCGACCGTGCACATTTTTGCGTCCTGTGAAATTCAATAATGTAACTACACTGATCAACAATTGCTAGGGATCACTTATGAACTTCTCTTCATTTGTATTTTTTTCAAGTTATCTCGTGAATATCTGTACATTATATGTTCTCTAAGGAAAGTGTAAGATGTTTTGAGTTGATTATATCAAAGTCTTCCTCACTTCATCGGCTCTTGTTCACAAAATCGATTATTATCTGTAGGCTGTTACAGGTGGAGTGAAAAGCAATGTGGTATTTGTTATTAAATCTGTTTTTTTCTCTCGTTCAAACACATAAGGTGACAATAATTGAAGAAATGAGAACAATATCAGCTTATCAGTCATGCCGAGAAGACGTTTGGCTCCTGTGCAACTGGACCAAATCATACGGTGGATACAGAAAGGTTTGTCCCAGCGAGAAGTATCCCGGCGGTTGAATGTTTCGCAAAGTGTCGTGAGTCGGGCTTGGAATAGGTTCATCCAAAACGACTCAGTAGCTTATGTTTATGGGGGAGGTCGGCAGCGCAGTACAACAACTGCCCAAGATCGTCTTTTGATCCTCAATGCTAGGAGAAATCCCACTTACCCGGCGTCGCGGCTCAATAGATCGCTGAGAGTTGCAACAGGAGTTCTAATTTCGAACCAGACTGTAAAACGACGACTACATGTTCGTGGTTTGAGAGCACGTAGGAGGGTACAACATCCCCGTTTGAATAGGGAACACCGGGTTCATCGACGGCAATGGGCTGAGGAGCACCGCAATTGGTGAATTGAAGATTGGAGCCGATGTTTATTTACGGATGAGTCTAGATTTCGTTTGGTGAATTCCGACGGACGTATTCTTGCTTGGAGGGAAAGAGGTCGAAGGTATGCAGAACAGTTTATTGTACCCACAACAGCTTTTGGCGGAGGTTCTATATGTGTATGGGGAGGCATTTGTTTGAACCAACGCACAGAGTTGGTTGTTCTGCAGAACACCACCATGACCAGCCAGAGATATCACGAAATGATTATTGAACCCATAATTGTTCCGTTTGCGGCTGCCGTGGGCGAGAATTTCATTTTAATTGACGATAATGCCCGTCCACACCGTAGTCGTCTGGTTAATGAAGCGCTAGAAACTCATGCTATTGATAGGATGGACTGGCCAGCTCGCTCTCCAGACATGAATTGCATCGAACATGTCTAGTCTGAGATGTCTAGACAATTGTCAACCTTAGAACAACCGATCAATAACCTGGAGTACTTTTCTAACGCTTTACGGGATATTTGGACGAATTTGCCCAAAATTTTATAAATCGTAGGGTAGAATGCTTTAGACGAGCTCGTGGGGGACCAACTAGGTACTAGCTCAATCAAAACTTGTGGTTTCATCATAAAATTTTTATGTTATTCAAACACAGAATTTTGAGTGTTCCTAATAAGGTCTTTTTTTCTCTCCAACTTTCCATATTTTCATTCTTTTCTCAAGTGAACCATATTATCAACTGAAAATACTCTGATATCTGCCTAAATTTTTAATCTTGGAGCGAATATTTCAGAAATAAATTTAGAAAAAGTAAGTGATCCCTATCAATTGTTGAGCAGTGTATTCCTTTGAAATGAACGTACACTCTCTTCGAAACCAATAGTGAACGATATGCCCGAAAATATCGGATATAATTATTACAATTTCCAAAAATCTACTCTCAAAATATCATGGACGTATACGTTCGTCGAACGAGTGATCCCGAAAATTGACATCAAGAACTTTGAACTTTGAAATTCTAGTAACATAATTTTAAAAAAATTGGCACAGTATTGATACTCAACTTCTAATTATGTACTTGCAACCCTTCAATAATGAACATGCAAAGCTTTTGGATTTGACCATTCATGAACTAGCAATCCAAATCGACAGAAGAAAGCTCTTCTGTTTCAAAGTCTGATTTAATTAACTGAAATATGACCGAATATGCTTTGTAGAGTCGTTCACTTTTAGGTTGCCAACACTGCACACATTTCAAGCTTCCAGGTCGTACCGTCAAAGACATGCAGATTTAAATATTGAGGTTAAATACTTATTAATATCGAAAAATATTTTCTTCGAGAAGAAAATCTAACACTTTTTTTCATATGGTATTGTATAAGATCTTGAAAGTGCATCATATGATGAAACAAAACACAGGAGAAAACCAAATAGAAAGTTTTGAGTAATACAAAATAGCAGCTGTGCTCCACACACTACAAAAAATAAATGTGATATCTTGCTTTAGAAATGCCTCCGTACCTATAGATATAAATAAAGTTGCTCTAAAGTAAGGAGGGTTTTATAATATCTGTCTGGGATCTCTAACATGATATTTAAGAACTTTACAGACAGCGATTCTAGATGGAATGGATTCTTGATGAATTGAACTTATCGGGAACTATAAACTACCGCACAAAAGTCGAAAGATGACAAAATGAGTTGATTGCATAATTATCCTTTTCATCCTCAAATGTCTGCACAAGAAGTAGCGGCGTCTTCTATACAAGAGTTGAAGGAGCATGTTGACATGTAGGCTCGATATGTGGCTTCAATCGATACCTAGTCAATAAGCAAACCGAAGTTTTTCACGAGTTCTAGAAGCTGCAGAATTGTTTTGCTGTTGTTTTTTTTGTTATTTTGGCTTTGGAAATGACAAATTTATTACCAAATAATTTAGAACTAATTTTATCATAACTAATATGATTAATATAAGTATAGCGAAGTCGGTGGATTCTTCCATACCACTGTTGATCGGAGAACATTCTTCAGAACGAAAAATTGACTGCATAAAAAATCTTCCAAATGTAAATCATTGAAAGTTTAAATCGATGCAAATCTCCATCTTTTTTCTGGGCATACCTTCAACCCCAATATAATCAGCGTGCGAAAAGGAACCTTAAAAAGTAGGCTAACAAGCCATGGGAAAACTCAAAAGTGTAAATACCCCTCGTTTTGGAATCATAACAAGCGTGAATTGATTCCAAACTCGAGACGAAATGATAAAATTTCAAGCGGCAAGGACCGCTGCGATATTTTCAAGCTGGCTTTAGATAGAAATGGAAGCACTCACAGAGCAGGACAAACTGAGCGGATCCTAGTCGAGTCCTGGCGAGCGGGGAAGCGGGGGTGGCCGCTCACAGAAAGAAAGATCGGTAGAATGCGAGAGCAGAAGAGAGATCGTAAGACAAAAAGAGATAAAACAGCATGCGCGAAATTTCAGGTTTCAGGCCCTCCCCTTCTGCATCGATCTAGTACGTCGAGCAAAATGGCTCCAGGAACCAACACCCAAATGAAATAACGCTAAGGACCCTTCGCGCACTCGTTTGCACTGCAAAATCAACCTTAACGCCCGATGTTTAGGGTCGACTTCAGGTTAAAAAATTGGAAGGTTTACTGGAAACTCACAAGGAACAAAATCGTCCACACTCGACCCCTAACTTGTATGCGTTTTTGTCTTCAAATAGACCGTACGGCATGGTTGAAGCTAGGGGAAGAGCGCCCGCATAAAAACTATCTCTCAAAGCGGCCGTCACCGAAAAATATGTGTACTTTGACGTAAATTAATGTGCGTGAATTCAACTATTCCACAATAACTTTGGACGAGTCAGGAGATTGAGGACTAATTAAAGGACTCAACTGAAACCGACCACTTTTGTTATTAAGTCAACTTGTTTCTGACTGATGAACACTTATTCTTTGGCTTATTCATAGTGCATAGTTCGTTTATGAGAACTGAATGCTTCAATCAGAGGAATCACATCTCATCTTCATCATCGGATATCTTTAATTTCATCTCTATTCCAAAGACATATATTTCTCGGAATAAGGAAATGAATATATTCATAACTGATTGCATAGCTCTCAATTGTGAATTTAAGTTCAATTTGTACTGACAGACTGAGGTCTTCTTCATCTGCTAGCTGACATAATAGCAAGCCGATCGATGGAATGATTGAACCTTCCTTGTTAACCTCTAGCTAAGTAGAGAGAAAATGCATGGAAAACAACATCGGATAACTAATTTAAACTCAAATACAGTGGAACATCGATATAACAAATCGGAAGGGAACCAGTAAATATTCGTTATATCAAGTAATTCGTAAAACTGAGGTTTGTTATATTGAGGTGAGGTTGGTCCAAAATTTGTTATACTGAGGTTTTATTCACCTCGACATTACGTACTCATCTTGTTATAGCGAACTAATTTTGCTCATATAAATGAAAACTCATTTTATCAAATCATCCATTTATTTTATATTTTCTTTTTCAAAACAATAAAGTGAGTAGGTAGGTTTTTTTCTTTTCAAAAATTAGCAGAACAAAATATAAAGAGGTGAAAAATCAACAAATTGGTATAAAAGCCTAAATCTAATTTTATTCATCTTGATTGGAAAAAAGTCATAAATTGTAGTTTGTTTCCCACGGTTTCAATCTTCTGATATGTTTGAAGGCAAACCAATTTCGTCGGAAAACTTATCTTTAGATTTTAAAATTGTAGCCAATGAACTTGAGGGAATCCCGAACTTATTAGCTATGTCTAATTTTTTTGTACAAGGATTTTTGTCAACATAATTAAGGATGCTTCGCTTTTCTGCGACTGATAAGGAACGCCTTTTACGTTTCTGAGCCATTTCAAAAAGTGAGGAGCAACATTGATTTCTTTCCATCAACTAACTTCGTATTTTACGTAATACGCGTCGAAACCTGTCGCGGCTGAATCACATACCTGGTTATTGGTGAAAACGTTATATAGAGGTTTTGAGTTGACGAAATTCGTTAAGTAGAGGTATTCGCACTCTTTTTGGTAGTTGAAAATTCGTTATAAAGAGGTTGGTCGTAAAAAGTTTTCGTAATGTAGAGGTATCTTTTACATTGACTCTTATGGACAGGGCCGTATCTAGGTACTACTGCGCCTGTGGCAAGATTCTCTTCAGCGCCCCAAATTGGCGTAGATTTTTCAATTTTGCTTTATTTTTTCAAATCGGCTCTTGTTCGTCAAAGGGTAATAGTGAATGTCATCTCAACAAATTGGACCATGCTCGACATACATCGCAATCGTATTTTCATTTACTGTCCACGTCGTTGGATTGTTAATATCAATCTCAAAATTTGTTTGCAGTTCATGATTTTGTTGAACATTTTCTTCATTTTCTAGGTTTTGACTAGATGTAAATTCTATATTTTTTCTTTGCTCGTCTTCACTATCTGAAGAACTAGATACAGAATGAGAAGGACTGCCAGTTGTGGATACTTTGGTAGTACACGGTTTTTGTGGTAGCAAAACTTTATTGATATGTCACTAGTATTGGCTTTTAAGGCAGCAGTCTTTTGAGCAAGCAGTGCTTTTTTTGTGCCCCTGATAACTTTTTTGGTGACATGTCTGCAAAGAAACAATACTAAGTATTTTTTGAACCCTTTGAAACATTTCTATTTTTTATTCTCATTATATTGAACCAACCTGCGCGAAGAATTAAAAAAATACATGGTTTCTGTCGGAGACCACAATGCTTCAAAGGTAAGCCTAGGACATTGACTCTTATGTTATGGACGATTCAAGGGGATTATGAAAAATTCGTTAAATCGAGAAAGTCGTTATATTGAGGTTCGTCATATTAGGTTGCACTGTATTTCAAGGAAAACGATTATTGAACAAGCATTATAATAATTATGAATGGATTTGGAACTAATATCCTAGTCCTCAAAAATTATGAGTATCTCTTTATTATTCAAGAAAGACTAATAAATACACTTAGGTATCGATTCTAGAATCTAAATGCCTGAGCCCGCATATAAACTGAATATTCCACAATAATTTTGTACGAGTTGGGAGATTGAGGACTAATTACAGGACTGAACTGACTTGTTTCTGACTGATGAACACTTATTCTCTGGTTTTTTTGCAGATTGCCTATTCATATCGCATATTTCGTTGATGAGAACTGAATGCTTCAATCAGAGAAATCATACTTCATTCACGATCTTCATCGGATCTCTTTAATTTCATCTCTATTTCATACATTTCGACAAATAGGGAGATGAATGGATTAATATTTTTAACTGATTGCATATTCAAGCTCTCGATTGTGAGCTTCAGTTCAATTCGGTCTAAGGTCCACTTCGAAGTCATAGACTTAGCAGGCAGATCGATAGAACTATCATATATATAAAAAAAATATATGGAAAGCTTCAATATGAAGTTCAAACATCAGCATTTCAAAGAAAACGATCATAAAGTAAACAAGATAGTTATATAAAATAGCTGGGAACTGAAATAGTCATCAAGTAAATATACATATCTCTTCACTACTGCAAAAAAAGAATAGAAGAATTATTGATACCCACTAACTGCTTAACTTTCACGATGAACTCTTTAGATATCACCCTGAAGTATGTCAATAACTAACATAATAGGGTAAGTCAGGGTGATATGGTGAAGCAAAAAAAAGAGCCGTGTAGAAGACAAAAAAATGTATATTCAAACAGATTGAAAACACTTTTCTTTGGCAAAATATAGAGGCAACGACTTAACAGTACCAGCAACTCTTTAGGCATAACGAAGCTCTGGAAAATGAATTTATTTTTCAAATCAAATTCACCATTTCAGCCATGCTCAAGGGTGAAATGGCGAATACACATCGGGTGAAATGGTGAATTTACTTCTTTTGCTTTATACCACTCAAATCACACATGGATTCATGTTTTGTGCAATCTTCATGCAGCCAATGTTGGCAGCTAATAACTACATTCCATCCAATCGACGTCCTTTTTAGTGCAACTGTCAAGTTCACCACATCCTACACAACAACTCTCATGATCGTCCATGTCGTCATCGTCGTCCTGCAAGTCGACATCCAGAGATGATTTCGATTCGGCGTCAGTGGTGGAGATTTTTCGTTTCTTAGGTTACGTATCTTAGATTTTCCGTTTGCTATTTTTTGGCTATGGTTTTTCCCTTGAGCCTCCCTTTAGCATTTGGTTGACTTTTCACTGACTCGATTGTTTTTTTTTGACGATTTCTGTTTCGGAGTTTAACAATGATTTCTGGAGAATTCAAAACGTCAACTAAGGACTTTTCTTCTCTTGAGCGTTGACCATGGAATGCCAAACTCTTTTGAAGCTTTATTTAGCGACATTCCATTTTGTACTGCTTGTACGGCATTTCTGAGTTGCTCCTGGGTCCAATCAGCTCGGCTGGATCCTCTATTTGTTTCATAAAATGTAGGCATCCTTACCTAGAATATTGGTGTTTTCTGGAATAGTGACAAACCCTCGAAAAGACCTAACCATAAGAAACACGAAAGATAAAAAGCTGCGATTCACCCTATATCTTTTATAATATTTTTCAAAATTTATGCATCCACAAAACCTTCGACAAAACCTATATAAGTACGCTTTTAATCCTTCACCATTTCACCCATGCCAGGATTCACAATATCTCCCAATTCCTATGGGTGAAACGGTGAATAGCACAGCAAGAAAAGGGAAATATTAGAGTCCATGTTTTCTAGGTTATGTATTATATAAACAAACTAAGAAGGCAGAATATATCAAGAAATACTTCTCGGCTTTCATTACGGAAAGCAATATCTATAAACGCATGCAACGTATAAAAATTGTTGAGCATCGCAATAGTTTTGTACAAATTACGTACGATTTTTAAAACGGGGCCAACTTTTTGCAGATGCACGTTGAACGGATCATCAGAAACAGCTGGTACTCAGACATTAAGCGATATCTGTGCACTTGGAAAAGAAATATAGTAAATCACCATTTCACCCGATTCGCCATGTCACCCTGACTTACCCTAGATGTTTTTTATTAGCAAATTTCAATCAATGAATAAATAGTTATTTTTGTATCTAGTGCGCGAAATGCTACTTTGGTGATCGAGAACTGATTTTTTTAACGAGGTGCAGCCGAGTTAAAAAAAATAGTCGAGATCACCAAAGTATTTCGCGCATGAGATGCAAACAAAATTTTTTCTACAAACGCTTAGCTTAATATGAAAAAAAATATTGAACTGGTTTGAACTGTTTTTCCAAATCAAGTAATTAGGTATTATAACTATGGGCAATATATTCTATGTTGAAAGAAACACTCAATGTTAAAGAAAACGTGGATTTCAAGAAATTTACCAAGTTAAAATATAAAAATCCCATATAGTTTACATGCAGTGTGCGAAGTAAGTATTTCGCACACTACTTCGCGCACGGTGTCATAGTAACAAAGGGAATGAAAAAAAGGGTCACTTCGCATATTCTTGCTAATGCGCGAACCTTGTCATTTTTTGACGTTTGTAGAAAAAAAACTTTGATGAATTTCAAATCAAAAAATCTATAGGTTCAAACCAGACAGGAATTTCATTTTATCTCATCCAAAATCCCAATATAAGCATGAACAAAATCATCTCAGGGGCTTCAACGAAGCCATATGAGTGATCATAATCTGTTGAGTGTATTAATTAATTGAATATTATGTCGCATGATTGTATTAGATAATCAGACATACTACTTTCATAATATGTTAAGGAGTAATTTTTATGAAAGTCTTGTTAATTTCAGCGTTGTAAGGTGTGTATTTTTCGCCAAATGGAGAAATTGTAATGATAAAATGAATATGAAATTGATGATTGTACCTTTACTACACTTCTTTCATATTTTAAATCAATATTTTGTTGTTAAACTTTTCAATTCACTCACTGTATATAAACTGATCTATACGTTCCGATTCACTATGTTTTTTGAAGTAAGATAATAGTACTTATTTCATAACATATCTTGTCATTTCAATTGAAAATGTTCTAATTCTGCAGTGGAAATATATAAATATTCATTCACATTTCTGTTGTTTTTTCATCATTTCATGATTTTCAGACTTCAACCGATACCATACAATGCAATTGATGGCTGTAAAAGTAATGAAATATTTTTTTAATATCCGGCTTCAACCAGCCCCATCAGTAGGACCCTACCTAAACTCTTTCAATTACATAAAATGAAAGTAAGTTTTTCATTTAGTATACACTGATTTTGTAAGGAAAAAATCGATAGGAAAAATTATATCCGCTCTATTGAACTTTCTCTGAATAGCAGAACAGCGAACATTAATAAGCGAGCAGGACTGGATCATAATTTATAGGTAATTAATACATTATATCAATATGGAGTTTACAGAGAAAAGAGCTAGGGCAATTGTTTCAGTCGTATGTCCACGGTCATATAACTTCTTTGTAATTCAGAAAATATAACTATATCGAAAATAAACTACCTATAAGTACTCATGATTCAAATGTATAGCTTTTTAGCATTTACTCATGGTTTCTTACCGATACCATCACTTAAAATTGTCTCATTTAGAAAACTTAAATTTCTTATAGGTATTCCTATACGAACGTATATTTCAACGATTCATATTATTCCTGAATTATATTACCATAGACCGTGCAAATGGTTATTTCGATTTTACTTATTCAGATACGCATAACAGCGAGTAGGTTTCTAATATCATATTTATATCAGAAAGCACATTCGATGTCATTTTTTGTTTAACTTCTTTTATAAACTTGAACCATAAAAATCCTCAAAAAAGAATATTGAATTTCTTGTGGAACACTCTTAATAAAACCAAAATCGTAATCTATGCAATAATTAATAGTTTACTTCTTTTCTCAATAACCCATAATAATACTTCAATATAAACCGGTTCAAAATAGCAAAACACAAGGAGGCCTGAATTATGTATCCAAATGAAAGATATATTGAATTAATGAGATCTTGAATCAAGTCTGGTTTCGTTCTATTAACTATCAACTTATTCTTCGGATTTCAATACCATAATTTTTTATGTATATGTATATGTATTTCAAAATTGTCTATTGATATAGAATTTAATTTTAATACACGCTAAACATATGGTCAAATCTTTATCATGAATAATCTTTTAACAATGAACGATTGAGCCTTAGACTAAGTAAAGGATATAGTCTAAGGATTGAACGGACTTGCAATGAAACCATTTTAATTAAACTACAAGACACAATTCGATTCCAATCAAACAATATAAAATATATAACAATAACGAAATCATCCCTTCGTTCAACCCTTTCCTGCACGTAACGGCAAACATCACCTTGGAACAGAGATCGAAAACGGCACACAAATCCGTTCTGCACGGATATCGGAAAAATAAAAAAGGAGTCCTTTGAACTCTCGATGAGGTTTGTTTGGAGCGCGACCTCTCATTCACAAATTATTAATCGATTCGACCTTGACATTTTTTCGCGCCAAAGGACTCGAACCTTTTTTCCAGGACCAGTCCGCGGATCTCGATAGCCCGTTGTTGCGCAGGTTCTACGTTCGACTATTGGCAGAACTGAAACGACGGCAACCTTTTCATTTATGTACACTTTTATGTTTGTTATCAGTTCTCCACTTTCCGTCTCGAAAAATGGGATTTTCCGGTTGCCGGTAAGTTGTAATTTTCATTTCATGGTTTCCCTTGTTGCCAGGTTCAAGGATGTCTATATCGGTCAGATGGATATACAGGGTGAGCTGCGTGTAAGATTCTCGAGCGGGCTTTTTTTTGTAAGGCGCATGACCAATGATGCAGTTGGTGCTTTGATAACAAAACAGTTCATCTGATCTTCTTGAAGCATATGTCTTCATTTATATCTCAGAGTAAAAAGTAAACCTAGAGATGTCTTCACGCATTTGTTGACGCAGCAAAGAAGAATCTGTTTATGAACGCGAAAATCATTCGGTGTTGCGAACTTGTACCGTATTTTTAGTCCATAGTATAAGCTCCCCTAATACTATGGTACTAACATATAGCAGAGTCTGCTATAGACAATTCTGTCAACTTGGCAACATCGTTCTGTTACTGTTCAGTTATTTGATGCGTCGTGGTTACATTTTGTTTCGATTTGACTTTCATAACTGAATTATCTTATGTACTGATTTGGTGGCAGTTTATTGTTACTTAAGGGTATTTCGGTAATTATAGCATTGTATATATGTCCTTTTATAATGCAATGGTAAAATACGAAAGTGTTGTATTATATTAAGAAATTGTTTAAATGAAAATCTCTTTTCAGTTTATTTTCATTAGGACAGAAACTTAGGTTGAATTTGTTGAAGTACTGTTGTACCCTTAGCGAAATTTAATGTTTTACTGAAAACACTGTATCATTAACAAAAATTAAGCTATCATTAAAAATGAAGAACGGCAGTGTCGAGGAAGGATGTGTCTTGATGATTAGGTGAAGAATCACACGATGAAATAACTGGAACACGCCAGGGGTAGTTCTAAAGTCAGGTTAAAAAAACAGATTTTGTTTTACCCTGTATAAAATGACGTACGCCGAGTTTTCTTGAATGGTTACATCAGGTGACGATTTTAAAAAAGCATCAAAATCAATGAAATAATTCTTTCAAGACTTTCTTTAACCTTTGTTATTTTGTCTAGAAATTATTAAATTAAGTTAGAACGAAAACATTAATTCATATGATTATCCGGAATGAATGAACGAGATGAATAATAGTGAATACAACCCGAGCATACTTTGCCAAAATCCAATTTGTAAGACGACTTCAATAATGTTGAAGTAATAATTTCCTGAACTTGATTCTATTCATGATATGTAGATCCATGAATTATTACGCTGTTATGTTCTAATATGTATAGTTCATTTACTGTGTACATTTAAATTGAATTATTAAAAAAGTGTAGCTTTGTGTTGTTACAAGTATACTTTATTTGTGCATAAAAAATATTCTCAACTGTTCATGTACTCCAAAAAAAAATTCAGTGTGGTCACAGGCAGGTCCTTAATGTGAAAACTTCTGAAGGTATATCTTACTGAAACACTTGAAATTTAAGAACGAAGAAAAACGACAATATATCATCTGAATCCATTCAAACCGAATAGTCTAAATTTTCTTCAAATGGGCCGTCACCATCTTATCCTTGTCTTTGGTCTAGACTAGACTGTTAATCCAGTTAGAGTGTTTTTTTTTGAGAATGTAACATCAGGGACCAAATTGGTGTTTACTCATTCACTTCACATATTTTTGAAATAACTTCATGAAAGTTCATTAGAAAGGTATTCTGGTATATGTATATGAGCTATGCTCATATTCATCACATTTCGTTTCATCCTATTGGATCGTCCTGAAAGAGAATGCAATATACCATCTGAATACCTCTCGAATCCATTGCAAACTGAATAGAATACAGATTTGTCACAATTCCAAATGAAACGGACTGAAAGCCGCCTCTTAATGGGAAACGACAGTGAAATATGATAAAATAATACAGCACAACATCCGGCATAATTCGATTCAGAACAACTATCTCCCAACTCCCAGTACTCATTACCTCGCAAAGTTATGAGGCTACAATCCAAGCCGACGACGCTTTCAACTTGTACAAAATGGACGCCCTCGCCGCAGAGAACGTCGCGACGACCATCGCACGTAGTAAGGCCTAGCCAACGTTGATCAATAACGATCAGCGTAGGGAGAGAATGTCAATCCTGAAGCTTGTCCGCTTTTCCTATACCCCTCTGTTATTACGTCCGAGTTACAGACGTTTCTAGGGCTAAGTACATAGCTAGTATGCTTTTCAGTTGGACTATGAGGTCGAATATGCATTTGTCATCCACCTCTCACCCCGCACTGACTGATTACACTTCGTGTTGTTGCTGGATCGCGTTGGTTTAGGTGAAGTATTTGCCGCTTGACTGACACAACATTCGTCTCTGTACCTACCATATTTTTTGAAGGGTTTCCGGCGTATTTCAAGTGCTTATTTGCATGCATGTTATGTAAACTATTCTGCGAAAAAGTTTTGAAACGAAATATTCTGTTGAATGGGATAAATCATTGAAGGATCATCATTAAAGAGAAAAATCCTTATAAATTGTATTGTATTGCACCAACAGTGTTTACCCTTCAGACACATAATTTTGCATAATATTCATTCACAGTTTTTCATGTACACATAATTTGTTTTTATTGGAAAGAAACTTTTCCGAAATAAAATTTAATTGGAGTAATGTTGTGGATTCAATAATCTCAATCTTTGTTTAAACTGATGAATGTTGATTAGCAATCGAAAACCAATTGCAGCTGAAGAAGAAAAACAAGCTTTATCACAAGTTCAAGTACTGCTGATAAGACATTGAGGAAAATGATAAACGATCTTTCGAAAAAAGAACAAAATCTACCTCCACCAGACCTTCCTTCATGTATTATTCACTTATTGGAGCAAAGGTCGATGATTGGGAAAAAAGAAAGAAGCACTCACACCAGGCCTAAGGCAAGTAAAGAGGTTGCGCTCTCAAAACAGATCACTCAAAAAGATCTATCCTTGTCAGAACAAGTTGACAACTTACTCACTTGCAAGTTATCGCCCTGTTCACCCTAGGGGTTAACAGGTACTACAGACATATCCCCAAATGGGACCCTTAACAGGTAGTTTGCAAGAGTATCCCATAACAATACCTTGCCACGCGTCCGAAACTTGTTTTGAAACTAAAATTGCTCAATATATTATGTTCCTTTCAGTGATATTTAACTTGAGCCATTTAACTTCAACAATTTAATATTATTAGAGACCGGATTATGTACAATTGCATATTTTCATATGCATATTTAAGACATCTTCAGTGACGGCTCGTGCCCTCCAGATGGGGGTCGGCCAGACAAAAAAATATATATATATAACACAGATTTTTTTATTCGCGATTGTAAACTCTTAATTTTTTTTGCCATCACAGCCGCCTCGTCATTGGTTTGTCCGAATAATTTAGTCGCTATATTAAAATGATTGAAATTGTCTAACAAGTTATTGAAAATATCATTCGCGGTTCAAATTTACGGACATCGCAAAATCCCCAAAAATCGTTTCGATAATTCACCTTGTCGTCAATATTTGACAGATACATTTAATCTATTGTCTCGTCTATTCCCCAAGAAGAGTACGTTGCACTGTCTATTTCCTCATAAATTAATTCCCTCGCCAAATCATATAAATCACTCTGTATGGTTCTTGACAAACCAAAAATACCGACGGCGCGGATGGCTAAACACAATTTTTGAAATCTTTGTCTAAATTCGCGGCGATTAAACGACCTCCTAAAAATTCTCATGATTGTTTCTTGTGTCAATAGGAAAGGGATCATATTCAATAGATGTTTCATAATTTTACTACTTTCCCTAACCTTATCGTCGAAACTTTTTATAAATTTGCGATGAGCACTCGAGCACTGTCCGAACAATTCAAAATATTTTGTTTTCCGACTCACCAAGTCGACGCTGCTTTACACAACCTCCTTTACATGTGCCATTACCTAGTATCTCAAATTTAACAATCAAATAATTTGTAACAAACTTACGGAAGTAGCCAAATAAATTTTAATAACACTTGGACACTTGTATTACACTGTCGACTTACCCCTTAGAAATACTAACCCCTTTTCAATTCCTTATACATAAGCGAAGATCGCGAAATGCGATTCTAGATGAATCCCCTCTTCTGAGGTACGGCCTGCCGACCTAGCCGCGTATTCTAGACCTTTTGAAATCACGATATTCCTAAAGTTAAGAATACATTAATGATATTTTCATGATCAGAAAATCAGTAACTACTATCGAACGGTACAAAACCGATCTTTCCTGAAATAGTTATAATTAACTATTCATTCGATCAGTGAAAGAACTGTGCAAATAGCAACTTCTGCTTCGCAGGGTAGGCCTGCCGACCGTGACTATTGGGAAGCGACCTACTATCGATGCGTTGTACCGTTCTACTGAGTGGCCGTATTCTGGACGTATGTCGTAGTATCGCTTCATTTACGTACTGGTAGTACGGCCGAGGGCTGTGGGCCGACCTTGGTGTCACAATTGTAACATTTGTGTTACATTTCAGATCTACTGTTACGGTGTAACGTACAAGTCTGAATTGTTAGCTTTCGGTGATGTTACGATATGTTACTATTTATAATTTTGGGTTTGTTACAAAAAGAACAATCGCTAGATGCTTTGGAAATCGAATATTTGGTGAGCCAGAAAGGAAATGTTGGGCGGAATAAGTTATATTTTTCTGTTCTGAGTGGAAATATTAAATATCCAGGCAATTTTAATATCGAAATTGATAATTCAGAATGACTTTGAATGACTCAGAATTATTTTCAAATTCCCGATTATTTTTGGGTCGGCCCGGCCGACCCTGCCGACCCCGACGAGCCGTCACTGGACATCTTCAGCGGGATTTACATATTTCAGGTAAATTCCAGTTATGATGCGTATTTTCAGTACATATTTTCTTCCCTGCGTTCCGAAATGCGATAAAGGTGCTAAATCCGACCAAAGTTCACAAAATGTTAGGTCTATTGAGTAATAATACTAATAATTGTGACTTTTGTCAGATTTGCGAATCACTTTTATCGCATTCCGGTACGCAGTATTAGTAGCTGCGCGCTACGAAAGTATCCAAATAATGAATAAAATACGCCAAATGTACTCCCCGTTGCCATTGGCATTTCCAAAAAACCTTCAAGAAAAGTTTGAAAGGATATAGAAAGGAAATCCAGTTTTCGAAGATTTGTCCCTTATTGATAGTTTCACCTGAAACTATAAGGGAAAACATAGCACCAAGGTTCAAATCCTCCCCAGTTAGGTACGTCCGTGGATGTGGAGTGAATCTTTTCCACATACAAGAATATTCAAAATGATCGAGGGCAGAATATCACAATTGAACATTTGGAACAATATTTAATTGTAAACGTTTACAAAAACATTAAATTAATTTTTAATACCCTAATATTGAGAGTTGATTTTGAAATCAAAATTACTTTTCTTTTTGAGTTCCCATAATTCATTACTCAATATTGCATATTCCGCATATTTTTACTATTTTCGTGCATATTTCAAGCATTTTTCATGCGTATTTGCATGCATATAACATTGCATAAGGTTGCATATAACCCGGTCTCTAATTATTATTCATGTATTGAATAAGAAGGAGCACTATATGTAAGTCAGATACAATTTTGCTGATATTAAAATTGATTGTATTTCAATTTACTACAATTGAATTAATTTTATAATGTAATTTTTTTCATACATTTTTCTTATATCACTATTTTCAAATCAAGTAGGTATTCGTTTGTTTGCGATATATCCCATTTTTAATAAAACGTAACCAAACAAAAAGATTCGTATCGAGAATTCTGACATTTGGAAAATTAGGAACATGGGTAATCCTGGATTTGAAATTTTTTAAGAAAAAGTTACCACAAAACTGGTAAGTATTTTTTAAGAAGCCAAGGATAGTTTGAGCTCGTAGGTAACTGGATGGATGACATAAACCGTATTCAATATAAAAAACGGAAAGCTCGGAACCATTGCTTTCCACATGTTCATGATGGAATAATTTCCAAGAAAATTTTGCAAGAGTTTTTCGTGGCCTAATGAAGTATTGGATTACACGTTGTCCGACATATTCGATGACGAAAATAGTCCCTGATAGATGCGGAAATCGATTCCAATTGTACGCTCTTCCTTTGTGTACACACATTTTTGCCCACCAAACGCTCGCGCGCAAAGTAAACCAACTTCATCATGGGTTGGGTCAAAGTTGTCCAGTGAAATACGATTCGTTTGAAGTCGACGGCTAGCCGTAATATCTGGACATAGTTTCGCTTCTATTTCGTAATTTCCGCTCTTGTATTCCCTGTGTTGTTAACTACAATATTTATTTAATTCATTTTCTTCGTACCGGAAATTATACTCCGGCATAGTTTCAATAGATGAGATAGCTGGCTCAACATTATTGTGTGTTTTATGAACTCCAGAAATGATATTATTGTAGCTTGGTGTGGAGTTTCAAGTAAACCTTTGTTAATTTCTGTAGGGAATTCGAACGGAATTAGGATATGCTTGTGTGGAGGAGTCTGCGTATCGTATTTTACTGTGGAAGCGCAAGGATAATTGCGACAATCTTTACATAAGATCAGAATACATTCCAAAATATTTCTTCGTGGAATAAAATGTTATTCAACTAATGACATTTTCTTGCGAATGATGTATATGCATGGTTGTTCTGAAATGGGGGGTAAAAACTTTCTCATTTTCAATCATCATTGTTTCGAAGCATTTTTTTTCAAATTACTCAGACTTTTTATAAAATACAAGCCGAGAATTTTTTCAATTGAACAATTTTTTTAGCCTCATTTTTTAAGCGTCATTATTGACACATCAACATACCTTCCTATCTTTATTATATCTTCTTAATTTTATGTCGAAAAAAATATTAATTTCGTTGAAAAGATTGAGTTATATATTCATCTCTTATATGAACCTAATGTAGGATTCCTCAAATAATTAGAGAATAAATTTGTCATACTGAAACCATAGAATTGCATTGACAAAATGATTAATTAAATCGCCAGGTTTTATTGGAGTGTCTTCAGGGGGGTCACTTAAGAGAAACCTTTTAATGAGATTTTCGTGATATTCTCAATCATTCTGATCAAATATGTCCTATAATTTATTTCAGTATTATCTTTTATAAGTTTGCTAGGTATGGGAACGTATATAAGAATTACCAACAATTCGATCAAAATCAACTCATGATCAATTGCCATTGAAAGAATCTCTGAGTAAAAAGTAACAGTTACTTCTTACTCTGAGGAAAGAATAGTTGAAATAGATAAGTATATTCTCAAATTGAGAGGTGGTGTCACAGCATCTTTTGAATATAATTCGCGATTACAAAAATGTCATCTTCTATAAAACAAATATGTAGTTTCTTTCATATCAACGATACAGTTATTGTGCTTCGAAATCACTCAGTGCAAAACTGGCTATTCCTTTTGAATTTAGATTTGGTAGGTATACGCTAAACTCATTCGGAGTACTCTGTGAAAATTGAGAAAACATTAACATATTCAAGTCAGGGGCGTTGAATTTGGGGATGTCTTAGTGCACAAATAAGAAGTTGTAGAAGTAAGGGACAAATTTCATCTCCTGTTCCAATAAGATATCTCAAACCATTTTCTATAAATACACAATTGAATATTGAAAAACGTAAATGACAGGTTAACGTAACAATTTTTCGAATTGAAATAATTGATAATAATGTTTTCTCATTTACAAACGACGACGTGACTCAACTAAAATGTCGAAAATTGAAAATTAGTAGCAATAGTCAGTTTTGAAATATTAAAAAAATAATTTTTGAGTTTGACATCCCGTATCTCAGTGACGAATCCGTTTCGGGCCCATGTTTATAGGAAGTTTTTTCCAAAATAAGCTCGAAAATTTCCTTTGAAGAAGTTGTTATTATTTATTCATTAAGATTGATGATAATGGTAATATCAATTGATATAAAACTTTTTTTCGAATATTCATGGAGATAAAAAAACCATTTCTAATATTTTCACAGATCAACAGTTGAATAATAAACTCAACAAAATAATTCATTAAAGAATCACCTACTATGGTCTTCAATTCATCAATATCTCATCTTTGTACAATTCCAAAATTGTCCTTATAATGCAGGAAATTCAAGAATTCACGTAAATTTCACATCCACAATCACACACAAAACTCCACCCACACATCAAAATTCAACACACCAAAACCACAAAATCACAACAGCCTCAAATCGAAGAGGCTCGTCAAACATTTTCGGTTAGAATCACGATCGTAACTGACCTGATATCAAACCTTAAGAAAATAGGACACACTTAACCAAACCGGTACTTCAAGGTATCTTCACTTGCATTCTTCCTTTATTATTCAACCCCATATCTCCTTCTTCGTTCAACCCTTCCCAGAATAAGTGAGCAACCTGGTCAACTTGTCTTTCCTACAGGGAAGTGTAAAGTAGATATCGAAGGGGTGTTTGGTCATCGGCGACTTACCGTGTGAAAACCCCGGCAGGTTGTTTTACGTGTTATACATATGCAGATCTGCGCTAAAATATTCCGTGACAGATAAAAGATGCTGCGGATAGTGAACGCGAAGTGCATATTAAATTATGTGAATCTTGGGAGTATTGCGAGGATTTCAAAGGGTTGGTTGTGCGATTTGCATTATTCAAATTGGAGTATCGGATTGAGGAGATGGACACAATCGTTTTTGGTATGAAGAGAAAATTTGAATGTTGCGAAGATGGGAATGAAATCGTGATTGTTAAACTTGTCGGGTATGTGTAGTTTGTAAAACGAGGGTTCCTTTAGAGATTCTGTTGAAGCCTGAAGTCTTTTAGACATTGAATATTTTTTTGTCAATAGAAATCTTATTTCATCTGCCAAATACGAAAAAGTTTTGTCAAATAAAAAGTCTGTCAAATACATGAGTCCAATATTTATTATTTTAATAGAAAAGATCTATTTATATGACTTCAACATGGTAGCAGAGCGCGGTTTCTAGATTAGAAAACAGATTCCTTCATTTGGAAATATAAAATAATGAATTTGGTGGCAGAAAGTATATTTGTACTCAGAAGATGGATACAAGCAAAATTCAAATTGGTTTGCTAGAGGGAAAATCAAACTGGCTCAGATTGGAAAAAACATTCAATTTGAATAAATTGTTCTCTTTCTATTCGATTATGAATTAAAATTTTCTGTTCAAATCAAAACAATAACTTTTACCGAAGGGGCGACTTCAAAACTGAGAAAATCAGAATATATTCGATTCGAATGAGAAGCTGATTTCATAAAGAAAATTTTTCGTCAACCTCAAAATGAAATATGATTTTAATATGTACAAAATTGATCATTAATGACCCATTTTCAAGCTCAATTTATGCTATTTTAATGTGCAATCATCATGGCAACCGTACACAGAGTATTCCGAAGCACTTCGAGAAATGTAAAAACTGTACTGGAACATCATAGGAATCTCATTATTTCAAATTTATGTCAAGTGCAAAATGAGAATGTATTTCAATCAAGAATTTACACATAATTCATAATCAGGTGGTTGGAAAAATCTTGTAATAAACTCGATTAATAATCGAGCTACTAATGGTCTCGAACTATTAAAATATCTTGACCATTAGTCGCTGTCTTTAATAACCTACATAGTTTGAAATAACAATTAAGATATTAAAACTTGAATTGTAGTTTTCACAATATAAAAAAGCGCGAAGAAGTTTCACGTCAGTAAGTTTTCAAAGATATAGATAGGCAGTGGTAGTATTAGTATTCCTACAATCTTGTCAGTTGCCAATGTGAACATTTTTAAAAGAAGATTTAACTCATTGTTCGTGTGATCATATGGTACTGTTGTGTATGTGTTTTTTTCTAGAGTTTTCTCAGTCATTAATGCATTAAATAATATTATATAATATCCAAAGAATTCCGTGAATTTTTTTTTATGAAAAGAATCAAGTTAACCTGAACATCATTGATGGGATAAAAAATGGAATATTTCTATGAAACGCATCAATTCCAAACCCATTGTGTTATAACAAGATCAGGAACGAAATTTTCCACCCTCTAGAAGGACAGAAATTACACACACCACAATTCAATTCGAGAAACTATTAAACAAGTTATTCAACATCCTAATACGAAGGCATTATTTATTCATGCAATTTTCTCCTAGTCGTATAGTGTCAACGGAACTCAACGAAGTTTTAATTACAAGGCATAGAATTTAAACCGAAATATTACAGACAGAGACGGTGAACTTCTGCGCGTTCTCCCTCTATCCCTTCGAAAATTTCCATCAAGTGAGCACAACGATAGGGGTAATTTTCTCAAAGCATTAGCTCCAGCAAGGCTATTTTGCATATTGGAATCCGTTGAATTTAACAACTTGTGTAAAAGTGAGCAAGAATGGGGGATGCAACCCTTTTCTAATCTTTTAAGATATACCCAAATTAATCGTTATGTTCGCCGGATGTAAAATATCCTCGTATCATAAACGAGAGAGAGTTTCTATGTGGAAAGAGATATTCACGATCTACCATTGAACAAAATTTCATCTAAGACTTTGATTTTTTTCAAGCGGGATCTTATTATTGGAGCTCAGGTGTTTTTGAGATCAACAGACGGTTGACTAATGGGGTTTTCGGTTCAAATGAAGGCTGATGCTTTCTTCAATTTTCTACGTTTCAGTTTTCTTCTTTTGATATCTGTAATATCAGCTTCACACCATATAATACTATGTTTCAATTCATATCAAAGCGAGCTTTGACTAATCAGTCTCTCACTTTTGAGCTAGTTTTTATGTTCCTTGATTCAAAATTTTGAAGAACATTTGGTTACTCCAGTATAGGCTGTACCAACACACTTACAAGCTTCTTCATATATGCAATTTTCTATTACTTAATTCTCATTGCTGCACGCTAGAAAACCGGGATTTTCAACACCGAAATAACACCGGCGGTGTCTATCTATACACACCATTTTTGTGTCAATTCAACACCATAGGTGACACCAGATAGAGTAAAACTTGGCAAATGAAGATTTCTACACCAAATTAAGAAACCTGTTACAAAGATTCTGGCGATTTACCAACGACCGATAAGTTAGTAAATGAATGTGAATATACTTCATTAGGACTGGAAGAGGTTAGGCAAGTCTGGACAAGCCCGGCTGCAACCAATAGAACTAATGGCGAAACCAGAGACACTCATTAATTTGGCGTCTAAGTTTTTAAACGCTCTCTTACGGTGTGGTACGGTGTTGTCTCCAACCTCTTACGGATTCAATGTTGAACACCAGATGGTGTTAGGCATTGACAATGTCTTTGGGTCGGTGTTGAACCATATAAAATGGAGTTTTTCAGATGAACCACCTTCAATGGTGTCAGAGTTAACACCATTCGGTGACTAACAGTTGTACTACTCTAAGGTGTAAAAATTTACACTGTCAAATTTTCTACTGTGTATGTTGAGATATATAGTATCCTGAGTCTTGAATGCATTGTACTTATTTCCAATTCTTCTAATCTTTTCAGATAACCCATCAACATATGGTATTGCATTCGTTATTTTATGTGCTGGTTCGAACTGACTTGCTGTATCTTGTTGTTTTGTACTGTTGTGTCCAACTGCTATGGATTGCTTGGGATAGCCATTTTGCTTAAGAATTTCGCAGATATTTTCAATTTTTCTAATGTTTCTTCTTGAAAAGAACAAATTTTTGATTCCGTATAATGATAAGTTTCGACATGAAGGTACTGTCCTTCATTTGTTGTCTTTCGATAAACAGTGGTTCTTGAAACACCATCTGTTTATGTACAAGCACAGCTAAGAAGGGAAGCTTTTTAATTTCTTCAATTTTCTTGGTTATCTTCATGGAATCTTGGATATTGTTCAAATGTTGAAGAAAAGTATTAATATTGCCTTTTTATTGATCTAGTGCTTTCTGTATGACAGCCAGATTGGGAGAAAGTGGTGATGCCATAGCCATACCAAACTCTTGTTAGTAAAACTTGTTGTCTATCTGAAGATAAGTGGTATAAATACATGTAGAGATCATTTCCATAACACCTTTTATGATTAAACGTTCTTTTAGCCAACGTTTCATCTTCAAGTTTTCGCTTAAAAATTATAAGGGTGTCATCAGTTGAAAAGTTTGTAAATAAGATTGAAATGTCCAAGCTGACCATAAGATCTTGATTTTTTACTACGTAATATTTCTATGGAATCTTGTTCTTTTAAAGGTAATATTATGCTCAGAAACATCGAACATAATGTACAAAGGTGATGGAAATAATATTTCAACTCGTGTTTCAATGAATGTTCCATCATCAACTATTTCACGTCCATAAATGAATTGTGCTTCCAAGGCAGAAAAAAAAGAGTTAGAAATTACCTCCATAACTTCGAAAATAAGGAATATTTATAGGTACCTCTTGAAGACCTACATTCTAATCAATTGTGATATGGCTGAAATTGAAATATCACGTGAAGAATTATCTTGTCTTGGTAACAAGATATCAAAATTTAAAATTTCCACAATAAGGCAGTTGAAAACACCCTCGATAATATTCACCCTGAAACTCTATATTCAGACTGTTTTCAGTTCCATTCGCACGTACGAATCCAAGTTCATACATAGAATTCATTAATTGAATAGACCCAATTAGCGTAACATTTATAGGATGGACGTCGCTCCCAACGGGTGCGCCAATGAATTCCGTCTTAATTTGTCCTATTCCCTTCCAGGGCACAATGAGGGGGGTAGAATGAAAGCAGAAGGCACCTCCAACCCCCCGAAAGAAGGAGGAGAATCGTCGGATTGTGAAAATACCCAAGCGGTTTGCAGGCGAAGAATTTCAACGGAGTAGGGTGAGCAAAGTAACGAAATTCGTATTCCTCAGATGTTTTATTCAAATGAGTTTATGTTTAATTATGAAACGTGCGCTGCTGGCTTCTCGAGGCCTTCAAGGCAAGGAAATTGACCGTTATGGGCGTTAATGCAATTTTCATATAGCTAGTTTGAGAGTATCCTGATGAAACCGAGTTATCTGCTGAGATGAACTAAACAAACGACAATAATATACAACTAACAAAATTCTATACGTTTCACTTTGATTTAAATTAACAAGAGTAGTATTTTATTATTTCATTTCCTACTTTTTAGATCTTAGAAAGATGATTGTCTTTAAGGATATATAAGGAATTATTGCATATCTAATGTTCTAACAATCATAAGCCGCCTCGGTAAGAGATCTTCTTCAATCTGCAAGTGTCCAAGAGTTTTAATCATCAAAATTGTCAAGTTGAGTTCATTGATACCTTTATTAATTTGAACTTCTTTTTGGTTTTGTTTTCTCATTTGTTCGGTTTGCAGGCGAAGAATTTCAACGGAGTAGGGTGAGCAAAGTAACGAAATTCGTATTCCTCAGATGTTTTATTCAAATGAGTTTATGTTTAATTATGAAACGAGCGCTGCTGGCTTCTCTAGGCCTTCAAGGCAAGGAAATTGACCGTTATGGGCGTTAAGGTAATTTTCATATAGCTAGTTTGAGAGTATCCTGATGAAAGCGAGTTAGTTATCTGCTGAGATGAACGAAACCAAACGACAATATACAACTAGCAGAATTCTATACGTTTTAGTTTGATATAAATTTACAAGAGTTTTATTATTTTATTTCCTACTTTTTGATCTATGGAAGATGATTGTCTATAGAGATATAAGGAAGTATTGCATATTTAATGTTCTAACAATCATAAGCCCCCTCGGTAAGAGATCTTCTCCAATCAAAGTCCAAGAGCTATTCAATCAAAATGTCAAGTTGACTTTATTGATATCTATATTATTTGAACTTCTTTTTGGTTTTGTTTCTCATTTGTGAGGTTTGCACGCGGAAAATTTCAACGGAGTAGGGTGAGCAAAGTAAAGAAATTCGTATTCCTCAGATGTTTTATTCAAATGAGTTTTGTTTAATTATGAAACCTGCGCTGCTGGCTTCTCGAGGCCTTTAGGAATAGGAAATTGACCGTTATGGGCGTAAATGCAATTTTCATATAGCTAGTTTGAGAGTATCCTGATGAAAGCGAGTTAGTTATCTGCTGAAATGAACGAAACCAAACGACAATATTCAACTAGCAGAATTCTATACGGTTCACTTTGATATAAATTCACAAGATTTTTATTATTTTAATTCCTACTTTCTTAGATCTATGGGAAATGATTGTCTATAGGGATATAAGAAGTATTGCATATTTAATGTTCTAGCAATCATAAGCCGCCTTGGTAAGAGATCTTATTCAATCAAATTCCGAGAGTAATTCAACATCAAAATTGTTGAGTTGATTGATATTTATATTAATTTGATCTTTTTTTTGGTTTTGTTTTCTCATTTGTTCGGTTTGCAGCGAAGTAAAGAAATTCGTATTTCTCAGATGTTTTATACAAAAGGTTAGGTAATTTATTTCATATAACTAGTTGGAGAGTATCCTGACGAAAGCGAGTTAGCTATTTGCTGAGATGAACGAAACTACTCTATAATATTATGTCACTATAGCATAATGTATGTTCACATCGACATAAGTTCTAAGAATTAATCATTTTATTAACAACTTCAATTTTTGCTCGCTTGTTTCGATATGGGGATCAATGACTGCTAAAATTTCGTTCGAACTGTGTTACTATCGAATTTGTGTTAGATATTGATAAAAACTACTGGGTTTGTTTTACTGATGAAAATTCCAAGATCAAAATGAATTCGTTCAGCCTTAAGTTGATGTATTGTTTTGAATCAAAAGCTAACTCAATCAATACATAAAAAATTCCTAGCATAGGTTACTGCAAAACGGGCTACCATACAATTCGTATATCAAGAGCTAACTCAATCAATACCTAAAAAATTCTTATCATAGGTTACTGCAAAATGGGCTACCATACAATTCGTATATCAAGAGCTACTCAATCAATACATAAAAAAAATTCTTATCATAGGTTACTGCAAAATGGGCTACCATACAATTCGTATATCAAGAGCTAACTCAATCAATACATAAAAAAATTCTTATCATAGGTTACTGCAAAATGGGCTACCATACAATTCGTATATCAAGAGCTAACTCAATCAATACATAAAAAAATCTTATCATAGGTTACTGCAAAATGGGCTACCATACAATTCGTATATCAAGAGCTAACTCAATCAATACATAAAAAAATTCTTATCATAGGTTACTACTGCAAAATGGCTACCATACAATTCGTATATCAAGAGCTAACTCAATCAATACATAAAAAATTCTTATCATAGGTTACTGCAAAATGGGCTACCATACAATTCGTATATCAAGAGCTAACTCAATCAATACATAAAAAAATTCTTATCATAGGTCACTGCAAAATGGGCTACCATACAATTCGTATATCAAGAGCTAACTCAATCAATACATAAAAAATTCTTATCATAGGTTACTGCAAAATGGGCTACCATACAATTCGTATATCAAGAGCTAACTCAATCAATACATAAAGAAATTCTTATCATAGGTTACTGCAAAATGGGCTACCATACAATTCGTATATCAAGAGCTAACTCAATCATACATAAAAAAAATTCTTATCATAGGTTACTGCAAAATGGGCTACCATACAATTCGTATATCAGAGCTAACTCAATCAATACATAAAAAAATTCTTATCATAGGTTACTGCAAAATGGGCTACCAACAATTCGTATATCAAGAGCTAACTCAATCAATACATAAAAAAATTCTTATCATAGGTTACTGCAAAATGGGCTACCATACAATTCGTATATCAAGAGCTAACTCAATCAATACATAAAAAAATTCTTATCATAGGTTACTGCAAAATGGGCTACCATACAATTCGTATATCAAGAGCTAACTCAATCAATACATAAAAAAATTCTTATCATAGGTTACTGCAAAATGGGCTACCATACAATTCGTATATCAAGAGCTAACTCAATCAATACATAAAAAAATTCTTATCATAGGTTACTGCAAAATGGGCTACCATACAATTCGTATATCAAGAGCTAACTCAATCAATACATAAAAAAATTCTTATCATAGGTTACTGCAAAATGGGCTACCATACAATTCGTATATGATACCCAGAGCTCAGGGACAAACCTCATATCATCATATTAGTACCTAAGCGCTGACCGTCAAATCGCGTTTGAACTTGATTTTTTTTCTGTGATCTGTTATATAATAATGTTTTTATTATTATATCCCTTTGTTGAAAATGTATTATGTATTTATCATACATTTTTCATTAGAATTTTATTTACTCTGACTTCAAAATTATTTGATTTTTTTAATTTACGAACCGTGATCCCATCTATTTCATTCATAATACTCGTATCGTATCAGTACTTTTTCAGTTTTTTGACTTCCGTAGTACCTACCTACTGGTTCTCATAAAATCCATCTGTTAGCTGTTACTGCTCGCTCTCCTTGCCACCCCAGATTGAACTGTACCTACATTTTTTCTCTTTTTATTTCTTACATCTGTAAGAATGCAATTTTGTTATGACGCATATGGCAGGTCTGCATTTTCGACATGCCGATTCATGTTTTCTTCAGCTTTCGTCTAGTGTGTTCTCAACAGGTTAAGTTTCAGATTTGAAGGAAAAAAATTTCATTTTGAACATTTGATATTGTAGGTTATTTCTTGGAAAGGTATGTAGATATTTTATGTATTTTTTTGTATAATACATCATTTAATTATTTCGAATTGCTCAGAACGCATTGAAATTACTGAATTCGATTATTGAGAATGTTTTTTGTCTCAGCAGGTTTTTGAGGTCATCATAATTTTTTCCACAAACTCAACGTCTGAAAATTTCATCGTTTTGTGGGGCTGTGTGTTTTCTGCTTATAAAGAGGTATTTATCATTTCTGCTAGATTGTTTTCTTTTTGGATAAAATGTTGAAAGAAGGTACTAAAATGTACTTTATAGCTCTTTCAATAGTTTGGTCATTACGTCAGAATTTTTTCTGCACATCTTCATCTTTGTATTATATCTGTTTCATAGTATTTCCACAGCTGTATGCCGTTCAAGTTCTTATTATAAAGAGAACGCCAAGCTCAACTGCGACCTTTCTCGCTTATATCAATTGCAAATGAAGCTGTTTTAATTCTAGATTTGAGTGTAGTCATTGAATCTTTTGCAAGAAATAAGTCAAGAAATAGGTTGTAATCATGTTTATACCGAACGAACGAATTACTTCAAACCTAAACTTTAGGTTCGAATCCTTAAAAATTAATTTAAATTAATTCCTCAAATGATTTAGTCTTAAAATTATGTTGTCAAATAATCTGAAATATCAATAAAAAATAAGTCCAGAAGGTGATTGTGATAATGACTGCTTATTTGTTTATGTAGTACTGTGTACCAAGTGCTTTTTTATCCAAACTACAGTAATATACTTATTTAAATACATAAATAAACTTTCGAATAACATATTTCTTTTCATTACCTAATAACAAGTAGTTATAGTTTGACTTGATATAAACCAAACAATTTTTAGGGGGGTCCTTCTCGATTTTTGCCCCAGGGCCCTGACTATCTATAATTATAGATACGCCACTGAATATTCAAACATTATTAAAGCCAGTTTACCAACATTACAATAACCACAATAAGCTTTGCGATCTTTGCCAACGAAAAAGTATTCATCATTTTGGCTTTTCTATACAGGGTGTTTCTGAAATAGGGTTCCGAATTTCTACTGCATGTAGAACTCATTAAAATGAGTCAAAATGTTCCTATGAACATGTGCCCTAAAATGCACCCTTAGAAAATTACAGGCCCTTAAAAGGGTTCGAATGAAACTGGTTTTATCCAGTTATTTCAAAAACTCATTTTACACAAAAACCGTTGCCGATATCGACTTACGCAAAGACGACATTTTTTACGTAAAACTGTCAAAAATTATGAATTTGTTAAAAAAAGTCGTACAAAATTTTTTAGGACTTGATACCCTTTTCACCTCCCTGAAAAGAACGCCTATGATTCGAATAACGAAAAATGACCTAGCTCATGTTACTCGGCGTAAAAAGTTATGTATGTTCCGTTAATTTCGTCTTTTATTTTATCGTTTTTGAAATAACTGGATAAAACCAGTTTCATTCGAACCCTTTTAAGGGCCTGTAATTTTCTAAAGGTGCGTTTTAGGGCACATGTTTATAGGAACATTTTGACTTATTTTAATGAGTTCTACATGCAGTAGAAATTCGGAACCCTATTTCAGAAACACCCTGTATAAAAGATTATCTTTCATTGGCCCAAATGGATTTATATACTCGTTATTTTATGAAACATTTCATTCAGCGTGGATCCAGATTGGGAGTTTTTGTTATCGGAGGAAAACGAATTGACAAATTTTGTTACAATACTTCAATTATAAATGGTGAACAGAATAAATGGCTGAAAGGTAAATTAATGAATGGATCACCGGCCCAAATTTTATTATAATTTTTTGTAAACATTTTATGAAAATTCGATATCGCTTTTATGCATTTTCCATGAAGTAGAACTTCTGTGTTTGTTCATTTTTCAATGTCCCCTATACAAAAAACTGATGTCATTTCATTTCCGGAATTGATGTCCATTATAAATATCATATAGAGTCCGAATATATCATGTTGATCCTCACTCGCATCATCAAATATGCTGGCTATATCCGTATTATGTGGATCGTTATTTATTTATAAATTGATTTTTGGTTGTTCTCATCGCTTTCATCTTTTCAACAGTTCTAGTTCGTCGTTTGATTGTATTTCTAGAAATAACTGAAAGTTAAATTCTAAGAAATACAGTGGAACTTGCCTATAACAAAAGCGCTAAATCCGCAAAAAAAAATCGTTATGAAGAAATTCCGTTATACAAAAATTTTTTTTTTATATTCGGCAATGTCGCAGTCGACTTCACTGATAAATTTAAGTTTATGATTCGAACTTAAGCACTTACTTTTAGACATTTTCGTACAACTTTTCACACTAGCGTAGTTGTTAGATTGAAACCAAACAGCCAGTGGGCCATTTAAAATAAAATAATAAAAAACCCACCCTTATACCTTCATACCAATACCCAATATAAGAGTTCTTTAAATATTTAGTTATAGAGAGAATTTACTTCGTTTTAGAGGGTGTTTTCAACATGGAATTTGGATTCAAGGTGCAATGTCTTGTACGAATTTCGTTATACAGAGAAAATCGTTATACAGACGTTCGTTAGAGGGAAGTTTCACTGTACTTACAAGATTATTGCTCAAATTTGACATATGATTTGTTCTTTCATTCTTGAAGAATGACAAAAGCGGATATCTCTATAAAATCTAAATGTTTTTTAATTGAATGTAAAATATCTTCGAATTCCAAGTTGAAAATGGACTCAAACGATAAAGTTCGATGAAGAATTCGTGGTAAAATCAATTCGGTCAGTGGGGCCGTCCGTTAGCATGATAACTTTCGAATGGATTGTTCTAGAGACTTGAAATTTACAGGGTGAGTTCGGTTACCAAATGGCGAAGTCAAGTTCGTTAAACAGCCATATCGTACGGGGTGTTCCATAAAATATGGCCTTTCAAAATTTTCGTTCCTCAATATCTCACAAAACGAAACCAATCGGAATGAAATTTGCGGCCACATGCAAGATGGTCATCATAAGCCTCATGCAGAATTTTGTCGCCATATTGTTAACAGATCCATAGAAAATTCAATTGGAATATTGAAAGAAGAATCTTTATAATAGGTTTGTTCCAACTCAAGAATTGACCGTACAATGATCGTCAGGATTCTGCGCAATAGATAAAAATGTGTTCCAACTGAAAATGTATGGTTTGAGAACGGTTTCGTTTTGTTCCATCCTGCTTCGGGACCGTGAATGGAACGGTTTTGTGAGGGTCATTTCGATCCCTGGTCTGGAGCAAGTACTGTTTGGACGGTTCTTGTACGGTCAAAGTTTAGACATGCGCATAAGATCGATTACTAACAGTTTCGTGATCGTCAAATTACCGTACAAAAGTCAGCTGTTGGAACAAACCTATTGACATAACAATCCCATTCAAGTAAAATTAATTTTGTTAAGGCTCATATACTAAATGCGCATGCAAAATTTTAAGAGGATCGCATGATCAGAACCACAGAATTTAATTTTTTTAGTTGTCAACTTTTTACATATTTTAGTTTTCAAATAATTAACATAATATTATTCCGATCGTGCCGATATTTACACATTCAGTATAAATCTCAAGTAGCATATCAAATCTTGAGGTAACAGCATTATTAATCTACCAATAAACGAGCCCTCAAAATCATCTGCTCAGAGCTTCTTTCAAATTTTTTGAATAATTTCCAGAATATGATTCTGATCGAGCTGAGATTTTGCATTCATATACTCAGCATGAGTCTTAAGTACTATACAAAATTTTGAAGTAAGAGCATTGTTTCTTCACCAAGGTAACGAGCCCTGAAAACCACCTCCGCATGTCTTAAATTTTCTTATTATATAGAAATAGTATCTCCCGTGGATTCTAAATTGAATGATAAAATTCAAAAACTTTTGTCATCTCATGACTATAACGTCAAAATAAAATGGAATTATGAAATGTGACAGATCAATTACTGTTCAATTCAATTGGAACAGAATGGTGAAGTGAATTTCACTCTATCTCAGTATGGTCAAATCGAGTAGGTATCTTCTTATGGGACACTTGACCGGCACGTCACCTGTGTGTGCCATAACAATGCGTTGACTCGTGCCGAACAACTGGTTACGGGACCTTTTGTTCGCTGAATGCACCAGATCCTTTGTCGGATTATGTACCTTGAGCCTGTTGCGGTTTATATAGGAAGGCATAACAAACCAATTGACGTCACTAATTTGTACAAATAGTGATGTTACCTCAGTTACCTGAGAGAACAAGAAATATTAGTTCCATGTCTTGAAATGCAGATATTTATTTCAGGTTTATTTCTACAGTTAGTCCTATATCTTGGTTATTTTGATGAGTTTAAGTTTTTCAATTGGTTTGGTGGATGTAAAAATAGGTATTTATATTCAAACTCTCGGTGAGTAGAGGCCAGTAGAAGAGTTTTCATTTTTTCCCAATTTTGACCTGAAAATAGTCTCAAACAATAAGGTTCGACTCACTGATGACGAATTCATGGTCAAATTCAATTCTGTCTGTAGGGCCGTCCGGCCGTCCGTTAACTTAACACGATAACTTTTGAAGGAAATGCATAATGAGCTACATGCAGAATTTTGTGGTCATAGTGTACAGAGAATCATAGAAAATTTAATTTGAATATTGAAAATATGACACTGCATATTACCATAAAAAAAAATCCGATTCGAGTGAAATTTAGTTGGTGTATGAAGATTGATATACTGAATATTCGTGCAAAGTTGTGGCCATAGTACTAACAGAACCATAAAAAATTCAATTGGAATATTGAAAAGAAGAATCTTCATATTTTCATAACAGAATACCCGATTCGAGTGAAATTCATTTTGTGCATGTAGGCTGATATACTCGTAGTTAATGTTCATGCAAAATTCAAAAGGGATCCCATCATCAGAACCATATAATTAATAATTTTTTAATTATTCATTTTTCACATATTTCATTTCCTGAATGATCTCCAGAATATAATTCCGAATGTGCTGAGATTCTGCACTTATATATTTGGTATCATTCTCAAGTCCCATATAAAATTTCGAGGATTTGGTCTTATTGCTCCACCAATGAGGGCTTTTCTTAAATTTTATGAAGCAAAGCGGTATTTAGAGTAGTAATTACCTGTTTATGTCAATAAACATAGATTGTCCCCAAGCGCGATATAGATAGAATGGATTTGAGGATCAGAATTTCAAAACAAAAACGAGTATTTGCTTTGTATATCTGATCCAGAAACTGTCGAATTAGATAGTTCAATATAAACGAAAGGCAGAGTCGTGCTCTCTTCAGGGGTTCTGAAACGGAATAAATATAACTTCGTTATAAACTGAAATCAATAGGATTTTTTTCAAGGATATTCACCTTATGATAATTAGCGACGGTATATCATCTAACGAATTATAGGTTTACAGAATAAGAGAAAGACCCATAATCAACTCATGCACGCTACTTCACCCAACTCTGGAATGTTGCTGTTTGTATCTGATCATGTTTTTCATGTGTCTTGCAAATATACAATGTTTCGGCATTTGATGTAGTGAAAAAACTTCAAAATCACAACAAGGCATATAATGTAGAATCACGAAAACTGGACCGAATATTTCGGAAATCATAAGAATAACCAAAGTTAGGTTCCAATCATATTACTATTCCAACCTCCAATTGCTACAGTTTTGGTGAGATTACATAATCAGGTAAATAGTCGCATCGCCTTTTAAACGCGATTTGCATCGTCAAAATGTTATAACTGGACCGTCAATTTTCACGGGCATTCATACGTGATTAACGAGAAATAATGGTACATTTACATCTTTCGAAAACATCATCAAATTTCGTACAAAACTGGCATGGAAGCAGGGCTGGCAACTGCGTCTACGGGCTAAAATTTAATATTTCCCTGGTCGAGACATTAATCTACGTCGTTTTCTCCTCTGGCTATAAATCACCGGCAAGTTGCTAATAGAACATCCAGTACCGAATTTGCGAATAAAATTGTGCGTCCCACTAAACTCATCAATTTTTCTCGCGAAAATGGATATTATTGTCGTTTGCATTGCCACTGAATCCTCTGTTGCGATGTTTCATTCGGAAATATTGAGTAGGGGACAATAGGTCTTTTTTACGCCACGTTGATGAAAAAAAGGGAAAACGCTCGAATTGACCAGAAAGAATTCAACTGTTCAGCTTCGTCTTAAAAGTACTTCTGAATACCTATTGAGTAAAATACAACTCTATGCGACCCTAGCGGCGTTACGTAGAACTATCCCGAAACGAGTATTCGAAAACGCGGGATATGACATTCGATTGTTTGTGCCTAAGAAATGGGAAGTGATTATTGTGTTACTTTGTGTGTTATTATAATATTTGTCTAGTTGGTGGTTTTTAATCTGATTTAAAGATGCTTAAAGAAAATACAGTGAAGAACACTAATTGCTGTGTTTATGGAGGCAGCTTTAAAAAGTTCTTTCACGGGTCACCATTTCATAGGATGGTGGTTATGAAAATATATTATCAGTTGATGATCACCAGTTTGCACAAGAGGAAGCATTTCAGACGTAAAGTACAGTCAAAATCAAGAAAACAAAGATATAAGCCAGTTTCAGGATTTCTATTTGGATTTGAAGGAGGAAATATTATACATTGTTGGATACGTTTACAATTCACTCGTTAAAGAAAACAGATGAAGATTACTTGTCAATTGACAAAATTGTTGTGATAACTTTAGTTTTTACGAATATATGCCCTGAAATCATATCATTTAGCTGAAACTTATCTGGATGTTCTTTCAATTCGCATTACATCTTTCGTTTTTAATATGAGACATATTGCCTATATTAGAAGGTAACTGCTATCTGCACTATTCACTATTTTTTAGAAAATAGAATACACATAATTACTTTAATACTGTATTGTGAAATTGAGTATCATTTCTCATTAGATAATTAAGTTTTTGTTTATACCAGGATGTTGGATTGTATTGAATGATAAATGCTTTACTTACGACAAAATATTAATTGATTTTTCTGATTTGTATTCAATAAAAATAGTTTTTTACGTTGTGAATAATTGAAAATTAGTTGTCAATTTCCATAAAGTCTTTTATTTCTGTAATAAAATCATCCTGGAATTCAACGGCTTTCATTTCAATAACAAATATTGTCATTTTTTTCTTTCTATATATTGAGGAATAAATATTATAAATATAATTTGATTCACTGAAGCAGAACTCTTTGTTTCCACTAAATAACTGATCATATCAGGATACATTTTATCTTTGAAAAGAGCTACGTTAGATGCTTAAATATCTTCCTTCCTTCCTTCTGCAGTTGACAAGGGTGAATGCCCAAACTGATATTTTTCCACATATCTTCCTCGATTAATATGATCTGAACTTAATAAATGATTTCATAAATCCATTTTCACGAATGTTCATCCAAAGAAGAATAAATCATCTGAAACACTTGATAAATACCAGAATCTCTCGTGTTTTGCTTAAACGTGCACGAAACAATACTCGTTTCGGGAACAGCTGATTCGGCGATTGCAGCGCCGCCATCGGTAAATATTTGTCCCAATAATATTTTTGAGCTCTCGTTCTATTTAAACGAGTGCTATATCAGATATCGATTGAAATATAATCTGGGGGATTCTGAATTTCTAATAAACTTTTTAAGTTTTCACTCCCAGCAGATCCTAATGATGGAACCTGATAATTATAAAATGAAAATCAAGGAATCCGCATGTATCTTTTTAGACGAAGTAGATAATTTGGCTGATTGTTCTGTTGGAAAAGATCGTATTTGGATTGATTTATTGAAGAAAGAAATGACATCAGGAAATTTCAAAATTAAATAAATCAAGATCTAAATGCATTGACAAATTTCAATGTCAATTAGACTGCAAACGAAAAAACACACAATTCAGAAGTTTTTACAAGTTTGTCTGAAGAAGGTGTCTGATACAGACACCGAAAGGTAAAATTATCCTTTTGATTTATATCCTTTTTTTAGTTTTACTGTTAGACAACAATTTTTTCAAAACCATTTTGCACCTGACAAATTAGTGCAAAGATTTTCGGAGGAGAATTTTATCTTAATCAAATTTTTTTTAATTATTACTGTTTCAGAGACTGGAAGTGAAAACCTAGAAAGTTTTTTAGAAAAAAAAGAGTGCTATATCGTTTTGCCCAAATCTGTAATCATCGAATTTTGAGCCAAAATTGGTCTCGAACGAAAAGGTTCTACTCGATGATGACGAATCCGCTGTCAAATTCCCTGCGACCGTTCGTCCGTCCGTTAGCACGATGATTTTCGAAGGGATTGTTTTAGAGACTAAGAAATTCAGGGTGAGATCGGTTGCCAAATTCTGCTGTTAAGTTCGCCAACCGGCCAAATCGAGTGTTCCATAAAGTGTAGCCAAGCTCAATTTTTGTTCCTCAATATCTCAGATAAAACAGAACCAATCGAAATGAAATATTGCGGCCACATGCGGAATGCTCGTAATAAGCCTGATGCAAAATTTCGTGGCCAAAGTATTGATAGAATCGTAAAAAATTCGATTGGAATAATGCAAAAAAGAATCTTTATATTTCCATAACAAGATATCCGATTCCGGTGAAATTTATTTTGTGAATGAAAACTGAATACTTAATGATCAAGCAAAATTTCAAGAAAATCGCATCATCAGAACCATAAAATAATTTTTTTCAATTATTGATTTTTACATATATCATTTTTTGAACAATTTTCAGGAAAGATAATTCCGATCGTGCTGAGAGTCCTATACAAAATTCTGCGGTAATAGCATCATTGCTCCTGCAAAGAACGAGACCTCAAAAGCACCTGCTCAGGACTTTTCTAAATTTTGTTTCCATTAACCTACTAGCGGAAAATCTCGAGACAGTATTCCAATATTTTGGAAAACAGAGATACATATGTATACAGGGTATCTATAAATAATTGCGAGGGACTTTGGTGATGATTCCTCGATGAAAATAAGAAGGGGTTGTTCATGTAATTTTCTTTCGAAATCGACCCCCGTTCCAAGATACAGCCTTTGGAAGGCGATGACGAGTTGACAGTGTTTATTTTTTCAGGAGTCCTATGAAACACTGGATCCAAAAACTATACATAATATAATAAGGTGTTACTCATACAATTTTTGTTGTTCCCATAACTTCATTATTAGGGGTTGAAAATAACAAACCCTTATGATTTTCGTTCAAAAATTGTTTTCGTGGAATAGATTTTCGGAAAATAAAATTATTTTATGGTTTCTCATTCAATTCTGGAGAAAAAAAGTCCCCTGCAGAATTTCGATACATTCGAATTAAAACTTACAAGCCTTTATGCTCAATCTTCATTCCATTTCATCGTATAGGTAAGTGGCCCATAGAATGAATATTCTAAGATATTGTTTATGCTCAAAATTGGTTTTGTCAATTATGCTTGTTAATCGAAAGAAAGTTCTATTTGTGGAATTAAAATATTACGGATATAATTCTCTTCCCGAAATTAGTAATTGAAACTTCAGAAAGATATAGAAAATCTTTATCTCCTGTCGTAGACATACAATATCTTATAATATGAAATGGAATGAACAGTGATCACAACTGCTGGTTAGTATTTATTTTTTTCCGAAAAAAGTATCGACTGTATCGAAATTTTTCAGGAGACTTTTTTTCTTCAGAATTGAATGGGAAACCATAAGAGAATTCTATTTTTTGAAAATTTATTCCACGAAAACAATTTTTGAACGAAAATCAAAGGGGGTTGTTATTTTCAACCTCTACTAGTGAAGTAATGAGATCTTAAAAAGGACCCCGCACATTTACTATGGAATTGGCTCCCGGTGGATTTGGCTGAAAATTTGATATGATGTTCTACTAATCCTTCTGATCAAATGTCTAAACAGTCACGAAGCTGAAAAATGCATACTTCTAGGAGTTTTTAGCGATTTTTTGTATCCATTATGGCTTACGTATTACCGTTCACACAGAAATGTTTGAAAATATTTTGTGATTATTGAAAGCAGATTCTGTCATTTCGAAATATTTTCAAACATTTCTGTGTGAACGGTAATACATAAGTCATAATGGATCATAGACCTAATAAGAATGGACACCGCATGAGAAAGAGAGGTCACTTGGTCGAATGTGATGGAGCTATTGTGGGCAATGACATACTTGTTCTATGGGCAATGTCAGTTGAACGCATCAACTCCTTGTGGGCACAGCAATGTCTGTGGTCACATAAATATTTGTTTACATCTTCCATATGATTTTGACAAGTTGCCCACAAACTTGCTTCATCTCTTTTCTTTTCGATGAGATCGCATATGTCTTTCTCTCTCTTATGTATCCAAGTCGTCGATCTTCCGTTAGGTCACGTGATTCTGCATCCATAGTAATTATAGATCTATGTAATGGATACAAAAATCGCTAAAAACTCTAGAAGTATGCATTTTTCAGCTTCGTGACTGTTTAGACATTTGATCAGAAGGATTAGTAGAACATCATATCAATTTTTCAGCCAAATCCACCGGGAGCCAATTTCCATAGTAAATGTGCGGGGTCCTTTGCGTTAGTTATATCTACTTAGTGCTTCATATAAAGTTTAGTTTTGTGACTCGGTGTGTTTAAGAAGCCATGAAAAAATTAAAAACTGTCAACTCGTCATCGCATTCCAAAGTCTGTTTCTTGGAAGAGGGGTCGATTTCGAAAAAAAAAAGTTTCTCGCATTTGTTTACAGATTATTTCACTCCTTCTTTTGATAAGTTTCATACTATGTCAATGGAGATTATGAATTAAATATCTTAAGCAATAAACAATAAGAATTCTCGTGAAATCGTTTTCGCATTCTGAATTTGTATAGTCATATTAAGCACATATAATGTCAATGAAAGGCTTTGGTGCAAATCAATCTAACTCTAAACTGGTTCATATTATAATACAGTCGACAAGTCTCCTAGGATAATACTCAAATTCGAGGAGATTGTACTCTAGGAAAAAGTAGCTGACGCACAAAAGACCCAGTTGGTCGCAGAGCATAAAGGTATAGTCTTGTTTCTAATCGATCAAAGTCTAATCTGATCTACGAATCTAATATGAAAACATTGAATACGTTGAACTCGTGGAATTCACCTCCATAATGAAAGCATGCTCGCCCCATAGATTTTCAGAACGAAATCAAGTCCAGTCACCCCCTTGCGTTATTCGTCCGACATTCCGAAAGTGAAATTGGGAAAATTGCTAATTTGGAAGCTTTGTTCACGTAGACAAAAACAACTCAAATCACCTTTCTGGCTGATTACACACTGCGCGAAAAAAAAACAAATCGCCTGTCACAAAGGAAATGTTAGACACGAGAAAGTCAATATTCGAAAAACAAAAGTGATATCCATATTGACGAACAAAGGACACATTTTCATGGGATCCTAATAAGCGATTAATTGAAAGATATGGCGTTAATTCAATTTTTCTCTCATCCGTTACGTGGGTTTCGAACGCGGTATTAATCTTCGAAAAAATTGATTTGCCGCAGCGTCAAAAAAAAGTAATATCGGTAATTTCGCGGCACAGTTTTCGTTACGTAGCATTTTGATCACATTAGGGGGCTTGGAACGTAATGGAAGACTCGAAGTTTTAATGATGTGGATAGGCTTTTTTGTTTTGGAAACGAATTTCAGATGAACTTTTTCTGAATCATTATCTTCTGTCACCCCCTGCTTCAATTCTACTAAACTATTTCACTCAAGTTTGTATGCAAGATTCCAGTCACCCCAAAATTATATCATTTCAGAAAAACTGGAGTTTTCAGGATACCAGCTATAATAGGCTGAAAACAGAGCTCTTTCATAGATAGTATAGGTATCAAAGATAAAAAACATGGTTACTTATATCAAAATAGAAGGGTTGTTTTTCACATGTCATTATTTTGATGTAAAGAAACATACGGTGTGCAACAGCCAAATGAAATAAATTCGATAACGAATAAATGAGAGCGTGATGAGAAAAACGCTTGGACACGTCGATTTGTATTTTTAGATGCGCATTTTTTTTCAAAAACAAATAAATTTTATAGGGTGTGTCATGGGACAGTGGCCGATACCAACTTTTTTTATTTTACATACAACATTTTGTTAGGTTCTTGGATTCTGCAGAAAATTCTAGACATAATTCATGTAAAATGTCCCATACCTATCCTTAACTGTTTCGAAAATATTAAGTGTTTTCAGATGTATTACTAAAATTAACATTAAAAAAAGAAATTAATTTTATTTCACATTCGCGGCAAACATTTTGAACATATCTTTCATTGAAATAAATATTTTCTTGTTTTCTTTATATTATTTGTGACAAAAAATATTTTTTTTTGTTAATTTTCGTAATAAATCTGAAATCACTTAATATGTCCCAAACAGTTGAAGATAGGTATAAGACATTGTACTAGAATTATGTCTAGAATTTTCTGAAGAATCCAAAAAATTAATAATTTACAGAGGGTTGTATTCAAAATAAGAAAAATGGTATCGGCTACTAACTATATAATTATTTTTGTTTGAAAAAATTGCGCATCTAAAAATACAAATCGACGTGTCCAAGCGTTTTTCTCAACACACTCTCATTTATTTGTTATCGAATTAATTCCATTTGGCTGTTCCACACTGTATACAGTTGTCAGATACTTCCTGTGGGTGACAACTTTCAATAGACAGATGGTTGTCGCATACATAATTTTTATGTGAAATGGTAATTTGAAGGTTATGTCAAAGTCCAAATTTGAATTCATATTCATATTCTGATATCTAATTGGTACATTCTAGAAAAAATGGGAGAAGATTCTTTTGGATTCAAATTCAAATTGTTGAAAATTGTTGCCACCTTTTTCGAAAACATGAAATTCAGTGCCAGTACACAGTCTATTGTATCTGCTGAAGATAAGATAGTCAAAAATCTCAAGGCGTTCAGAAAATATAATATAGGAAATGAGCAGTTCCAGTATATTGAAATATAGGGCTATTTTATGTGACAGCATTGAAAATAGTGTTGAATGAATACATATCCAATTATTCATTCAAAATTTCAAGTAATTAGTTTTAAATTAAATATTGCAAAGAGATTTCAATACTCCTAAGTGCAAACGTCGTGTCATAAGGTATGACGTAGGAAGAATAATTAGTGGAGATGACGACTCACAACAGATTGGCCAGTTTATATTGCTGTAAACTGTGTTTCAAAATTCAACCAAGAAAATGAATGCTAACGGGTACGTCACACTCAACCGTCAATTTTGATCGTTTGAATTCGCTAGCTTATTTCGGAGATTTCAATGACCGAGGGTTCATTATTTCTGGAATGATTTTCTTTGAAATTACTGAATTACCTTTGTCTATTTGTTATATCCGGCAAAAACCCTTGTATTATAATATCATTTCAGGACAGAGGCCCAGAAAACTCCTCCAACCCAAACAAATAACTCAACAGATTGATACCTATATTTTGGCGAAACTTATAAAGCACCCTTTATTTTCATCATCATCTAATTATAACAAATTAATCAATTGAGTTTGCAATTCATTATCTAGAAACTGAAAGAAATCGAAAAATACAAACATAAACAAAATCTAAAGAATATTCGGAATACTTTCCTTTTCAACCCACTTTTCAGGCACCCTTCCCTGCCACTATAGCCTGAGGGCAGGAAAATGTTACAAGATTATATTTCAAGTGAAAGGACAAAGGTGAACATCCTTTTATGGGATACTACAAAGTTAACACTTCGACTCGTGTTCGTCACGTGCCGACTAGAGTAGAGGGTCATATTCCATGATGGGACCGTTCGCAAGATCTGGGTTGTTTATACCTGACAGGTGGTTTTCAAGCTAGCATAACTTGAATGATTATGAAAGATAATGAAATTTTCTCGCCAAGAAATTAAGGGGAATATGTGTATGACTGAATCGAAAATATGAATAATACCATGCAATAAAAAAAAAATAAAATTAAATTGTACAAAAATTTAAATTATAAGTAAGGATTTTAGAGCAGACATCTTTACATAATATATCAAAATTTCCACTGACATATTGAGTTGTCCCGATATTATTTTACTTCACTTATTTTTAATCTTAATTAATTTTTAACAAGTTGCCATGATTGTAGTGCAGTTATCAGTTTTCCAACAAATTGTTTCCCAATTTTTTTTTCATACAACAAAAGTATAGTCTTGGTTAACATTCAAAGTGTTAGATACTGTTTGTCCTTCGAGTATTTGAATACTGCGATTTTCGTCAATGTGATTGTTTCATTTTGTTCTGAGCTGCATTATTCCATGTTCCAGTTTCAGGATTCATATTTGGACTTGAAGGAGGAAATATAGTACATTATTGGATATATTTCCAATTCACTCGTTAAAAAAATCAGATGAAGATTACTCGTTAATTGACAAAATTGTTGTGATAACTTAAGTTTTATGAATATAGCCCTGAAATCATATCACTTGGCTAAAACTTATCTGGATGTTTTTTCAAGTTGCAGTACATCTTTTGTTTTTTATATGAGACAAGTAGAAGGTAACGGCTATATTCACTATTCATAAAAATAGCATACACATACTTACTTTAACTCTGTATTGTAAAATTAATTATCATTTCTTATTAGATAATTAAGTTTTTGTTTATACCAGGGAATAAAATTTGTTGGTTTGTATTGAAGGATAAATGCTTCACTTACGACAAAATATTAATGAATTTTTCTGATTTGTATTCAATAAAAATAGTTTTTGATGTTGTGAATAATTGAAATTAAGTTGTTTATTTTCATAAAGTCTTTCATTTCTGTAATAAAATCATCATGTCATTCAACGGCTTTCATTTCAATAACAAATATTGTCATTTTTTCTTTCTATATATTGATGAATAAATATTATAAATATAATTTGATTCACTGCAGCAGGATTCCTTGTTTCTACTAAATAACTAATCATATCAGGATACATTTTATCTTTGAAATGAGCCAAGTTAGATGGCTAAATATCTTCCTTCTGCAGTTGACAAGGGTGAATGCCCAAAACTGATATTTTTCTACTATAGTTCTCGATGTATATGATATGAACTTAATAAATCATTTCATAGGTCCATTTTCACGATTGTTCAGTCAAAAGACTAAATAAATCAACACTTGAGAAACACCAGAATCTCTCTTGTTTTGCTTTGACATGCACGAAACAATACTCGTTTCGGGAACAGCTGATTCGGCGATTGCACGCCGCCATCGGTCATTATTTATCCCAATTCCCTTCTATCTTTGGAGGGTATCCTCTAAAGATATGCTTCTACTTTCTTCAACGGTTCGTAATTCCATTGAAGTAGTAGTGAGATTATGGAGAGTGGGCGGTTGCAAAATCCACCGCAAACCAAGTAAAGCTCGAGGTGGAGTTAGAATAATTTATTTGAGTCAAAATATGAACAAAAATGTTGTTAAGAATTAAATGTGTTCATTTTATATATTCGTTGTGACGACACACAGTTTTCGTCATGGGCCGCCTTCCTGAGTTGCTGTAATCTGCAAAATTCGCATATATTTGGCCTAGAAATGGTATATTGAATGAAATGAGGTCGAATATTGCTTCATGGTAATTTTCCATAAGATTTGAATTCTCGATATTGGTTTTCCATAATCCATAATGTTAAATTCAGATTAAACATCCCTAGAACCCCAAATATGTTAGACTAGTTTTTATTATCACATTGTTAGTAGATCTCGAAAATTTTTGACACATTTTAATAGAAAAGGTTGAAGAAAATCGTTCTGAAAGTTGAATAACTCAATAAATAACACATAAATATATACATATATATATATATATATATCTGATGTTTACCTATAGCTCTTTTGAGCTCGTTCATATGGGAAAACGATTATTCAAGTCTATCTAAGATTTTATTTTCGGTACCTATGAATTTAGGTACATTTGAATGGAATTTTTGTACTTCTGGATGAAAATTTTGTTTCCTGAGAAAGAGGCAAAGTTTTTTTCTGTAATTAAGCGTAATTTTCGTACAATCGATATTTCAAATTTTTCAAAAAAATATATTTTCTGTGAATCGATGAGGAAAATTTCATCCTCTAGAACACATCTGAGCTGTGGCTGTTTTTTCTTCAGTTACGTATCAAAAATAGATATATTTATTAACTTCACAAAAAATTCGTAGGCGTTTTCATGAAAAAATTAATTAACGTAACAATATAAGTAATGAATAACCTATCCTATATAAATTTATATTCCACTCTCGATGTACCTGTGAAACCTACCCTCCAACCGAGTTTATGACAATAGACTGAAAGCCATATGCCACAATGGGACCCTTGCAAGGTTGAATATGGGGTTGTTCACCTTGACGAAATTTTTGACACATTTTAATAGAAAAGGTTGAAGAAAATCATTCTGAAAGTTGAATAACTCAATAAATAACACATAAATATATACATATATATATCTGATGTTTACCTATAGCTCTTTTGAGCTCGTTCATATGGGAAAACGATTATTCAAGTCTATCTAAGATTTTATTTTCGGTACCTATGAATTTAGGTACATTTGAATGGAATTTTTGTACTTCTGGATGAAAATTTTGTTTCCTGAGAAAGAGGCAAAGTTTTTTTCTGTAATTAGGCGTAATTTTCGTACAATCGATATTTCAAATTTTTCAAAAAAAAATATTTTCTGTGAATCGATGAGGAAAATTTCATCCTCTAGAACACATCTGAGCTGTGGCTGTTTTTTCTTCAGTTACGTATCAAAAATAGATATATTATTTAACTTCACAAAAAATTCGTAGGAGTTTTCATGAAAAAATTAATTAACGTAACAATATAAGTAATGAATAACCTATCCTATATTAAATTTATAGTCCACTCTCGATGTACCTGTGAAATCTGCCCTTCAGCAGTGTTTATGACAATAGACTGAAAGGCCATATTCCACAATGGGACCCTTGCAAGGTTGAATATGGGGTTGTTCACCTTGACGACAAGTGGTATTTTGAGTGATGAGTATTTGAAATTCGTTTCAGAAACAGGTATTATTTTCTCCAGAAAATCTCTCTGACTGTTCATCAGTAGAAAAATACAAACCTTTTTTTCTGCAAAAATAACACCTAAATGTATTTCCGTACATCGATGTCTGAATTTCAGCAGAATATGTGGAATAATTTCCATCAAAATTTTCAAAAATAAGGGTGACTTCTATTCCGGACTTTCATATGAGCACAAACTTCTCAAAAATATTTCATTCTTGTGAGAGTCAAAATAGACCCGATCGCATCCACACATATAATAGGTGAAAATAAAGGTTGAATTGAACAACTCTTATTACGAACTAATATGGGTTGAACTGACGTGATTTTTTGAATAATTTTATACAGAAAATTTCCAAATACAGATTTTCGAATATCCAGGAACGTGCGACTTGGGCAAAGGTCCACTTCCACAACTCATATGCTCAAAATAACTCATATCTAGAACACTTTTTAGTTCTTCACTCCCAGTCTCTGAAACAGAAATAATCAAAAAATTTTGAATAAAAATGAAATGCTCCTGGGAAATCATTGCAATAATTTGTCAGGAGCAAAGTGGTTTTGAAAACATTGTTACCTAACACTTGTTAAATCTTCGGAATTGTGACAACTTTCAATGTCAATTAGGCTGCTAAAGAAAAAAAACACAATTCTGAAGATTTAACAAGTTTGTCTGAAGAAGGTGTCTGATATTTACAACGAGACGTTACATTATCTTTTTCATTCATTTCCTTTTTTAGTTTTAGTAGTGGGCAACAGTTTTTTCAAAACCAATTTTCTACTGACAAATTAGTGCAAAGATTTTCGCAGGAGCATTTTATCTTAATTAGAAAGTTCCTAATTATTTCGGTTCCATAGACTGGGAGTGAAAACATAAAAGTGTTCTTGAAATGCAGAATCCTCCCAGATTATATTTCAATCGAGATCAAAATAACTCATCTACAATCCTTAGAAATGTACTGTTACACAAATACCGATATTCGATACATGACCAAATGAAAACATGTATAATCTCTCAAGTAAACCGTCCGCTAAAAATGCAAAGTATACAAACGTCGATTTAACCAAGAAGGGGTTGCTTACGGATAAAAAACAAACCAGTTGCATGAAATCTCACGGTTATCTTCAACCGCTGGACCAAATAAATAGCCAGACAGGTTTGGTCACTTCAAGATGACCGTTAACTTCTCTTGATATTCGTGAGAAACACTTTTCATGGGCAAATAAAAGTTTTTGTGCGAGCTCGAGGAGTGTTTAATGAGATACCGTAGCTGAAAGGGTTCAGTGAAAGACAAATATAATTTTAAGATGATACACAGAGAAAGGAATATGATTAAGGTAATAATGAATGGGAGTGGAATATGAATTGAAATAAGCTTTCGTTCTCAGGTGCTTTGAAATTTATTCGTCCAGAAGCAGGGACGAATTGGAAAAATTGAGAAAGCCCGGAGCAGGTGCTTTTGTGCGCTCGTTTATTGGTGGAGCAATATTATCTATTACTTCAAAATCTTGTGATGGACTTGAGATGACCAACCATATAGAAGCGAAATTTCAGTATGACCTGAATAATATCCTGGGAATTATTCAAAATCTTGACAATTAAAAAAATTGAATTCTATGCGATCCTCTTGAAATTCCGCATGAACATTCAGTACATCAATCTTCATTCACAAAATGAATTTCACTCAAATCAGATATCAGAAAATATAACGATTCATCTTTTCAATATTCCAACTGAATTTTTTATGGTTCTGAGGATGCGATCCTCTTGAAATATTGCAAGAACATTCAGTATATCTGTCTCGATCTCATTTGAATCGGTTATTCTGTTGAAGATTCTTTTTTTCAATATTCTAATTGAATTTTTTTGGTTTTTTTAACAATTTGGCCACAAAATTTTGCATGTGTCCGCCAAATTTCATTTCGATTGGTTTCGTTTTGTCTGAGATATTTAGGAACAAAAATTTTGAATGGCCATATTTTGTGAAACACTGTACGATTTGGCTGTTCAACAAACCCAACCGAGGCCTTTGTAAACCGAACTCACCCTGAAAATCTCAATTCTCTTAAAGGGCCCACTCACTAAGAGGGAAGCGCGAAGACTTGAATGCGCGTGGTACGGGGTACAGTTAAAACAGTGTGTGTATGGCGTAAATTTGGAATGCGCAATCATCTCCGTCGTGTGGCGTGTGCATTCTTCACCGTACGTGGAAGAATGACCAAAAACGACCGTGCATGGGCAACAAGTCTGTGCACGTTTCATATTTTTAGCAATACAGTGTCGGGTTCCCTATTTATACATTGAACATTTTTTCCTAAATAACAACACACGCCACTGCCATTAACATCAGATCTTTTTTCGAAGTCATCTCACGCTTGTCGCACATCCAAACCAACACGCAAAAGTGTATGTGTGTGGGCAATATGGATGCACACGTTTGCTTTACAGCAAACTTGCAGATACTTAACTGCGCATTCTATTCTCAGTGACTGGACCCCTTAAGACAATCCCTTCGAAAGTTATTGTGCTTAGGAACCAATAATTCATTTTTATTTAATAATCACCGTTTTTTTCTCGTTTCAAAAATATTTAACATGTCATATATCGCCCTTATATCAGTGGCGACGCTAGGGAGGGAAGAATGTGGCGCAGAATTTTCAGCATGTGTAATAATGAATAAATTTTTACAATTTTGTTAAGCATATGCCATATTTCAGGGGGGCAGGCAACAAGGAGTGACCCCCCCAGCTTCACCACTGATATAAGGGCGATATATAAAATGTTATAATCTTTTGAAAGAAAAAAACAGTGATCATTTTCAAATATTGATAAATAATTTTTTCATGAGAAAAAACGAAGGTTTATTTATATTCAGGAAGTAAATACTTTAGAAAAAATGAGGAATAAGCCAACCAACAAAAGTGTTTTTATTATGTTTTTGCTTCAAGTTTATAGCACAAACAGAAACGGAAATAATGACCAAATTTTAAATGACCGATAATTCAATTTTGACATATAACTCGAAAATAAAAAAATAGAGTGGCAGAAGATGACGCATAATGAGTTTTTCGAAAAGAGTTGACCGCAATGTGCCATTCATTTTTCTCTATCTGTTAGGGTTTAATAGTTTAGTAGTTCAGGGATCACCAAGTTCAGTGAATTCCTCCAAATTTTTTTCTTCACTTGCAAGATTATTCACAAAATTCGGTTCGAGCACATTCCTCAAAGCACATGTTAATGGTAAATAACATAGAAATTTTTCACATTAAGTAAAAAGTTTTTTCTTCCTAGGTATTTAATTTTAGAGTGATTTAGTATTTCATCGTTGATCACTTGACAGACTTGACTTTTGAATTTAAATGAAGAACGATGAATTGACAATTAGATATGAATAAGTTACCCTATAGTTTCGCGTACCTACATTTATCTATGAAATACAACTAAGGTATGCTTAATTGATACACACAAATATGCTACCTCCGTTTATTTTTACAGAATAAGCAAATTTCATCTTTGTGTCCCCTTGAAGTTTAGCGAAATCATCGTTAAAAAGGCTCTTTACGCATGCATCCCCAAATATCACTAATACTTCACCATTAATTAAAAACGTCGTTTGGCAGCAATTAGCTAGCTGAAACTCTCAAAGCATCATGGCTCTTCAGCTGTACTGTATTTGACATCCAAGAGTGCCTCGAATGGCGTGATTAATGACAGGCACAATTGCCTATCGGTGGACCCTCCGAGATCTCCACGCTGTTAACTGCTAGAGGAAGGACGGATACTCTGAAGAAAGCGAAAGGGTTGAGGTTATGTTGTGCGTGTTATCGGACATGGCGATTCATCTGTGTCATTTTATATTTTGTCAATATGCTAATGTACGTAATAGATGATCTGGCCTGGTTGAGAGGCTTTTAAGATATGGATTTCTGTTTGGTTTGCCGATGGGAGATTTTTATAGATTACGTTAGTCATTTGAACTACGAAGAGACTAGATTTCTTTACGATTACGTTGCCATCATGATTTATTGAAGTAGTTAGTAGCTATACTTGCATATTGGATTGCTGAGTTTCAAGTTTCACAATGTATAATTATGATTTTGCATCTGAAAATAGCGTTTCAAAAAAAAATGACAGAGAAGCTGCAATTTGTGAGGTTAAATCGAACGATCCAGTAGTAAGAGTTAGAGTAAGAACGTTCTCAATTGCCTATCCGTGGACCCTCCGAAATATATAGGCTGTTAACTGCTAGGAAGGACGAATCCTCTGAGAAAGTGAAAGGGTGAAGTTATGTTGTGCGTGTTATCGGCAATATCGGCTATGTCATTCTATATTTTTTCAATATGCTTATATATATTCATATATATTCTTTTGAATTGAGAGCTAACAAAATACAATACGTGAAATGAATAAGAACCTAGTTGAGTTTGGTGCAAAACGGGATACCCAATACTGTTCTGCTTATAATACCAGATCACATGGATAACCTCAGTAGAAAAAAAAAACATCGCCCACCATTTTTACAAAATTAACAAAATACTTAATTCTTGCTCTTTGGCCAGGAGAGTGTTTTAAACCAGATCTGGCGTTCCAAGGATGATTCTTCGAATCTCCGTTCTTCTGAGACCGCTACAGGGGCCCTACTGAAGAGTAATCATCTTCCATATAGATTTAATTAGTGGTATTTCATATTAAATATCGAACATTGGAATAATGATGAACAACGTGTGACAAACTTATTTCCAAATGACATAATATGCTGATGAACCTACGTAATAGATGATCTGGCATGGTTGAGAGATTCTTCAAATATGGATTTCTGTTTGGTTTGTCGATGTCGATTTTATAGATTACGGTGTTCACTTTGAACTAAGAAGGACTCACTTTATTCACGATTACGTCGCCCTCGTGATTCATGGCAAATATGCAAGTGCTACTTGCATATTGGACTGATGAGTTTCAATTTCCTTATATTGAGAGAAAAATATAAGTAATGTTTTGCTAAAGACCATGTTATAAACAATATCAGAGAATCGACCGATTTTTGTCAATGGCGAAAAAAATCGTCAGATTCTCAGATACCGTTGTATCACTTTCAAAAACAAAAGTATAATTCATTTTTAAATTACCTTTTGTCATAAATTCACGATGCAGAATTTTTCAAACAAATTTCAACTTATTTACAGTAGGAATTGCTGGGGTTAATGTCGAAGCAACTCATGGAATATGGTCACATAGACTTTGAATTGGTAAAATATAGATTTCAGTTCATTTGGGAGTTGATTTCTGGTCATTCCAGGGAATTTTTTCAATATGTTTTAAAAATTAAGCTTCTTCCCTGTCGTATATATGTAAATCCTTCTCTTACAAATTGGAAGCAAATTTCCAGATTAAGAACTATTCTGAATGGAATGAAAAATCTGAATATTTTTCATTGCGAACAATGTGTGGGTTTCAATTCTTGTACATTGTAACGGGTGTCCTGAATTCATTGTCTAGTGAGGGATCTCAGAATCCCGATGAGCTACAACGAAATGCAATAAAGAAAATTTTGATTGCTTCAATGAATTCTACTGAAAAAAATGCCTCTTTAATGTTTGAGTTTCATATATATAACTTCAGTTATAAAGAAGTTAGGAGAACTTTTTCACCCAATGATTCTTCCAAAAATCGAACCCGAAAATGTGCCACTCATTTTGTTTCTAGCTCATCGGGTTTCTGAGATCCCCTCACTAGACAACGTATTTAGGACACCCGGTGCACTGTATTCTAAATCATGCGACAATGTTCAGGAGATGATTCCTATTACTGAATAAAATGGGTCTCATCTAAAACAAAATTTCCCCTTGACCACCGTTTCCAAAATATAAAATTTCATTGAAAAAGTTTATAAATAATGGTGTTTTGTTTAGGCAATTGGTTTCAAGAATGATAAGTGACATTAAAGTAAAACAAAGAATTTGACTTATAGTATATGAAACTTCATCTCAACAATATATTTATATAAAATTAATTAAGGGCTGCTCATTTCAACTTCATAAAATGTAACATGAATATTGAGAAAACCCATGTAAGTCCTTGCGAGTGCACAAAATTTACAGAATTTCAAGTTTCTATCATTTCGTTAAAGAAAAGATCCAACTTGATTTCATACGAGCAATTACTTTCACATTCTTCGTATTAATAAAAATAGAACAGTTTATGGAGGAGCCATTCGTTTTTTTCATATTCTTTTTTATATCATCTTCACCAATTTCTATTGTTATTGAGCTGCTAAATATGAATTAATTTCAGTAGAATTTTTAAATTATATTATATATATTTTATTTTTTTAAATTGTTTGACTCTTTAACGAACTTAAAATTTTCCAACCCCACGTGCACATTAAATGTAGGTATTAAGTTTCTGGTTCACACAAATACAGAGTTTACAGCTAACCTATTCGGGCAATCCCCACGAAATTAGAAGATTCAGCGTATCATAATTATTGGGCAGTTAAATATAAAATTTTGACTCGATCAAAAGTTTCAAGTCTATAACATTTTGATTTAGAATTCTCGTGAGTGAGTCAACCAGGTCGTTTCAAGATTACTTTCGGCATGAAATTCAAATTGACATACATTCAGGAAAAATGGTCTTGTATTGAAATACTTACATTAACAAATCATGAACCGATGAATCTGAATAGAATTATTTCACAACAAGCTTTAGGTGTTGTTGAATATTGAAAAAAGGGTGGTGATTTGTAGTAAATATTGTTGTCAGTTTCTTAATTCAGTAGTGAATTTATGCGTGTTTCATAGTAAATGCAATTATGCAATTATTATGAATTTCCAGATTATTCTGTAGTCATCAACTAATCATTTCAAGATACTCCAGATAATATTTTGTGCTTATTTCATTATTATTTAGTTCAAAAATCGAAAACGATTGGTATAATACCAATGTTTTCCATTTTGGTACCTTTTATAATTTTCTTGTATTAAGCGTTATTTACATTCTTGATTTTGATACTATTCGACAGTAAAGAAATGTCTAGTCTGAAATAGAGAACAGTATATCATATTTATCGAAAAATAATGTAAAAACAAGTGTATAATCTGAAAGATTGGAATAAAAAGTGACCTAAAACTAATCGGCGTTAAGAGTATCAAATCTTATCCAGTTTATCCACGTTAACGGTCAAAGTCCGTGAAGCTGTTTCATCTATGTGCGGGTTTCGTATCAGAGAAGAGAGAGAAAATCAACCAACTATGCTATGGCTTGAACAAATAGATCGCAAGTTAGATTTAACGCAGGAATCTGCTCGATAAAGTCCCCTCCGCGCTCCACCCCCTCCCGCAACTCTCCGATGGCAACCCTTAGAAGCGCTAATATCCCCCGCCATGCTGCTAACATTTGCTCGAAATGAGAACTGGAGATGAGTTCGATTAAAACAATGGCGCGTTGGACCCCCTGTGCCACCCCTGTCTCATACCGCCGATACTTCAACCACCCCCCTTGCAGACAACCCCGGTTAGACTAATGCTAGTGTGGGGACCGGAGAGAGGTTTTCGGGAAATAGTTGGCGTGATGAATTTTGAGAAATGGGGTATTCTGAACTAGGTTTTATGTCCTTGTCACTTCGTTTCCTTCTCTTCCTGCTGAGAATAATGTTGAGTGGGTGTTAATGTGGATTGAAAATTGTCTGCGAGATGAAGTTCGTTAGATATGGGTAAATTGGAGATGGTGAAAGGTTTTTTCTTTAGAATTATCATCATCGTTATTATCTACGACAGCCACAGAAATTACCACCCCAGCAACTGAACTAGCTTTTGTGTCTTTGTCTCTTGGTTTCCTTTCTCTTCTCTTTCTGTTGGGAATAATGCTGAGTGGGTGGATTGCAATTTGCCTGCGAGATTATATTCTTCAGATGTGGGTACACTCTAAAAAAAATTCCGCTGTAAATGCTAATACTAAACTATCAAAAATGTTATCGATGTATTTTTCCGCTTTCATGTCACAATTTCATCATTTTCATCGGAATTATGAGAATATAGTGTGAAGTGGTGTGATTCATGAAACACATTATCACAAACAGAAACAAAATCTAGAATAAATAGCAAATTATTTGAAAACACACTGTGTTTATCAAGCTATAACACCAATCTAACAAACAAATTGCTCCATGAATCAGAAAATCATCTCTTGGGTGAAAATATGCACTGCATGTTTGAAGTTACAAAAAATAATTTCACAGAAATGATCAGGTGTTACTTCTGACGCTTGTAGAAACGAAAAAAGCACCTGGAAGTGTTTATCGGCCAAATAAAGTTTCAAGATTTACACCAACTGAATCAAAATACGTACCAAAAATATGAAAAACCCATTTTAGTGGTTGCCAGATATTGCCAAATTATGAGGGGTCACATAGTTAGAACCATGGTGTCTGATGGACTTGCGAATGGTTCTTATCTATCTCTGTTTCTTGTATGTGCCTTTGTGATATGATGAAACGATAGTGTGAAATTAATGGTGGTGAAGAAAGTGAAATGCGTGAAACTTTGTTCTGGATACAGAGAAAATCATTTTGGCTGATGATTCGAGGATAAAATCAATACTTTTCATAAGTAAGTACTACGAATTTGAACTAAAACTGATTCCGGTAACTTCCTTCTGTTTTCACAAGAGTTGAAACTTTTTTCCTGTATAATATACCTAATTAGGTTATACAGTGGAAATATTTATTGTGACATCTTTTGAGATTATTTACTCATATATTTTCAATTGACGGAAATAAATATTGCTGAATCACATATTCGAGAAAACTTCAATCCACTAAAAGATAAAATGTACAAATTCAATTTATATTTATAAGTGCTTGTATCTGATTTTTTTCAAGCTAGTTGAAGAACCTTTCCTCAGGGTGTTTTTGGAAGATACCTCACTTGGTCTACTATCAGGTACATATCTATCTGTTCATTATGTATTTATCGGTGTAAAGAAAATATATTTTTTCAAGAGAAAAATGTTTTTTGATTCGACAACAAACATAGTTGTAATTTTTCATTATGAATAAATTCAAATGAATTGAATTGTTTTGAAAACCCTGTACTGTAAACGAATACAGTAAAAGGCTTTTCAGGAATAACAATTGCAGAACATAAATAATAAACGAAAGATTGAAATTGCGAGTAAGTACCTAGCTTAATAATAATTAATAATTTATGGTTCATTTTCTGCATTTTATAGGTTCAAAAGAACCTGCGTAGCAAATTTCTGATATTCAAACTGCTGAATTGCATTTTTTAAATTCAGAAAATAATTTATCATTTCTCATCTCAAGGGTAGGTATAACATTCATCTAAGTCAGTGTTAAATAACACCGAACTGATTATTGCAAGCTCACTAAGCTAGTGCAAATTAAGACTGAAACGGTGCGATTTCACACCGAAACCGCTCTCACTCCTTTCAGATTTCACACTAATAAATTGTGAAAAATAACTGAGCCAGTGTCAAAAAAACACACTGGATGATCAATTGAGATCACACCGCTCTTGTGTGATTCAACAGCAACAAGTGCAAAGTCGCAAAGAACCGAATAAAAATAATACCTTATCGCTAATCGTGTCAAAGTTGATTTATTTATATGAAAAAAGAAACTCCTTTGAAATCACGAAACACACCAAACACCAAATTTTGAACGTCAGTGTTATTTTAGAAGGTGCGAAATAACACCAAAATATCAGGACCTCTAAGGAAATACGGCCGATGTCAGCTGGTGTAAGCTGGTGTTTGAAAACTTCTTAGAGTGTAAAATAAAGATGATGGTCATTGAAGATATTGTGCGAGATTTTCTCTCTAGAATCATCGTCGACTTCATCAACGACAGACACCGATATTGGACTCACCAACCAAAGAAAATTATTTTTCAAGATAAAAAATAGGTTAGATATTGTTTTTAGGGAAATAGCGGGCGTGTTGAATTTTGAGGATGGTGGTATTCTGAACTAGGTTTTGTGTCTTTGTCTCTTGGTTTCCTTCTCTTTCTGCTGGCAATGAATGTAGTAGTTGGTATTAATGTAGGTTGCAAATTATCTTTGAGATTAAATTCGTCAGACGTTGTTAAAATGAAGATACTCTGTTTGAAGGTGCGAAAATCATTGAATGAAAAAGTCTAATTGTCAAGATATCGGGTAGAATTTTTGAACATTAATAAGAGATTACTTTCAGGCGTGTTGAATTTAGAGAAATGGGCTATTCTGAACTTTTGTGTTTTTGTTTCTTGGTTTTTTTCTTCCCGCAGGGAAGACTAATGTTGAGTATTAAAGTAGATTTCAAATTGTCTGCGAGACGAAATTCATCAGATGTGGGTAAAATAAATTGCCACCCAAGATTCCCTCCCAAAATTTGTTTCTGGCTACGACCTTGTGCACATACTGAAAACCTCTTTGAATTAACTAATAAAAAAAATTTTTCTTCAAAATTTCTGCAAGCCTGTAAAGAAGATACAAAGACCCTACCAAAAACGTACAACATGAACCACTTTTCCTATTCAAACATTTTAGACGATTCATGGGGACGATACAGGATGCAACAAAAAACCTTCAAAAATGCATAAAATTTGGTAAAGTGTAACAAAAATTGACCTGATTTTGTTGCCAAATATTTTTCTTCTGAGAAAATGAATTTGTTTCATAATTTTAACGCGCACCAACCAAAAAACTATTTTTCACCATATAGGATTGAGTTTTTGAATAATATTATTTTCTGAATTGATATTTATAGGGATGGTTTTTCGAGAAAAAGGTGAAGTGATGAATTCTGAGGAATATGGTATACTGTACGAGGTTCTGTGTCTATTGCGTCGGTATTGATGTGGATAGCAAATTGTTTGTGAGATGTGGGTAATATAAAGATGGTTGTAAAAGATAATGCGATAGGTTTTTTCGGAAAAATCATCATCGTCACTCTCAACTCAACGACAGACACAGAAACCGAAATCACCACACCACCTATATCTATTTTCTATGATATCGGGTAGAATTTTCGAACATAAAATATTGATTTTCGGAATGAATTTTCAGAAATCGTGTATTCTGAACTTGATTTTGTGAGTAAAATAAGATACTCGTTGAAGGTGTGATTTTTTTTTAGATTTATCATCATTGAATGCAGAAGTCAGACTCGCCAACAAAGAAACTTTAAGGAGAAAGTTGACGTGATGAATCTTGAAAAATAGGCTATTCTGAACTTTTGTGGCTTTCTTTCTTGTAACATACCACTAGAAATGAACTATGTAGTCTATCCTAGAACCAGAAGAACTTTATTTAAATGAGTCAACTTCTGTAGACGATCATAAAGCAAACATACCATCAAAGTTCCACGGGGAAAGCATCGAACTCTAAATCTGATTGGACGAATCGAAAACGTGCTGATGCAGAGCAAAAATTCATTCGGTATTTCCACGGAATTGGATCGGTTGTGAATATATCACATGTCTCTGCAGCGTTTTAGTTTTAATAACGTCGTCCCTTCTACTCGAATAATTCGAAATAATCCTCATCATTTATGTGTTCGCTCCGCATCTCTAGAGCCTCTAATTCGTGCTGCATATTTGCATGTTTCTCCTAAATCTGCGTTGAATGCAGAATCGGAGCAAAGGAAAATCAGTTGCCAGACATTTGCCGGAATGAACAATTTAACGTTTTCTAGGAGTTTTTCTCATAGGCTATTCCTGCTGAATTTGTCTTATTCAACCGTCTTAGATGCAATAATTTGAGTTCTGTTCGCCCTTTCAGTGTACCACTGCGAAAAAATGGAAGGAAAATTATCTTCCATCTTCTCTGAAGCAGAAATGGTTTAAATAAGAATATTCCATGGAAAAAATCTGATTTCAACCTCCCGCTAAAATGTCCCTCTAACTCTGGAGGGACAAATGCACTCGAGGACAAAAAATACAGAACGCCTTACGCATGAAAAAAATTTTATATTTGGGATAATAAAAACAAATTTAAAGTCGCATATGAAAATCATAAAATCAGCTTAATTTCCTCAATCAAATTGTTATTTTCAGGTTTTTCTCTATTTTTTCCATTGGTATTAAGTTCTGCTTCCAGGTTTTTCGATAATTCATGCGCAATACAGACATTCTCATCATATTGACGTTTTCAGTTCCATCTATTGGTCCTTTTACATTTTCATCATATTCTTGCATTTCATCCTCAGCGATTCCTTCTTCTATATCCTCTAATAAAGTATCGATATTTTCTGCTAGTCCAACATAATCGTCCATTCAACCATAGTCCTCTTCATCAGATAAATCTGGAATATCTGATTCCACATCATTTTCCAAGTAAGTACAGCATTTTCGCCTGAGTGATGGGTTTTAACCGCGATTATACATGATCTGAAAAAAAATCATATAGTTCCAACAAAACCTCGGTTACTGCAATGACCCAAAAATAGGACATCCACTGTAATTGTCTCTACTCAGGAACATATTTTTTGGGGTCACCAAAGGCCTTCGTTATAATGAATGAGATGCAATTCAATGATAAAAATCAAATAAAACATTCTTTTACTTACCAAAAAAATAGGGGAAAACCCGGATAGATGCCCCACTTTTTGAATTTGCCTCATATTTTTGAAAATATTGATTTTATATGTGTAATTTCTATGAGTGTAGGAAGCCCCATTATTTGATTTGGAATACTGAGACTTTTCTCTGGCATAGCAATCCCAAATTGCACAATAATTTGATTTTTGTAGAACCCTTTTTTTGGGGATAGTTGCCTACAAGTATGGATAGTTGCCCCGCCCATGAAAATACTGGGAGGGATAGATGCCCTTCATACTGTGTGAACCAAAAACCCAACTAAATACAATGAGATTTTCTATGCTAAAACAGCAATTTTATGTACGTAACATGGAGCGAATAACAACAATTGTGCATTTTAATTGAATTTCAAAAGCCATATTAAACGAAAAGTTGCATTCTTCATATTAACATAAAGCATTATTCCACACATTCATGATAAATTAATAAATAATAAGTCTCAACAAAAATGATCAGGAATCAAGTTTAAAATCAAAATAACACAATGAATCGAAAATCTGCTAAGATATGGTTTTAGTTTAGATGTCCTAAGAGGCACCTATACCTCAAAAAATCAGGGCAACTATCCTTTTCGATAGGGATAGATGCCCATGATTTTTTTAATGAATTAGAAGAAAACAAAAACTATTTGTACTCAGATGTACCACTCATGAAAACACTGTTTTGCGTAATAAAAAAAAATTTATGAATTTATTACCACTTCAAAAGTTATATAGCGGCAAATACCTACCTCTAAAAGTTTGGCATGTTTCTGAGTTGGCTGCTGAGATGATCGCACACACCAGCGAAAAACGGCTTCACTTTACAATAACCCTTACAAAACTAAGGTCCAGCTACTTATGAAATTAATTTTTTGATACGTGTTTCGGAAGTTAGGTATTTTGAAAATGAGGTATCTATCCAACTGAAGCATCTATCCGGGTTTTACCCTAGTACACTTTTTCCTAAATGGAAAGGGTAGATTTGAATTCGAACAGAAAGGTGTTACCAACACGCGCACTCAACAATCGAAAACAGTATCTACTATGATGTCTACGTTTTCAGTTAGAGATCATTTTCAAAAAGGGCGCTGCTTGTAATAACGTATGCATTAGATGACCTTTTCGAGGTACGTGAACACTGGACTCGAAATTAACCCATACGATTGTATGAATATCGATGTCCCTATGGAGGGACAAATACATCTGAAAGGGTTAAGAGAATGCTGAGGTTGATTTCGAAATGTGACCATCGTATGATTTGCCTTCTTTTTCTTTCAAGCAAAAGGAAGCAAGGATAACTCATGAACTACTATTTTGGCACATTCTGCACAGGAGGTGTGAAATTGGAATGAATATGAATTAGATATAAAGTAAAATGAATGGCGTATAATGGTTGTTTCGAGAAACTTAAGATGTCGTCAACTGCATTCATCAGCTTCCTTCTGTTTGAACGTTTCATAACTTTTAGTCTGTCTAGGTACGTTTCCAGAACGGATGACAACATGTATAGCATATGATTTGGCACGAAATTGTAGAGGTAAAATCATATTGAAGTTATTAGCTGCAAAAATAAAATTCTGGTTTTTCCTCAACAGATTAAAGACGTGCGTCTAAAGATACTATTGATAAGAAATATGTATCGAAAATCATGAAAAATAAAATACCTACCGCTAAAGAACTCACACTTAAACCAATCAATATGGAATACCATATTACTGAAATAAAAAACTCATTAGAGAAATCTTTCGGATTTTGAGTCGAATAGAATTTAAATAGTTCTAGTATTGTTCCGAATTTCTGAACCAATAGCTTCGAAAGTGGGAACTTCAGTATGGGAAACAATATGTTTATGTTATTTAATCAATTATACATGGATTTATTTCGAGCTTCTACTTGTTGAATGAATTATTGCATTGGTACTAGACCAGTTAGAAGTAAAATCACCAGTTCGGGAGGAGGCAGTTGCAAAATGGTGAATGAGCCGGTTCCATTTACTTTTTATTTTCTACAATATTTGTGTGATTCGAAAGTATATGTTCCTTCAGAATTTTCTGAGATGCTACATAGTATCACATCTTATTTCAATATCTGATAGGTTATAAGTGATGGGAATGCAAAACTTATTGAGGATTCAAACTGAGAACTAATCAAAAGTAGACACTTATAGTTGGACTCTGAACTCGTGCTTGCTTTTATTTTGACATCACCTAGATTCCGAAGAATTACGAATATTTTCCATATTCGGATGATGGATTTTATTAGTATGTAACTTCAACTATACAGGATGTTGCGTGAAAATTGCGTTCAAATTGAGGGTGTTAGTAGGTAGGTATCTGAGTTATTTGGGATCCTCTTTCCCTTTCCAATTATTACTGTTAAATTGTACAGCAATATATAAAAAACGACACTAGTCTACCAAAGGGGGCCATTTTAGATAATTCATTCAAATTAAAGAGCTTTGATGAACTAAAATTTCTTATTCGATTCTCCTACTCTGGTATTCTGTTGAATAACAATTAGTTCTAAAGTTTTAACTGAACCGGGAGTTTTAAGAAAAAGTGTAAGGACGATCCTTGGTCAAAAGTCGATAGAAATTGAAGAATTAGGAAAGTATATGCTAGTGCACTCGCCAATATAGCTGCTAAGGGCGAAATGTTTGAAGTAAAATAAAACATTGATAAGGTGTTCCTTCTTTCCAAAGATAGTTCAAATATCTCAAACCGTTTCAAAATCATCGAGGAACTTGGAAAACAAGAAAATTATTATACAGGGTGTTTCCTAAACATGCGGCAAAAATTCAGGGGATTGTTCCTTGGACTATTCTAAGAATATTTTGTCCTTTGATGATTTTTGAAAAACCTCTTTGTTTCGAAGATACAGGGGAAACAAGATTTTAGATAATAACATTTTATTATGAAAAATTACATGAAAATTAACTTAACCTACAAAAACTGTTGAAAATGACCACCTCTAGCCAAAAAACGAATTCAAATGAAAACCGTGTTTAATCTGTATTCCTTTACCATCTGAACTTTTCAATTTTAAGTAAAAAAAAATGGCCATTTTTAGTAATTGGAATGTTGTTAAACAAATTTAAAAATAAATTGTACCGGGTTTTTCACTATAATTTGACCCCCCCTTTAACTTTGTTACTAGAGGAGATACAAAAAAATTTTCCGTATAAAAGTTTCACGAAATCAACTGAGGTTTTTTTATTTGAGTCCAGAAACTGAAATATATACAGGGTGGCCAACATATTGATGGCAACTTCATTTTTTCAAATGGAACACCCTGTATATTTTTCCATGTTTAGCTAGCTCTTTTCCCCTTATTTCGAATATGTAACATAATATGTTGGTCTATCTCTTTTATTCTGAGAACCACAGAGTTTCAAAATTTAAGAACCACCTGCCAAGATCTGTAATCATTTTGCAAGTGGCAGAGTGCGTTTTCTGAAAATGCTCATTTTTGGAGTTATAAGAATGTTAATGGGAAGATATACAGGGTGAACAACATTGGATTCAACTATATTTTTTCAAATGGGACACCCTGTCCTATATATTCTTCCTTTTTTTGATAGCCTATTTCCTCCTGATCTCGAATATAAATACGTATGTGGATGTGTCTTTTCAATTTTCAGAGTTTCAAAGTTTTGAAATGATGACACCGAATAAAAAAATATGTGAAATACCTACGAAATTCTTTATATCCAAACAATCTACTTAAAAGTATTATTTTAGAATGAATACTTAACAATTACTTAACCAATGAGGATGAACTATGGTAGTATGGTAAGAATGACATCAACTAAAGAAATTGCTCAAAATGACCACCTTCTTTCAAAACACATAGTCTCAAGTTGTTTAGACTATTTTTGATGGCTCTGATCAAGTCAGAGAAATTAAAGCTTCAAATTTGTTTCTAATCATTACAATATTATCATTATTCTTTGTGCGTTAACGGGATTAGTTCCGAATTATGGGTTAATATTGGTTGATTTATATCATTAATATTATTCTCCGCGTTCATTGATTGTCATTATTGCTGAAGTAAATTTTTCCTTCAGGAACGGCTATAAAAAGGTGTCCAACGGTGTTAAATCGGGACTATTTGGTGGTCTTAAAATGGGTGCGCCATTACCAACCCAAAGATCAAATTGGCCACTTAAATATTCAAACTTCCAAAACGCTATGCCAGATGGTTATAAAAATTTGAAACTCTGTGGTGCTCAGAATAAGAAAGATAGACCAACATATGTTACAAATTCGAAATCAGGGGGAAAAGAGCTAACCAAATATGAAAAATATACAGGATGTTCGATTTGAAAAAATGAAGTTGCCATCAATATGTTGGCCACCCTGTATATATTTCAGGAACTTTTATACGAAACATTTTTTTGTATCTCCTTCAGTAACAAAGTTAAAGGGGGGGTCAAATTATAGTGAAAAACCCGGTACCTACCTAGTAAACACAGTGCGGTACTCATTTTTATTTAAACTATTATTAATTTTAAAAATATAAAAAATGTTAGTCGCCCTGTATCTTCGAAACAAGAGGTTTTCAAAAATCATCAAAACCAAAACATGCTTAAAATAGTCCAAGGAACAACCCCCTGAATTTTTACCGCATGTTTAAGAAACACCCTGTATATGTTCAATGTAGAATCTGAAAAGTATTCCACTAAATTACACCTTAGCAATGAATAATTTGATGTGACTAATGAGTATTGAAGAACATTCACCACATATTTTTTCCGATTGTTCATGTTGCGATCTTCATTTATCAGTTCACTCATGAAGGCTCAGTTGAAATCATTCAGTTAGAAATTAATGAAAAAACACTATAGCTTTAATTCAAATGGAGTAGGATTTGATTGTTTCGATTGTAATTTTTCGGCCATGTTTGTTTGTTTGGGGATGCGAAAACAATTACGCTTGTTAGAAACGATAATTCAAATTTGAATATCAAATCTTGAACATTACCTGAACTAGAAATTTTCATGGTAATTTCAAGATTTGAATGAAAAAGTTGATTTAATTAATATTTCAAAATAATTTTCTGGAGATTCTCAAAAACTTGCGGTATTATGTACTTTGCTTTAAGCATGACCAAAAATATTGGAATCCTTTGCCCTTTGTTATCCATAATTGTTTTTTCTCTTGTTGAATGTCTAACAACATTTGGCCTGGAAGGACTAATTCTGCATACCCTTGACCAAAATGAAAAAAATGAATAAAAAATTCATCTACTTTTCGTTTTAATTTTGTTGCAATCAAAATATCCGTCTTTATACAGGGTGAATCCTGTTGAACTGTACATACTTCACACAGAGATAGAGGACACTTTGCTGGTTCCAAAAAGACTCCACATGAAAGGTCTCAAACGATTCGTTTGAATTATACAGGGTGATTTCCAGTTTTGGGTCATATTTTCAAAATGCTCTATTGGACGAACGAATAATCACAAATTCATCAATTTGGTACGTAGGAGGACTGTATCAATCTCCATACAGCTGAGTTAACAGATTATCAGTTTTCAGTACCGGACTCTATTTTCATGATATTATCGGAATTGATGAAAAAAAACACACTGTAGATGAAAAAATCAATAATACCTGTCATGACAGTTCAAACTACACTGAGAACTCTTCAATGAAGAGTAATAAAATCACGTGGCACACCTACAAATTAGAAAAAAAAAAATTGAATATGCGTACTCGGAGAAGAATTTTTTGAACGGCCTAATTCACATGGAAAACCATACCCAAATGTATCAAAAGTTCAAGACAGGAGAATATTATCAGTTTGAATCCTCTCGATATTCAAATATTCCCATATTCAGGTAATTTTCCTCAGTTTCCATGACCGGACTCTATTTTTCTGATATTATCGGAATTTATAAAGAAAATCACCCTGTAGATGAAAAAGTCAATAAACGTCATGGCAGTTCAAACTACACTAAATACTCTTTAATAAAGAGTAATAAAATCACGTGGCACACCTACAGATTCAGAGAAAAAAATATTGAATATGGGTACTCGGAGATAATTTTTTTTTGTGATTTTATTACTCTTTATTGAAGAGTATTTAGTGTAGTTTGAACTGCCATGACAGGTTTATTGACTTTTTCATCTACAGGGTGATGTTCCTTATAAATTCCGATAATATCAGAAAAATAGAGTCCGGTCCTGGAAACTGATAATCTGTTAACTCAGCTGTATGGAGATTGATACAGTCCTCCTACGTACCAAATTTGATGAATTTGTGATTATTCGTTTGTCCAATAGAGCATTTTGAAAATATGACCCAAAACTGGAAATCACCCTGTATAATTCAAACGAATCGTTTGAGACCTTTCATGTGGGGTCTTTTTGAAACCAGCAAAGTGTCCTCTATCTCTGTGTGAAGTATGTACAGTTCAACAGGATTCACCCTGTAAATGATTCTTAGTAGTCTCAATACACCCCTGATAATCATATATATCTTCCTTCTCTCTTTCAACCTTCGTTCCGGCACCCTAAGAATTAGTTCCTGCCTTTAATAATCCAAAGGGTTGCGGCGCTAGGTTACAAGTCGTGCGGCTAAAGGGAAGTAGTTGTCTCAGTTCGTCTACTAGACGAGAGATGGCTGCTGACCGTCCGATACAGCCTTTAGCCAACTGACCAACGCACCCCTTTCCACCCTGCTTGGATAGCGAACTGAATGTGATGATAACATAGTTGTCATACTTAATATATTATACGGGAATCTGACTTTATGTCGCACAGGAAATTTTAGGATTATTCATGATTGAAAAAAATATAATAATATGTCAATTGAAAATATTCAAAGAATATAAGACCAGCAGAGGATATGGATTAGTGCGTTTTGTTATTTTCGAGAAAAAGTGAAATTAATATCGGATAAACTGAAAAATTCACCAAGTGCCATCTTGCACGAAACCGGGAAATTTTTTGTATCGGCTTAAAATACGAGTATCTTAAGATTTTTACTCCTGTTTCAAGAATAACAGAACTGTACTAATAGTGGTAACGAAAATAGCATGACTTTAACAAGCCTTAGAACAGGAAGTATTTTCGAAAAATAGGATATCAATTAATTTTCCGAATAAGTTAAAGAAAGCCAATAACATGATTTTGAATCAATTTTTTTTTGTGACTTTCAGTGTCAGTTACAGGAACGTGCATTAAAATTTAAGGTCCATTAAACTCTTAATCCTCCATTATTACAAGGACTAATGGAGGATTAAGGGTTTAATGGACCTTTAAATTTTAATGGACGTTCCTGCAACTGAGCAAAAGTTAGAAAATAGAGCATTTTGAATTGATTTTTTAGAGTATAAAACAAATCTCATCGTTTTCACCATTAGTTATAAAAATTGATTGAAAAAACAGGAACCTACTATTCATTTAACACTTCACTTATTGTCGAAACTATTACCTGCAATACAATCACTCTTCGGAAGTATATTTTGATTACTTTGATTTTACCCTAAGCTTGCTGAAAATTTATGTAGTCGATAATCCTATATTGACTCATTTTTAGTTTTGTCAATGTTTTTCCATTATTTCACTCACAAACTTTTAACCACGCCACATTTTTTAAGCGCTTTTATCGCACTCTTTTCAGTTGGTAAAGTGAAGGTTGTGATGCACTTATGATGAAAAAAATTTATAAGCACAGAATATAAAAAATCACAATATAACAATATATATCAAATGGTCTTTTTTATCAATTGACTTTAATGAATGCGAGAGACTCTTTCGTTGAGAATTTTCAGAGAAAACAAATTATAGTATACATACTATATTTGAATTCCCACAAAAAATAATTCACCATTATTGATCCTTCAGAGGGTTATTTAGTAAAAGCATTGAGTTTAAGAATACTTCATATTTTTACATTGAGTTTAAAAATACTTTATATTTTTAAACTCAATATTAAAACTTAAAAATTTTTAACTTTCGTACAAAAACAACTCTTTTTTTCTAACATGGGAAAAAATTTGACTTCAATATCTTTTGACAGGTCACAAAATATAACTTTTCAGGAAATTACTTTTTTCCTTGTCTAAAAAGTAAGTATTTATGTATCCGGGAAAAAAGTACTCAATTTTTTTCCGTTGAAAAAAGGTGACTGCGGGAGAAGTTATATTTTCTTTCACTATTAAATCGTTGTTTTTCTTGTCGCAGAAAAAAAATAGTGTATTATACAGGGGAAAAATATTCATGTTGAATAATCGAAGTAAGGAGTTTTTCGAACATATTTTTTTTGTCACACTAATTTTTGGATTGGAGGGTTTAATGGACCTTTAAATTTTAATGGACGTTCCTGCAACTGAGCAAAAGTTAGAAAATAGAGCATTTTGAATTGATTTTTTAGAGTATAAAACAAATCTCATCGTTTTCACCACGTAGTTATAAAAATTGATTGAAAAACAGGAACCTACTATTCATTTAACACTTCACTTATTGTCGAAACTATTATCTGCAATACAATCTCTCTTCGGAAGTATATTTTGATTACTTTGATTTTACCTTAAGCTTGCTGAAATTTATGTAGTCGATAGTCCTATTGACTCATTTTGAGTTTTGTCAATGTTTTCCATTATTTCACTTCACAAACTTTCAACCACGCCACATTTTTTAAGCGCTTTTATCGCACTCTTTTCAGTTGGTAAAATGAAGGTTGTGATGCACTTATGATGAAAAAAATTTACAAGCACAGAATATAAAAAAAATCACTATATAACAATAATATATCAAATGGTCAGTTTTTATCAATTGACTTTAATGAATGCGAGAGACTCTTTCGTTGAAAATTTTCAGAAAAAACAAATTATAGTATACATACTATATTTGAATTCCCACAAAAAAAATAATTCACCATTATTGATCCTTCAGAGGGTTATTTAGTAGAAGCATTGAGTTTAAAAATACTTTATATTTTTAAACTCAATGGTAAAACTTAAAAATTTTTAACTTTCGTACAAAAAAAAACTCTTTTTTTCTAACATGGGAAAAAATTTGACATTTAATATCTTTTGACAGGTCACAAAATATAACTTTTCAGGAAATTACTTTTTTCCCTGTCTAAAAAGTAAGTATTTATGTATCCGGATAAAAGTACTCAATTTTTTTCTGTTGAAAAAAGGTGACTGCGGGAGAAGTTATATTTCTTTCACTATTAAATCGTTGTTTTTCTTGTCACAGAAAAAAATAGTGTATTATACAGGGGAAAAATATTCATGTTGAATAATCGAAGTAAGGAGTTTTTCGAACATAGGTATTTTTTTTCACACTAATTTTTGGATCGTTTTTGAGCGATGAATATAAAACAATTTAATTTCAAATCATTACAACTCGAGATATATTCGAACGATTTGTTTCAAATTAGCCAGCTATTCTATCAACTCAAAACCTACCCTGAAAAGTTAAATGGCTATAGCTTTTAGCTCATATAAGTGAAAAAATTTGTTGAGAAATTCAGGTATATGGAATATTAAATTTCATCGACCTGCCTAATTTTAAATTGAAAGTTTCTACGGAATATGTTTGGAACTTCATGCGGACCGATCCGGCAACATCGCAGAATACCGATGTCAATCTACTTGCCATAAGGTTATTATTCAAAGCTCTTGATTTATGACTTGCTGGTCGCTCTGTCACATTTAGATTGCAGTTTCACGTTGGCTGCAATATCGCAGAGTTGCATTTTGTTTATTTTAAAAATAGAATTTTTGTGGTCGCGGAAAATGATGATTGAATATCGTCAATATTGAATTAGAAATTTATGTTCCGACTGGGATAAGGAATACAATAATGATTACAAATCACTCATAGGTGGATGAGAAATGAATAAAACCAAAAAATATTTTTGGTCCAAAAATTAGGCTGATTCGTATGTTGTTATGATGCATTAGCGTTCCAATAGAAATTAAACTTCGTGAGATAATATCTAATATTCAATACATTTTGTAGTCAGAAATACAGAAGTTACAAAATGAAAAATTATTTATCACTTGTTAACGATAACAATGAAACAATAATGATATTTTTCAACATGAACATAAAAATCATGAATAATTGCATACTTATGTGAGCTTCTTTCTCGGCTCTAGAGCCTTCATCATTTTCCGAAAAATTACACATCATGCCCAAAATCCACACTGCCAGCGGTATTTCTCGAACTTTTTTCGTCAGCAAATATTCCACTCAACCTGCCTTTCAAAATATGAACTCACACAATAGAACAAAATTTTCAGAAGAGGCTAGATATTCAGGCACCTATCATAACCATACACCAACACTTGAGTTTGAAAATATACCAAAGAGGCTATATTTCAGTCATAACCTTAAAAAGAATAAAGAAAAAGCCCTGAGTAGGAGCTTTTTAGCTCTCGTTCATTGGTGGAGCAATAGAACTATTACCTCAAAATTTCATATGGGACTTGATTGATACCAAATAAAATAAATGCAGAATCTCAGCACAATCATCCAAAAAAATTAGATATGTAAAAAATAAATAATTAATAAAAATTAATTGATCAAATAAATTTTATGGTTCTGATAATGCGATCCTCTTGACATCAATATTCGGTATATGAGTCTTGATTCAAAAAATAAATTTTACTGGAATTGGATATCCCGTTATGGAAATATAGAGATTTTTTTTTCAATATTCCAAATGAATTTAACACTATATGGTCACAAAATTTTGCATGAAAATTCAGTATATCTCTCAGCCTTCATTCACAAAACAGATTTTACTCAAATCGGTTATTTTTTTATGGAAGATTCTTCTTTTGAACATTCCCATTAAATTTTCTATGATTCTGTTAACACTATGGCAAGAAAATTCTGCATTAACATTCAGTATATCAAACTTCATTTACAAAATAAATTCCACTCGAATCGGATATCTTTTCAAGAAAGTATGTATGAAGTTTCCTCTTTTCAATGTTCCAATTGAATTTTCTGTGGTTCGGTGTACCTACACTCTGGGCACAAAATTTTGCATGAGGCTTATAATGAGCATCCCGCATTTGGCCGCAAAATTTCATTTCGACCTGTTTCGTTTTGTCTGAGATATTGAGGAACAAAAATTTGGATAGGCTGTATTTTATGGAATACCCTGTACGATTTGGCTGATTAACGAACTTAACTGGGACATTCGAAAACCGAACTCACCTTGAAAATCTCAAGTCTCTAGGACAACTCCTTAGAAAGAAATCGTGCAAATGTGTAATCTGTGCTCCCGTTGAAACATATCCCGGTCCATACTTCATGCCATAACACCACCGCCTCGGAATGGATGGACTTTTTGGACATAGGGACGATTACGGGGTACCTATGCGTCGGATTGTCTATACCCTAATTCTTTGAGAATACGAAAATCGTCCATATCTGGATTTATCAGTGAAAAGGACACTACGCCATTGATCGTTTCAATTTATATGTTGACAAAATCAGTCCTATTTTTCCAATTATCTTCAGTAAAAAATATCTCATTTAGTGTACTTTCGAATGATATATCAACTTTTGTACTAGCTGCTCATTCTCTGCTACAATATCATGGCTAACATGATAACAACGAAAAAGTCTAAAAATTCCGAACAAAAATTTGCTCTATTTTGAAGCTGTTCGTGATTGAATCTTAGTGTGATTTTATGGAAATCATAAATTCATCTGTTAACTGAGACCAGACTTTCATTTTTTAGTTTGTACCAGAATAATTCAGGAGAGTCGGGACCATGGGATATTGAGGACTGATGTGGCCACTTTCACGAAATGAGGTGTGATTAATTTATGAACAACCATGTATGGCCTAGAAAAACCCTCATGCGACTATAGTTTCTCATTTCAAACATGAGTTAACATGAGGTTGTTAGTTATGAGAGTAGATCTTGTAGGGCCAGTTATACTTACCGATCACTTTGATGTTGAAGAATTCGTCAGATTAATCCAGAGCAACCAGAGCCATGATATTATGGCGCAGAATTTGCAGCTAACACAAAAATAGATATGTCATTTTAAAGTTCACTTAACGAGGTATTTTTTACTGAAAAGAAGAAATGTGCATAATTATTGATATTTCATCGAAAAATCCATTGGACAAATGGAACTGATTTTGTTAACTGCAGAATCGTGATATTATTCTCCCTATTATGCCTGCAAAAAGAGTGTTTTCTGCACATAGACTCTCTCATTTGTAGCAAATTTATTGCCCTCTTCGAATATGGGGTCAAATTTGATGAGAATTCAAGGAAAACTAAATAATGATCTTTTTAGAGAGAAAACTTGATTGAATTTCTCGTGGAATCAAGAAATGTTAATTGAAGAATAACTATCAACAATTCGACCATGTGTTATAGACCATTTTTTTACAACGGGTCCGTATAATCACATCTCGAAATGTTCACTTTGAAAGTAGACACCCTGTATATTGATGCAGAATTGATGTTGGGAGAACATCTGAAATTTTTGAAAAACAAGTTATCGGCAATCATTTTCACGATACGCTCCATAAAGGAGGTCGCAAGTAGAGAAATGAGCAAGCTTACCTATCACTGCCATTTTCATCCAATAGCAACATATTATGGAATTCTGTTATGGGGATACGGTCCAGGACTGCAACAGGCATTGCTGAAACAAAAAGAAGTTATTAGAGCCATAAGTGGAGTTCCGACTACGACTAGATGTAAAAAACTCTTAAGGCAGTTGGACACACTTACTGTAACTTCCGTTTTTATACTTACCTGACTAAAGTATGTCCACACTAATAGATCACGTTTTCCAACCAATGGTCACTATCACGACTACATGACTGTGATGATATCAATCAACAACGTGAGATCGGAAACTGTCTCTATTCAAATAAATTTTTTAGGTATCTACATAAAAATGGGTGGGTTAGACACATGCGTGATGATATAGAAATATATTACAATTATTTCACTATAAATGAAATCCATATCATTACATCTCCCCTTTCATTACAAAAATTTTAAATTCTTAACAATTTTATGAATTCTTAACAATCTTTTCTTACAAATTACAAGGTATAGCCGGGTTTCAATGGTAAATCTGCCCCTGCGGCCTTTTCGATTCATATTGAGGGGATCGATTAGGCATTGAATGAAAATAATTCAGCCAACTTTTCAGCTTTTATCTGTGGCCTTTTTCGAGATTTCTGTAAAAAACACTTTTTTCGTTTTTATTTTGTTTCTTGTGATATCCAAAATTTTTGAATGGTGATTTTTTCTGTTGATTCTTTGCTATGTAAGGAATAGACGTATAATTTTTATGAATTTCAGCGGAAAAATCTGTTTTTAGAAAAAAAAATAAAGTTATTGTCATTTGTTTTCGGTGTTCTTAAAAGTGTCCACCGCCATTTTTTGACATGAAATGTCTTCTTTGGTCCTTTATACCCTGGAATTTTTTCACATTTTTAAAATTGGTGGAACATTTTGAAAAAAATTAAAACTGTTTGAATTTTAGGATTCAACAGATATCCATCAAATTTTGGTGCCTTTGTATTCATATGGCCCACTGAACAATATTAGTGAAAAAAACAATTGGCGATCTGTTTAGTTTGGGAGATATGGGCCCCCAAAGTCCGAAAAAATATTCACCTGAAAGTAACTTTTCTCACTACAGAAAGACTGAATTACCGCTTTATTGAGCTTAAAGCCTCACTGAACATTTAAACATGAAGATTTGATTCATTTATTTCAGATATATTCATAATTATTGCAAAAACATCGAAAAAATATCGAGGGAAAGCCTTCCGTTTCTTATGGTAAGTTTGGCACTACCGCGAATTATTTCACGCGAATATGACACGATGCATACCGATAAATCCCGCTATCATTTCCTAACGGCACTCGCTGAAAGACGCGGTAGTGCCAAACTTACCATAAGAAACGGCATGCTTTCCCTCCAATTTTCCGATATTTTTGCAACAATTACTGAATATATCTGAAATAAAATGGATCAAATCTTCATGTTAAAATGTTCAGAGAAACACTAAATGAAGCAATTCATTCAGTGTTCTGTCGTGAGAAAAGTGACTTTCAGTTGAAATATTTTTCGGACTTTGGGGGCCCATATCTCCCAAACTAAAACAGATCGCCAATGGTTTTTTTCACTAAGATTGTTCAGGGAGCAAATATGAATACAACGGCACCAAATTTGATGGATATCTCTTGAATCCTGAAATTAAAACAGTTTTAATTTTTTTTCCAAATGTTCCACCAATTTAAAAATGTGAAAAAATTCCAGAGTATAAAGGGCCAAAGAAGACATTTCATGTCAAAAAATGGCGGTGGACACTTTTAAGAAACACCGAAAAACAAATGACAATAACTTATTTTTTTTCTGAAAAAGATTTTTCAGCTGAAATTCATGAAAAAATTATAAGTCTGTTCCTTTAATAGCACAGAATCAACAGAAAAAATGACCATTCGAAAATTTTGGATATCAAAAGAGAAAAAAATGAAAACGAAAAACGTGTTTTTCACAGAAATCACAAAATGGCTAAAGATAAAAGCTGAAAAGTTGGCTGAATTATTTCATTCAATGTCTAATCGATCCCCCCAATATAAATCGAAAAGGCCGCGGGGGCAGATTTACCATTGAAACCCGGCTATACCCTTACAACAATTTTGTTCTACCATTACCATTACCAACCATTATAAGCCAACAAACCTAGTGAAATGAATTCCAACAAAACATCCAAATAGTACAAATTCGAACGAATTTTCACAAAATATTAGAATCTTACAAATTTGAACCTATGTAATTTTCATAAGTTCTCAACAAATAAATAGGGCTCGAGACCACTTGAAGGTCAATAAATATTTATTATTATCATTATTATGTTATATAAGCTGAATACCTTCTGAGGGGCGTCAAGGAAGCCTAGGAGTAATTAAAATAATAGTAGGAGAGCTGGCACGAATTTTTGGGCAGGTATTTGAGGCAAGCTGAAACTTGTCAGATGCCTCTCCTATTATATCCCAACTCGGGATTGCAGATCTGGCTGGTGAGTAGCGGGGCTAAATCAACCCCTACATTTTTAATGGCCTGGCAGGTAGAAAGCCCTACCGAAATGATCTGTCTTTTTGGGAATCTTATTTTTTAGTATAAGTAACACTCCATTAAAATTTCAAGCTGCCTCAAAAACATTTTCTATAATTTTTTGCAAAATATTTTTGCACGCGTCTGGCAATGTTTAAACCCCGACTAAATTATTTGGCAGCTTAATGGAGTGTTACTTATAACTAAAAAATAAGATTCCCAAAAACGACAGATCATTTCGGTAGGGCTTTCTACCTGCCAGGCCATTAAAAATGTAGGGCTTGATTTAGCCCCGCTACTCACAGCCAGATCTGCAATCCCGAGTGGGATATAATAGGAGAGGCACCTGACAAGTTTTCAGCTTGCCTCAAAACCTGCCCAAAAATTCGTGCCAGCTCTCGGACTATAACCATCAGTATCATAACTGGGTTCAGCAAAATATAAAGCGGGTAAAATCTGGCCACCCTGTATACCCCAACACCTCGACACCGTTATTTGTCATAGCCACCTTTCGGCAAGAACACCCCACAGTACGGGTATACACACGTGCTTGGTACGCTGGCGATAATGACTTCGCGAAAGAGGCACACTTCCGGCGATATCTAATGAAGATCGTGGAATTCGCACAAGTGTGCGTCCTAACGACCCACCTATTCCCGTATACACACCACATCGCTACTTGCCTGCCACCTTTGCATTTCGCCGATTTTATCTCTTAATTTTCTTCTAAAAGGTATACGCGAGCGAGAATATGTGGTACAACCACGAATATAGGTCAGCGAGATAATTAAGTTTCCGTTTCATTTGATATGTCGATATAGGGTTTTCTTTAGTTTTTGGGTGAGTATTGCCATGGGGGTGGCCAACCGATCCATATACAGGGTGTTATTGAAACTTCAGGTGGTGATTCCGCATGAAGAAATAATGATAATAGGTATGTTTCATAATTTTTTCCAGCAATGCTTCTTTTTCGGATATGTACTCGAAAACGAATACCACATGAGAAGAAAAGGCAAGAGAGGTTTTTGTATCGAATTGAACGAAGAATTAGAAAATGACTTTTAGTTTGAGACATTTCTGTAGAGTACCATTTGTTCTAGTCACTAGTCAGTTTTTAAGCGAAACCTCGTAGCACGGATTTGCGGTCAAAAGTTATCTACATAGCATTGTATAATTATTTTTTCAAGCAGAATCGCCTCCTGAAGTTTGTCGCACTAATTCACTAACCATACGTAACGTAGACCATACAAATATTTATTAAGAAATTTTTGCTCTTATTCGAAGAAAACTGATAGAGCATTAGTCCAATAAAAAGCACTTTTTACGTTTCCCAATGAAACATCCCATATCAGGTTTCAGGGACAGTATTCAGAAATTCATTTTATTCTTTTTGAAATAATGTGATTGAAATGAGAAGAATTTGATATGCATTTTATATTTACGGAAAGATAATTCATGAAGGTATTCAATTTATTCTGTAAGTATATTTATATTCCATGAAAAATATTTTTAAGGGGGTAATACTGCAGGGGTCCTTTGCAATGAGATCGTTCATGTTTGGCTAATACGCTACAGCGCTTTTCTGTGATTTAAATTAATGATGACAAGTTGATGAAAGCAACTGTTATATCAGTACCATTTCAATATACAGGGTGTTACATAATATATGTCACAACTTAAGAGGATGAATCTACGTATATTTCAAGAAAAAAAGTCCATATAAACATGGGTCCACGAAAGCTTCGTTACGGAGCTACAGACGCACAAAAGACCTTATTGGTCGCAGTGCAGAAGGGTAATCACGTGCCGATCGACCACTATCTAATCTAATCTAATCTACAGGGGGTTGAATTTAAAAAAAATGGTTTTTTCTTCATAACTACTACAGTTTTTTGAGCAATTCAGTCCAAATTTTGAATGAGAGCTATTTTGAAGAGTTTCCATCATTGCACGTCCTGAATCTTAACTATTATCTACAAGGTCTTTTCTTTTCCGGAGCCATGTCTCCTTTTTCCCCCTCAATTTTTTTTGCTGTACTCCACTGGTCAGAGTGAAATCATTTTTTTTTATATCTTCGTTTATTAAAAACTTTTTTGACTCCGTTTTTCGTATCTCTAACCGTTTTCGAGTAAAAAATTATTTTTATTCGCTAAATAAGAAAAAAAATAGAAAAACTTGATAGGTATGCCCAAAATTTGCTTTTATTTTGATAGCTCGCATCTGAGACTCAACTTATTCAATATCAAACATACATCATTCAATAATTTTTTACTCAAAACGGTTAGATATACCAAAAATTTACAGAAGTCAAAAAAATTTCAAATTGAACGAAGATATCAAAAATTGATTTTACGCTGACCAGTGGCGTACCGCGAAAAAGTTTGAGAGGAAAAAGGAGACATGGCTGCAGAAAAGACAACAGCCTGTAGATTCTAGTTGAGATTCAGGACGTGTAATGATGGTGACTGTTAAAAATAGTTCGCATTCCAAATTTGGACTGAATATCCAAAAAACTGCAGGGGGTATGAATAAAAAACAATTTTTTTGGAAACTTCAACCCATATAACGAAGCTTTCACGGATCTTTTGTATATAAACTTTTTTCTCAAAATCACATGTAGTTTCATCCACTCAAGTCGTGACATACTATTATGTAACATCCTGTATCAATAGGAAAAAATGTGAGATATTCCCCAGTACCAGAAATTACACGTCATAATTCATATTCCAAACCATCCGAACAATAACTAAATGAAACGATCCTACTTTTTATTTCAGCCTAAAATATAGATATGAACTCTCCAAATAGAAGTAGATATTATCGGCAATCATTCCTCACTCATGATTTTTAAATCGAATGTTTGTGTCTGTCGCCATTTCCACATAAATGATTCAAATTGCCTTGAAGAACGAACATACCCAGGCTTAGTCGTTTGAGGACAATTATACCTTAGCTGGACATAGATATATCCATATAATTGTTTTTATCAGAAACGAAATCTTCCATGAAAACTTTTCCAGTAGGGAACACGGCACGGCAGTTCATTATCTGATCGAGTTTCAGCTGGGGAAAAACAGTCTATGAAAATATGGATAACTAAGACGGAAATAATTAATTTTCGATGGAATTATCGAAAAACGATTTGGAGGCCTTACGGAGGACAAAATGGTCATTGTTCTCTTAATTCTAGATGTTTTTATTATCCTACATATAAATTCAGTCACATATAGTTTCATTTTGAGACATAAAAGTCGCAGATATCGATTGAAAAAACACACAATTCTGAAGATTTTACAAGTTTGTCCGAAGAAGGTGTCTGATATAGACACCGAAACGTTACATTATCCTTTTCATTTAATACCTTTTTCAGTTTTACTGTTAGGCAACAATTTTTCAAGACCAATTTGCTCCTGACAAATAAGTGCAAAGATTTTCGCACGAACACTTCATCTTATTATAATTAAACATTTTTTAATTATTTCTGTTTGAGAGACTAGGAGTTAAAACCTATAAAGTTTTTAAGGAAAAAAAATAAAAGTCGCAATTGGTCAAAATTTTTATCATACAACTATTTTTTCATTATGAATTGGTACACATACCTTCAATATACTTTAATTCCGAAAGACTGCTCACATAGTCTTCAAAAACAGCTACGACTCGGACTATACCGGGTGTCTCAGTAAGTCTGTTCAATGGATTATCCCAGCCATTTCAAAAGATACAAATTTGAAAATTTCATGTTCTACATTTCGTTTAGGCAACTTTCATTTGACAACAAAAAGTCATTTCCGGTTTGACCACAATTGATAATATTTTTTTTATTTATATGGCACCTTGTATATTTTTTTCAATTTCTTATTGTCACTCAAAAATACCTTTTCAACAATGTATCACATTCTGTATTTTACTATTTATTTCATGGAGATAACCAGTGGCGGCTGCTCAGAGGAGGCAGGACCTCTCCTAATTTCACAGCATTCTATTCAATTCTAAATTCAAGTTCAAATAAAATATTATCACATTTCTATATCTGTATAATTTCCATCTTTCTTTCTTTCATCTGATTCTCAAAGTTATGAACATGTTTATTACTCAGCGATCTAAAACATTCACACATTATCCGTAACACACAATACATCGTAATGGATAGCAGGCAAACCGCTTAGCGAAGGAAGCTTGCCTCCACGAGTCGAGATTCGTTAAAATGTAACATTTCAAACTTCTTCAAATGAACGGTGCGGGAACCACTCAAAATTCAAGCTGTAGATCACGTGTCGGAGGCCCGGATCCGCGGCATTATTTTCGCAAAGGTTTTAATATTTCAGCAAGATATATGAAGGTGGAAGACAGGTTCCTATTCACCTGTCGCCCGGTGAAATACCACCACATCAGTGGTATTAGCTCCAAAATAATGCCATTATCAGTGCATGTTTCCGAGCTTGACTGGTGGGCGGGTTCCCAAGAGTAGGAAGTGACGACCTCTTTAAAAAGAGAAGTAGGTGGCTTTTCAAATACAAGTAAAAATCATGATGTCGTCTTCTGGGGTAAAATATTCCGGAAGTAACTCGTCTCCCAGTCGGATCTCCGGGGGGGACTATCCCAGGAGATACAACATGGAAAATCAACTACAACTGAGGCCGCAAACACCTACTGTGACAACACCAATAAAGACAATACCACCAGGCAACTACATATAGAGTTTTGCAACATAAGGGGAATAGGACATAATAATATTAATGTTAGTTGCGTCCATCAACATTTGCAATCAATTAAACTCCATATCCTTGCATTATCTGAAACTCAAATCAGTCCAAAATCCGACTCCACAATCCACATACCTTTTATGTCCTGGGTACGATTTGCATTCCAAGTTTAGATTCAAAGTAGGGGTTTGTGTATACATTCGAGCAGACGTTGCTTGTCAACGTGAAGAATCTTTGGAAATAGAAGAAGTGGATGCAATGTGGCTTAGGACCATTGTCCACAACAAAACTAGATTCATATCGCTCACCAATAGTGAACGACCCAGCCAATTGTTTCAGTACTTGTCAGATAAGGTCGACTGGATCCAGGTCAACTATCCATCTTCAGAGATCATAATACTTGGCGATTTTAATGTACATATTCAAATTGGCTAGCTCACTCTAACAGAACTGACGAAGCTGGAAGACAAGCCGAAGCGTTCGCAAACAGCTGCAATTTAACGCAGCTTGTAGATTTTCCTACAAGAGTTCCCACTAATCCTATGGATTCAGAAATATGCTTGACTTGTACCTGACCACAGAACCTGACAGCTATGTTATCAATTCAAACAGCCCTCTCGGTAACTCAGACCACGTTCAAAAATCCGTCTCATGTCCTTTGACTGCCGAAAAACTCGTGCAGCTAGAGTTCAGCCAAAACCAAAAAGAGGGGAAAAGTGCATGCCTCGAAATTATCAACCGATATCTTTACTACCCATTTTGTCCAAAGTAATGGAGAATGCTATTAATTTGCAGATAGTAAAACACCTAGAGGAAAACAATCTCATTAGCGATAATCAATACGGTTTTCGGCGCTGTCGTTCAACAGGTGACTTGCTCATCTATGTCACACATCTTTGGACAAACGCTATAGAAAAGTATGGGGAATCAATTGCAGTTGCCCTAGACATATCCAAGGCCTTCGATCGTGTATGGCACAGAGCATTACTATCTAAGCTCCCATCTTACGGTCTCCCGAAAGGACTTTGCAGCTGGCTCGGAAGTTTCCTCCACGAGAGACACCTGTGTGTTGTGGTCGATGGTGCGGAGTCTGCACTTCATTCCGTCAACGCCGGTGTACCTCAGGGCTCAATCTTGTCCCCGACTCTGTTCCTAATGCATATTAATGACATTTTAAATTCAACCAAGAATCAGATTTTAAGCTTTGCAGATGACAGCACTCTTATAGCGTCCACGACAAACAAGAAGCCTGTATCAGCGTCAACATCGAGTTCCCAAAGAATCGCTCAAGCTGTGACAATCAACAAAGATCTAGAAGTTATTCTACAATGGGGTTCTGACAATCTGGTTGAATTCAATGCCTCTAAGACCCAGGCTACTGTGCTCACAAGAAAAGCATCGACAGTCGCACCCCAACTAATATGGACAATAAAACAATAAAACCAACTAATGGAATTAAGCTTCTTGGGGTCAATATCATCAATCCAAATGCAACCTGGCATGAGCACGTCTGCTCAGTTGCCAAGTCAGCTGCACAGAAGCTAAGCTATCTATTTCGTGCGAGAAAAATTGTTCACTCCAAAGCAGCTTTTATTACTTTACAAGGCTCAAGTGCGTCCAGCTATGGAATATTGCTTTCATATACTTGGGGTTCAGCTCCTAAGCACTCGTTACTCTTACTTGATTCCATTCAAAAAAGAGCAGTGCGCCTAATAGATGATCCAACGTTAACTGCCAATCTTCATAGTCTCGATCACCTTAGGAAGGTTGGAGACTTATGCCTTTTTTACAGATACTACCACGGAAGTGTTCTGCTGCCATTGTCTCCATGATTCCACCAGGGCTCCATTTTATCGACAAACAAGGCTAGCCGATAATATTCACCAGTTTGCCGTGCATCTTTCTACAGCTAAGACATCGGTGTATCAGAAGGCTTATCTTTACCGAACTGCAAGGCTATGGAATACCCTACCTCAAGATGTTTTTCCCCTGGTTACAACCGGCAATGCCAAATTTAATTCTTAATAATCTGCTTATAATCGTTCACCAGTGGCTGACAGGAAGCCCAGTTCGAAATAAATTATTTTGTTGGTTGCGTGGTCTCGGGCCTCCTCTGATTGAAATCTCACGAGCCGCCACTGGAGATAACGCCAATTGAAATTTCAAATTGGAATAGTGGTAGGTAGGCTACAATATTTTGTATAATCTTGATTTTGACTTAAATAGTTATTGAAAATGGAAACATGTGAATACATTATTTTTTGTAACTTTGACAGTTCTCAATAGTTGTGTGCGTGTCAGAGCAATCACCATGCAATAATGAATGACCAGAAAAATGAAATTTTCAATCGACGTTTTTTCCATCGATTCAATAGTGGAATACTTAATATGATATATCGTGGAAAACTTTATTTTGGGTGCAAGTCAAAAAACTTTGAAAAATATACAAGGTGCAATATGAAATGAAAAATCAGTGTCTCTTCCGGTCAAATCGAAAGTGATTTTCAATTTTCGTTTGTCTCAGATGACGGATCCTTAAACGAATTGCAGAACTTGGAATGCCCAGTATATAAGAGATATCCGAGAAATGTTTTGACAGTTTTAACTTCAGTTTCCTTTCAGAAATGATTTAACGAAAATGGTATAGTATGTCTGCAACTTTCGAATTTTCAGCCGAGAGTGGTCTTCAATCACTCGTCATGATTCACTGATGAAAAATCCGAGGTCACAAATACTTTTGCTGGGTGTCCCTAAACGAACATCTTGATTCTGCCAAAAAAATTTACTGTTAAAAAAGTTCTGAATTAAAATTTGTCGACCAGTATCATTCTATCGTATCTCTTTTTCCAGAGTAATCGTGAAAGAATATTTAATCACTCTAATCAAGAAGGGCGAACTTCGTCAAGACTTTCGGTCTCGCTTCTCGTCTCTTAATATTTTTAATTAAAGCTACTTACAACTGGACAAGTTATCGAATCCTTTTCTGCAGGCTTACCGAACAACCTTCTACTTGCCATCCTTAATCCTGGCGCTTTTCTTGAGAGAGCAACCGTCATAAAGACGCTTAACAAGGAATTAAAGAAGTGGCTGCGGAGAGAAAAAGCGGCCCCTCACTTCTTTTTCCTACTAATTACGTCTGTTATTAACCCTTCAACGGGACGGCAAAGCCTCAGTTCAAACATTTCAAACATTTCCAATTGTGCCCAAGTTTTATCTCTTTCGTTTCGATGAACGCTGCTGCTTGAGTCGGATGCGGCTTAGTTTTTGTCTTGTTGTACTTTGTTCGACGAAAATATGAGTTTTGCGTTTATTGAAAAGGAGGAAAGGGTTAAGGGCTATATTTGAGGTTATTGGAGAACGGGTAGGGTGGATGCAGTAAGATCTCAGATCAATAAAGAACAAAGATAGGCCCTGTCGGATGTGAACAAATGTAAAAATGAGAAAAATATGTTTATATTTCCTCCTCACATCACACCCCTGCCCTTCTAGCTGTTGATGAACCTACCTTCGGTTAATTTTATTTTCAAGATATTTACGCCAGTATTCGTGGTTCAATATTTTAATGTGCCTGGCGTGATATTGAAGTTCATTTATTTCAGAAAAATGCCGAAATACTGCAGATATTATTTGCAAGAAATGTGAAAAAACATGACACAAACAGCCACTTTCCAGAGTTTTGTAGAGTAGCTTTTGGGTAGATAAGGGGTAGTAGGTATTAATTTTAATATGTTTATCTCATTCTGCAAAGCAATAATTAGTGATGGATCGATTATATTGGATACTTTACAACTTGCTCCTGAGCTACTGAGCGAATTTAGAAGCGAGTGAATTAGCTTGTGAGATTATGTTGATTCCACACGAAACTGTCTACTCGCTTAGTAGCCAACAATCTAGCGATCCACGTGAGCTTTATGTTTGTATCTTGTCAAGGATCTAAGATAATGTCAAATACGTTTTCAAAATTTCAAATTTAAGTACCAGGAACCACCTTCTAGATGCGAACTAACAGATTGTTTAGTAGCAACTGTGATTACATACGGCTTGTTACATGCCAACAAGCCAAACGATTTAGCGTGTAAAGTTGCCCAGCTTTCAACTTTAGTCGCAGCTTTTTACAATCAGATTGTTGGCTTGTGAACACGATTACACTTGGCGAATTCACAATCTGCAACTAATTCGCTCAGTAGCAGCTCGTAAAGTATCTCAACCTTCGATTGTGCCCAAGTTTGATATCCTTCATTTCGATGAATGCTGCTGCTTGAGTCGGATGCGGATTAGTTTTTGTCTTGTTGTTCTTTGTTCGACGAAAATATGAGTTTTGCGTTATTGAAAAGGAGGACTGGGTTAAGGGGCGTGTTTCAGGTTATTGGAGAACGGCTGGGTGGATCCAGTAAGATCTCAGATCAATAAAGAACAAAAATAAGCCCTGTCAGATGTGGACAGAGGCAAAAATGAGGAAAAGATCTCTATTTTATGTTCCTCCTCACATCACCCCCTCCCTCTTCGCTGTTTATTAAAATTAACCTAACTCCGGTAATGTCATATGTTCAAGATATTTGCGCCAGTATTCGTGGTTCTATATTTCTATGTGCCTTGCGTGATATTTCAGAACAATGCTGAAATACTGCAGTTTTTTTGCAATAACTGTGAAAAAACATGACATGAACAGATCCTCTCCAGAGTTTAGTACAGTAGCTTGGGTAGATAGGGGTGTAGGTATTAATTTTAATAGTTTTATCTCACTCTGTAAAGCAATAATTAGTAATGGGTCGTTACATTGAGATACTTCACAAGCTGCTACTGAGCGAATTTAGAAGCGAGTGAATTAGCTTGTGAGATTAGTAGATAACACCTCAACGATTGCTCAGTAGCAACTGTGATTACCACGGCTTGTTTTATTTGGTAACAAGCCAAAATGCCAATTATATAGCGTGTAAAGTAGTCCAGCTTTCAACTATAGTCGCAGCTTTTTTACAATCAAGGGCCTGTAACACAAACCATACAAGTGTAGCAAGTCTACAAGTTACAAGTAAGTTGCCTGTAACTACAAGTCCGACCCATTCGGTATCACAATGCGAATGGCTACAATTGTAGAAATTAAATAATTTTGTACATGTGTTGCTACACTTGTTATGCAAATATCATAGAATTAATTATTATTTATGATTCCTACTATATGACATGACTTGTCAATATAAGTAGTATTGCGGCTTTTCTGTTTGCATTATGTCTTCAAACTAATTGTTTTGGATCGTAAAACGCAATTTTAATGAGATAAGAGAAAATAGACCATTATTTTCGGAGCTTTCTCGGATAAACTGAGAAGCAAGATAAAGTAAACAAGTGAAATAAATGGCAAATTTGGCTCAAAGTATTTGTTTAGTACCAGCGGATAAAGATTGGACTTAGGTAAGGGATACATTATGGCAAAATTTGAAGAAAACTGCAATAATGAGTAAAACTGGAACTTGCAAGCATTATTGTTATCGACTACTGGCACTGGTGGAATAGGAATCTAACGGAAGTGGATAAAATTGTACTGGAAATAATTGGGAAAGACTCTCCTGTAATATGCGGTCTTGGAGTAGCTGAGTCTTCCGAAAACCCAAGCAACTGAGCGTTGAAAACTGTCGTAGAGAATAATGATGTTGAAGATATTGCCAATAAAAGTGGACCAATAGTGCTCACGAAACCCGTATTCCAAAGCAATTCAATGGTGATTTTTCTCAAATCAAAATAATAGGAATAATAATAGAAAAATGCATTTTTATACAGGAAAAAGAAGGCGAGATAGAGCAAATAATTCCAATTCGGAAAAAGTGGCTCAGGTTGAAGAACCATAAAACTAAACTGGAAATTATAAAATTAGAAAAAGAGCTTAAACTGCAAATGTCACAGTTCACGGCATCGTTACCACAATATAACGTAGATGAAAATGGCTGCTGCTTTTTCAATTTGTGATAGTAGATAGGAACATTCTCATTATAAGGAACATATAATTATTTAGTTGTGATTTTTTTTAACTTTTGACAATACATTGAAACGTTTTGATTAATAATATATTCATATATCCTAACACAATAAAGTTAGTTTCTAACGAATAATTTAATGTAGATTTTCTCTGGCTATTTGTTTATTTACCTAGAGTTGAAGATATGTAAAACATTATCTACACTTGTAGAAAATTCCGTACACAATTATACAAGTGTGAACTTTAAGTTACAGAAAAAGTTTACATATGTAAAATTTTGCCGTAATTACTAGTGCCGTACTGTAATTACAAGATGGTGTGTTATGAAAAAGTTACAGGTGTAGAACATATCTATTCTTACAATTGTAGGACTTGTAGTGCTTGTGTTACTGGCCCTATTGTCGGCTTGTGAACACGATTACACTGAGCGAATTTACAATCAGCAACTAAATTCCCTCAGTAATATCTTCTAAAGTATCTCAATGTAATCGACCCATAAGTCAATCTACCGTACCGTCGCCAATAGCCATAAGCTTACTTTTTGTCTTGTTGAACTTTGTTCGACGAAAATATGGATTTTGCGTTTTTTGAAAAGAAAGGATTGAAGGATATTTGAGGTTATTGGGAACTGGTAGGGTGTTTACAGTCAGATCTTAGAAATGTCAGATATGACTTCAGATCAATAAAGAAAATAGATTGGCCCTGTCAGATGAGAAAAAGATCTGTGTTTTTATAATATACCTATTACCTAACATACCATTGAACTTATGAATTTCACGATATTTGGGCCAGTTTTCGTGATTCTATATTTTGATGTCCCCTGCAGTGAAATTGAAATTAAAAGGTTAAGGGCTTCTATTTGAGGTTATCGAGAAACTGGTAGGTTGGATGCAGCAAGATCCAAGGGTTGCCAGAAACTACTTATCTTAATGATTGATGCAATATGTTGTTTATTCGCGCTTTTGATGCTTTAAGGAAACATATAGTGCTATAGTTTAGCCCAATTGTCTGTAGGCTATGAATTTTCTGCCCATAGTGGCCTTAAACGACTCGGATGAATTGACTGATGAAGAATTCGACATGAATATGAATAATTAGAGCTATGTACTTGAGATTTCCATAGTACCTGTAAGACTGAAATATCTTGCTGAAGTTCGTTTATGGGCTCAATCGGTAAAATAGTCCTCCTAAGCCAAATTTCGGTCTAATTCACCGAGAAATCCCACTACTTTGAGTTTTCCAGGATGCTTGTGTTGTTCTTAACATTTCCGCTAGATGGATATCTATCTATTCCAATTTTTATTTACCTAATTCGAACGAATTATTCAGATGAATTTTTTCAGTTAGAAAACAATAAAATATTTCATTATCAGTTTTGATTAGTAATTTTGAAAGAAACAGATTAGAAACCTAAGCCGAGCTCAAGTTATTATGCTTGGAAAGTTGGAAACAATCAATAGCAAATACGAGTTGAGTTCGGTAATGGATTTTTATGTCACAACTTTGTACGTAGGTTTGAATCTCGCAATATCCATTTTTGTGCAGATATAAGGATAGCACACTATACGTTTGCTTTGAACATGCATAAATACCAATATTCAAACACACAGTGGCCAGTTTTTGCATGTTTTGAGTTAAAATATCAGAAAATAGCTGCTCAATAGGCGAAAAAATAATATTAGATATCAATCATTAACGTGGATCTAGTTATTCGCTTTCAGACCTTGATGTTGATAGCCCCTACGCGTATATTTAGTGCGAATCTGTTGGAGTTCACTTGCCAATTACATTAAATTAGTCAAGTCCGAAACATCGAACAGATTTGGTCGAGTTAATACCATTGCATACATTACTAACGTAGGGTGATTAGACAGCAAGGATAGAGTATGATACGGTCGTTCTAGGAGACTGTCCTTAGTAGGCTATTGCTGCAGTCAGATCGACAGAGGCGTAGAAAAGAGAAATTTTAGGCCAACTGCAATTTTTGTTGGTGTTTTCATGGACGCTCCGATCATATACTCTTTTTCTATTCAAGGTTTCGGCCAGTACCTATTCTCCAGCAGTCGTCAAGTAACACACTTCGGACTTAGTCGTACCTTACATTTTCTAAATATTTGTCAAAAAGTAACGAAGGTTGATTTTTAGTTGCAAGTCTTAAGTGTGGTCGTGACAAGTGTTGGTAAAAGCTGGACGAAACGATGAATAGAAGGAAAAAATGATAGAAATAGCCCAAACAATATTTAAATTGATAAGTATTAGAAAGTTGATATATTTTTTCCCCCCTTATGGGACAGCCAACTTGGGCTATATCTCCCAATCTCATCGTTTTTTGTACTGGACGTTGACACCCACAAACATCCACGTCCTTGCCGGGATTCGAACCCGGGACCCCTGGCATCCCAGGCCAATGCGCTACCGCTGCGCCACGGGGCCGACAAAATTGATATTTGTTCTAGATATAGAATGACATGTGAAGAATTCTGAATGAAAACCGATAAGAGTTCTTATCAGGAATAATTTCTTCAACTAAGTGTACAATTTTCACAACTCCTTCCAAATATTGATGTACCCAAAAAGCGTTGTTGCACATAAAGTGAATCTACAGGTCTTATGCCGTCATAATCCATTGTTCCTTAAACATCCTTGTGTTGCCTCCATTTTTTGTTCTCAGAAGGTGTTTATTTAGTTATAATACGTTTCTTCGATTATTAATCAATTATAAATCAAACTGTTGAGTTGCCACTTTGCTGAGTTGATTAAAATTTTGAAAATAATTATGGTGTACAAATTGCAGAGCGTTGGAGATGATGGTAGCCTGAAAACCGTAATCAAAATTGAATTTTTTTAAGATAACCGAAATACGAGGCATGTTTTTTAAGTAAGTACTGTTTTAGAATTAAAAAAAGACGTGTAAGATATCGCAAATATTTGATTTTACATGAAAGCCTGTATCTTAATCTACTTTTCAACATAATTTCCGTGAATATTGACGCACTTGTCATAACGTGGCACCAGTTTTTGGATACCCTCCTCATAAAATTCTGCCGCCTGACTTGTTAAACACTGTGTCACAAATGTTTTGACTTCATAAGCGTCTTGCAGACGCTGACCGCCCAGGTGTTTCTCCAATAGCAGGAACAAATGGTAGTCGCTGGGTGCCAGATCAGGGCTGTATGGAGGATGATCTAGAGTTCCATTTAAAAGATTTGAGGAGATCTTTGGTCCGATTAGCCATGTGGACGGGCATTGTCATGCAGAAAACGATACCCTTACTCAACTTGCCACGTCTTTTGTTTTGGATTGCACGACGCAGATTGTTCAAAGACTCACAATAAGACGCTGCATTGATGTCTCATTACAAGGCAGAAACTCCACTAGCAATACTCCTTTTCTGTCCAAAAAAACTGTACATCACAATCAGCGGGACTCACGATTGTCGGAGGCATCTTAAACACTCAGTAAACAACGTATACAATGAAGAATCAGACTGTAATGGCGTCAGTGCGTAGACAGGAGATGTAGGTAACCAGCGCGCATGCGCGGAACGCCGACCGTAGCGCTACGGCGGCGGAATCGCAAAACGGTACTTACTTAAAAAACATGCCTCGTATTCGAGTAAAGCTCATATGAGTGAAATTTTGATTTTAGGTACACGGTTCAACAGAATTACGTTTCTCATACACCGGGTAAAGAGGCATTTAAGACATTTCAAATAAAGTAACATTCAAACCCTCTCCCCTATTCAAATCTGAGGGGGTTGCTCGTTCAAACCTTGAAAAGATGTTCATCCAAAGAAAATCATTCATTTTCCGTGTTCCAGGAAAATTTCCAATCACTACGGGCAGTGCCCTATTACCTCCTAGGCCTACATAGACCATGGCCTACGGGTGGCACGATTTTAGGGGCGGCAAATTTTCGGTGAATAATAAAAAAAAACTTCACGAAGAATTTTGCACTTCAAATCCTACTTAGCTCAGTTAGAACAACCTTCAAAAACTCTACACGAGATGAGTACCTACCTTCATTAGAAGTGATAAAAGCTTAGTGCAAGTGTTTCTCTACATCAATATTACAATTAGAATGTTTTATGAACTTTCGCCAGAGAGGTCGTTTTCAGCATTGAAGCGATTTTTATCTTATTTGCGATCTAGCATGTCTCAAACGCGTTTGAATTTTCTGGCCGTTTTGTGCATTGAAACTGAGTTGTTAATTAATAAGGCTTTGAAGTATTGTTGCAACAATTAGCGAAAAAGAAGGCAAGAAGAAAACCATTACTAGTTTGATGATGAAAACTGTAGTTTCTTACTATGAACTATACACTCTGAAACATTAGATTGTTTTATATCCAGATAGAAAATTGCTTCATCAACTCCAGCTAAAATCGCGAATTTAAAGATTTGATTTTTTTATATTCTCTTTACTCCAAGGAGCCGCAAATTGTTTTTGGCCTAGGGGAGGAATATAGTTTAATCTGGCCCTGACTGTGGAATAAGAAATATAAGGGGTGACTCGTCTCAAATAGTACAGCCTGAATAAATCTCCGCCACTGGAGTTTCTCATCCTGCATTTCAGCTTCGTTTACGTCTACCGACAGCGTCCCGTCACTCGCAACGCACTCCATCGTCCGAGGCAATCTTGATGCACATGCACACTGTCCGACAAGCTCTAATTGTCTCTGCCGGACCAAGCAGGGGGATTAGCAATTATTCGATTAATGCTTCATCCCTTTCTTACGAGACCCAAACATCAATCATCGGGATTAGAATCTGAAAGAAAACCTGTCAGGGATGCGCTTCTCGCAGCGGGAGATATGACTGCTTTCTTGATTTAAGGACTATTTGATTTGTGCTCGGGATATGAGAGATTCTGCAAAAATTAGCAAGTCATAGTTTTATTACGGAATGTCAAATCTCAAGAAGAAAAAATTGTAAGCTTGTACAGGGTTGCCAGAATTGGTGATGCCTGAACTACCTACAACTTTTTAACCCTAGGAGAGAAAGATAATGAATGGCACATTGTGGCTATCTTTTTTCCAGTAAACTCATTATGGCGTCAATCACATTGCTCTATCTCTTTTTGTTTTCATGTTATTAGCCAAAATCGACCTTATATTATGCAGGCACTTTTTCGATAGGAATACAGTGGTCTGATCTAACTTCTTGCTTGCTGTTATGTGAGTATAATAAGGAGGCAAAAGAAAACTTATGAATCGCATTCAAAATAAATGAATATTTTTACTTTATCAATCTGCCTCTTCATCATCTAAATCAGTACCATAATAAAAAGAAACATTTTCACATTATGACATCATACAACATCACTTTCATCGGCATGCTTATTCTCCTTCTATTTCTCAATTTGCGAGAGTAATTGCACCCGGTTGGAAGAATCTAATCGGCACAACCTGAGTGAGTTGAGGGTATTGAAAAATTGATATAGTTCACTTCAAATTCAAATGCAAAGTTGTGAAGAGCTGAGTTCACTGAAAAATAAGTTGAAGTAAAATAATAAAGAAAATGTTACAGATCACCTATCATGATCTATGATCTACTATTATCTAATTTAATGACCGTATAACTCATAAAACTTATGCCACGACAGGCAAACAGTATAAACTACATTCAACATTCATTACAATTGGCTTTCTGAGGTACTTCAACCATTACCAATTCCTGTGATATGGATTTCACCATTTATCTCCATTCTGATTTCTATTTCTTCTTCATCTGCAGTTTCCTCCATCTCAGTCGAATTTTCTTTCGATTTTCCATCCATTGAAGACTCAACCCCATGATCGTCTTTTTCCAAATCTCTATTACTTGAATTTTCAGCTGAAATATTCTCTGCGTCTCTTATTACACCCTCAGCAGAGTATTTACTTAATTTCTCTTTTATAATTGATGTGGCCCTATCTCTCTCATAAGTAAAACCATCTACGGGACATAACCAATCTGATGAATCTTCCAGAACAACTGGAATTTCTTCTTTATCTGCAGAAGAATTTTCTGGTACAGCTAGGCTTTCCACTGTAGGGGCAGGAGAAACCTCCTTGACTGCTTCTAAGTGAGCTGAGAGTTCTGCAGATGAAGTTGTTTCAATTTTTGTTTTCTTCGGAATAAACGGAACACATTTGAGCTTGAGACATTTCGCCATTTTCTTGATAATATCCACCACGTATTTAGGATATGTTATACCTCCAGTCTCAGCAATGCTTTTCATTATTTCCCTACTTCTATCACCAGGAACCTTGACGGGCTTATCTGGATTCTCAGGATTAAGTTCTCTCAGATGTGACATCAGTTCAGTTAATCTCACCTCGAAATCTGGAGCGAACCGTTTCGGATCAATAACTATGAAGCAATGCCCCACGTTTGCATGTTGTGCTCTAGATCTGCCGATCCACACACCAACCATATTACTATAATGTGCTCCACTCAATACACCACATAAAATATCAACCATCAATGATAAACCTGAGCCTTTGTAGCTGCCTAGCTCTTCTGTGCTACCAAGAGGTAGAAATCTTGCGGTTTTCAGGGCAACGTCAGCATTAGTTTCAGGTAATAGAGCAGCATTTACTGCCCACCCTACAGGTAAAAACTGACCCTCCTTGTATTTTAGTTCTATATTTCCACCTGAGGTTACAGTTGTTGCCATATCTAGAAGGAAATAGTCACCAAACAATCCTGGTGCAGCTAGAGTAATAGGATTTGTACCTGTCATGGCAACTTTTGATCTTGTGGCAAGCATGAATGGGGAACTATTAGTGAAGCAAAACCCCAGCAACCCTTCTTTTAATGCTTGTGTACTGTAAAATGATGCCACACCAAAGTTATTAGAGTTGTTTGCAGTAACAATAGCAGCTCCAACTTGTTTAGCTTTTTCTATAGCGATTTTCATGCAGAAAGTTCCAACAACAGCTCCTAGAGAGTACCTTCCATCAACCCAAGCTGTGGCAGAAGTTTCTTTAATTATTAGTGGTTCTCCGTGAACATTCAAAGAACCGTTCTGTCCATCCTCAATGAAATTGTCTAGGCGGAAGACACCATGTGAGTGATGACCTATTAAATCGGCTCCCACCAGAGATTCGGACATTATTTCGGAGTATGCTTTGCTGACACCTATCGCGCAGAAACAATCGGACACAAATTTCTTCAAATCTGCAACTCTTATAGTTTCACTTCCATCGTCCATCTTGATGAAATATTGTAGTAATGTATTATAGTTCAAACTACTTTATGACAATTGACTGACAGAATATGAACTAATTTTTCTATGTTTGGGATACCGAATGTTTTCATATCAAATTAATCTGTCCCTTTCATTCGAATCAGAACGATAGGGCGAATCATATGCGGAATGCTATTTTATCCTTTTTATTCATTTTGGAAAGAGATATTTACTCTTACTGCGAGAGGTCACAAGTAAAAAATAAGCAGATGAATTGCAACTGCGAAATGACAGGAAAATGTTTTCAATTGTGATAGCGGCAAACGATACCCTTTGATTTTAATCGTTTTTATTATGATTATACTGATTTAGGGTTAGATCTTGATTATGAGAAGCCTTTCAACTTGTACGATTTGGGAGAATCACTTTTCATTGTATGTTCTAATTTTGTATCACTCTAACGTATGGAACTTTTTTGAAATTTTTTATTGTATTATCCTGTATTTTTGAATAAACATTATTATTATCGACTTGAGCCTATAAGCGTAGAATGGTGTGATTTCTCACACCTAGCAATCGGCATTGTGACCTACAAACTTTCTTCTTGTTCTAGCAGTACCGAGAAGTACTGCTTCTTGCATTACTTTGTAAAAGTTTTAATCCAATTCTAGCTCCATGAGGTTGGACTTGGGACTCTTAGAAATAATTTCTGTGGTTGATAGGAGAATGGAAATGGTTCTGGTACTAGACATTTCCCACTGCCTGTTGACCTGAAGTTATAGATCTCTAAATTTCGATACTTTCTCAGCTTATTTATGACGAAGATTGTTGTTATTTGGGATGGCTACGTCCATAAGGATTGCTCTCTTCTCCTTTTTCCTCACTCGAATTATATCTGGCCTGTTATAATCAACTATTAAGTTTGTTCCTTCTGTGCGGTCCCAGTATAGCCTGAAATGATCGTTCTCCAATACTACTCCAGGCTGATACGTAGGTATAGTATGGATTATTATTATGATTACGCCATCTACTATTATATGTGATGTGGAAAAATTTATTCATCAGGTATCATCGTCTCAAAGTAAATGAGCCATGACAAAATGCACATACTGAAAACATCTGTGCACTAACTAATTTTCAAAAAAAATTTGTTTCTTGAATACTTGTGCAGCCTGTAATGAAGATACAAAAACCTTGCCAACAAAGTACCACAAGCACCACTTTCTCTATTCCAAAAATTTAGAGGGTTGATTGGGATGGCACAGGGTTCAACAAAAATCCTTCAGAATGCATAAAAATTTGGTATAGGTGAAACAAAAATTGACCTGTTTCGGAATTTTATTATCAAATATTTTTCTTCTGAGAAAATAAGTTTGTTCCATAATTTTGAGGTGCCTTGGATAGCAATAATTGAATTCTTAGGGAATATGTTACAATTGTGATTCTATGAAATGACATTTATAAGATGGTGAATGGCTGTAGTGAATAACATTATGGAACGGAACTTCCCTCAAATTCATGCTGTTGTTTCCGTATCGTAGGGATATGAAAATTACCGTATTGCACACTAACATGGTACACTAAACTGAACTAAAAACAAACAAAGTTCTTGAATTTCATTTTAACTACTCAGACTTGCAGTTTCTGCGTTGTCCTGCATATTGAGAAAAATATGATCTTTTACAAAAAAATGAATTTCAATAAAGTGTTTTTCTCCAACCATCAAAATATGTTGACATTTTTGTACTATTTTCAGGTTTAAAAGCCATAAATTCCCCTACCGTACAAAAATTTGCTCGTTGCTCAGAAACACTTTTAATCTAGGATTAAAATAGTTTATTAATATAAGGATTAAAAGTGCATATTTTTTTTACGAGCAATATTTGCAGTGGCGAGGCGCAGCCGACGAATGCAAAATTGCGAGTTAAAATAGGCACTTTTAGTCCGAATAATATATACTATTTTTTCTCCAACCAAGTCAAAATTACAATAAAATTGGTTTCAGTAAAAATCGTTAATAATTGGTTATAAATTTGAACACATGCTAATGACAGTGATGTCAACTAGACTTCAAATGCAATTACTTTTTATCCAAGTAAAGTAAGTAATTGCATTTGACGTCTAGTTGACAATCACGTCATTAGCATGTGTTCAATTTATAACCAAATTATTAATGATTTTTGACTAAAACCAAATTTATTGTAATTTTGACTTGGTTGGAGAAAAATAGTATATATTATTCGGACTAAAAGTGCCTATTTAACTCGCAATGTCGCATTCGCTCGGCTGCGCCTCGCAACTGCAAATATTGCTCGTAAAAAAAGATGACATTTTAATCCTTTAATATAATATACTATTATTATGCTTCTGTTCGATATTGATTCATGTTTCACTTTCACTTGGTTAGTGTTAATTTGTTCAATATACTATTTCTTGCATAATGAAATAAATAATATCTATTCGAATTGAAAAGGAATATTTTTCTACATCTTCTTCTTCACCATCTGAATAATTACCATAATATAGGGAAAAAACATTTTTATACGATGGCAATCTACAACAGGGCAACTGGCGTCCAGTAGGTACTGATTTAAGAAAATGGTTTTGAACAGTTGATATAGATTAACAAATTCTTATTTATTGACCGAACTTATTGAACCTATGTCAAGACAGGCAAATAGTATATAGTACACTTAAATTAAATTACAATTGCTCTTGTCAGGTACCTCAACCATTACCAATTCCTGTAATATGGATTTCACCATTTATCTCCATTCTGATTTCTATTTCTTCTTCATCTGCGCTTTTCTTTACTTCAGTCGAAACTTCCCCTACTTTAATCTCTGTTAAAGACTCAATCCCATGATCGTCTTTTTCCAAACCCCTATTACTCGAATTTTCAGCTAAAATATTTTCTGCTTGTTTAATTACACCTTCTGCGGAGTATTTACTCAATTTCTCTTTTATAATTGATGTAGCCCTATCTCTCTCATAAGTAAAACCAGATACTGGGCATAACCAATCTGAGGAATCTTCTAGAACAAATGGAATCTCTTCTTTATCATCTAATGAATTTTCTGGTACAGCAAGGCTTTCCACTGTAGGGGCAGGAGAAACCTCCTTGACAAGTTTTTCTGCTTCTAAGTGAGCTGAGAGTTCTGCAGATGAAGTCGTTTCGATTTTTGTTTTTTTCGGAATAAATGGAACACATTTGAGCTTAAGACTTTTCGCCATTTTCTTGATAATATCCACCACGTATTTAGGATATGTTATACCTCCAGTCTCAGCAATGCTTTTCATTATCTCTCTACCTCTATCACCTGGAACTTTGACAGGCTTATCTGGATTTTCAGGATGCAGTCCTCTCAGATGTGACATCAGTTCTGTTAACCTCACTTCGAAGTCTGGTGCGAACCGTTTCGGATCTATAACTATGAAGCAATGCCCCACGTTTGCTTGTTGTGCTCTAGATCTGCCGATCCAAACACCAACCATATTACTATAATGTGCTCCACTCAGTACACCACATAAAATATCAACCATTAATGATAAACCCGAGCCTTTGTAGCTGCCTAGCTCTTCTGTGCTACCCAGAGGTAGAAATCTTGCGGTTTTCAGGGCAACGTCAGCATTAGTTTCAGGTAAGCAAGCAGCATTTACTGCCCATCCTACAGGTAAAAACTGACCCTCCTTGTATTTCAGTTCTATATTTCCACCTGATGTTACAGTGGTGGCCATATCTAGCAGGAAATAGTCACCAAACAATCCTGGTGCAGCTAAAGAAATGGGATTTGTACCTGATACGGCAACTTTAGATCTTGTGGCAACCATGAAAGGGGAACTATTGGTAAAGCAAAATCCCAACAGTCCTTCTTTTAATGCTTGTGTACTGTAAAATGATGCCACACCAAAGTTATTAGAGTTGTTTGCACTTACAATAGCCGCTCCAACTTGTTTGGCCTTTTCTATTGCAATTTTCATACAAAAAGTTCCAACAACAGCTCCTAGACAGCATTTTCCATCAACCCAAGCAGTGGCAGAGGTTTCTTTCATTATTAATGGTTCTCCGTGACAATTCAAAGCACCTTTCTGTCCATCTTCAATGAATTTGTCTAGGCGAAAGACACCATGTGAGTGATGACCTATCAAATCTGCTCCTACCAGAGATTCGGACATTATTTCGGAGTATGCTTTGCGGACACCCATCGTGCAGAAACAATCGGATATAAATTTCTTCAAATCTGCAACTCTTATAGTTTCACTTCCATCATCCATCTTGATGAAATATCGTAGTAATATAGTTCGAACTACTGTATGACAATTAACTGACAAATCGTGAACAAATTCATCTATGCTTTGGATATCGAATGTTCTCATATGAAATAAATCTGTCTCCTCCATTTGCATCAGTACGATAAGGTGATTAATATGTTGAAGGCTATTTTATTCTTTTTATCTGAGGAATAGAGATTTGGCACTCACTGCAATAGGTTTACAAGTGGAATATGAGTGGATGAAACTGAATGCCAAATGCCAAATCACAAGATTGCTGCAAAACGATTCAATTTAATTCTAATTGTTGATACTGTTTTCAACTGATTGAGGATTAGATTCATCAGAAATGTTTCAGCCCATACGAGTTAGGAAAATTGCTTGTTACTGTGTCCTTACGCCATCTACGACAAAATGTGGTGAAACTAACTGCACAATAAGCCCATTAGCAGGTTTGTATACTGTTTATACAAAAAATGTTTATGTTCGGATAGGTTTCTGCGGTTTTATATGTTAATATTAGGAAAGTTCCGGGTAGAACTGCAACTATTATTTAATATTGTTCTACGTTTCGGCATCGATTTTGATGCTATTTTCAGGAACTATGTGTGATTCCACGTCGGGGTCTCAACCTGCCTACTCCCCAAGTTTCATCAACAGTGGTCTTGGAGTTTTGTCTGCTGTTCGAAAAATTTCCTCCCCGAAGAGGCGTAAGAGGTTTCCGTGGTTTGATATTCTCAATATAAGGAAAGTTCCGAGAAGAACCGCGTTTATTATTTGATATTGTTCGACGTTTCGGCATCGATTTTGATGTTATTTTCAAGAACTATGTGTGATTCCACGTCGTTGTCTCAACCTGCCTACTCCCCAAGTTTCATCACAGTGGTCTTGGAACTTTCCTAATATTAACATATCAAACCGCGGAAACCTATCCGAACATTTTATACGCCTCTACGGGGAGGAAATTTTCCAAATAGCAGAGAAAACTCCAAGATCACTGTTGGTGAAACTTGGGGAGTAGTCAGGTTGAGACCCCGACGTGGAATCACACATAGTTCTTGAAAATGGCGTCAAAATCAATGCCGAGACGTCGAACAATATTAAATTAACCTAAAAATTTCCTACCCGGAACTTTCCCAATATTGAAAAATGTTTATGTATCAAGAGGTGTTTTCTAGTAAAATCGTTTGAACCGAGGATGGATAACGAGATCCTCTCCAATAATTGAAATAATTCAAGAAAATCTTGACTTCTATTACAAATGTAAAAAAAGTCTAGTTGACACATGAAAAAGTTTTCGAGAAGTTTCCATTGTATATTTTGTGATAAAAATTGCTTTAATTGATGTAAGTAATAAAAGTAGATTTGGTCCTCGATTGACCAGGGACCTATTGCACCAAAAACTTTGCAACTTTCACCTTGCACTTTTCACTTTTCAAATGAATGAAGTTGCCACCAAACTCATTCATAATTGAAAATACAATGTGAAAAGTCAAATGCGGAGTGAAATGTACTCCGCAGAAATTAAATGTTGGGAGAAATATTGTGCAACATAACTAGTTTTCACTTTTGAAATTTGTCAGAATGCAAAGTGCGAAGTGAAAAGTTGCAAAGTATTTTGGTGCAATAGGCCCCAAGTATATTTTTTAGTTGGAGTACTTTAGAATACTGAAGAAATATCATTTTAAAGAATATCATTTTAGAGCTAAATCTGACAGCAATGAATAAAAACTCATTATTCAGTTGTGATTAATGGGTATTATTATGATGGAGTAAACATAGTATTATGGCTGGATTATACATTAGTGGTAGATAAACTGTTTTTTTGAACAAATTATCATCAGATGTATGCATAATGACTATTCATTCCTAAATACAAACAGATGCAGTGAACCGAAACAATTACATTTTTTAAATTGAAAAATGTCTTCTTGGTTGTTGAGAAACAGTTGTTCAGTATCGTAACACACTAATACTTCCGTGTTGACGGATATTGATGATGCTCAGGTAGAAATAAAGTGGAGCTTGTTAAGATTATGACATCTTCAAGACAATTCAACAACAGGTGCTTTCCGTTCACTGCTGAATTAGTATCAATTACACTGTTAAAATAGGAGACAGGTCATCATTTTTTTCACTGGTGGGTTAGGTTCAATAGAATTGAATTATTTAATCAGCATGGAACATTTTGAAAGCGACTACAGTCTCAAGGAAGGTTGATAATTAACTACTTTGGAGTGTATCCGAAATTTCCGAGTGATATGTCGGAAATTATGTGAAGGTAAAAGTAGATTAGAAAAATTAGCAACATATGGGGATGATAATTTCGCGCCTATTTAGAACATTCGTTTTTTTAGCCTCGTTTGAAAATATTCGTCTTGTAAACATATGGAAATAGTAAGGTTGAGACACTTCAATATGTAAAACATAGATAAATTGAAAATAGTAATCATCGAAATGAATACAATCTTCAATTTATAGGCTCACAGAACCTTCTTTTTTTTGTCATTTTTTTCTTTATCTTAAAATACTTCAATATGTAGTCCGTTCACTAAAGTTTGAGCGCATAGTACCTAGGCGTTTGTTTATTTATCTGAAGTTGTCAGTATTTGCTGTCATAACGTAAAATAAAGTCAACGTTGCTGAACGTACCTGGTCTCGTCGGACGAGTTTGTGAGTTCTCCAGGGGCGTAGTGACCGGTGTTCGGCTTGTTCGAAGAACACGGGCCCGGGCTCCATAGGAGCCCGGCCCGGGCTTTGGACGACTATACTATTTTTTCTTGCAGAATAAATCCTTCATTTTGTACTAAAACCAACTTATCTCCGAAACTCTAGTTAAAATTATCATTCATATCAGAAATATGATTGTTATTAAAATTTACCACATCGCACACAAATGAAAACGTTCAATCAACAATTCCTTATTTATGTTTATATTCTTCTGGTGAAAATTGCTATCCCTGTAATCAATTTTGCGTCCTGGACCAATCGTATCGAACTCTTTGCATGAAGCGTTTCGGCATTCTGTTTAGGGGATAATTACATTACATTAACGTCACCAGATGATCGCTTTATTGGGGCGGCTTCTTTTTGAGCGGCTTCTTTGATGTAAGATTCTTCATGTACATTAGGGAAAATTTTTTTAGACTAGGGGGAAAATGCGAAATCATTTCACTTCTATTCCTATTCTAGAGAAATAAGTACCTATTCGAATTTGAAACGACGTTGTGCTTGTGAGTGTGTTCAGAGTGAAAGTTCTCAGAATTCTTGACTTTTTTTAGTGTTTTTTGAATTTCTAGACTTCAAGTGTTATTGAAGGTGAGTTCTATAATTCATCACGTGGCTGATTTTTTCGTTAGGCGCCTCTTTTAATATGGAAAAATGCAGGTCAGTCTTTGGGGATTGCTGATAGAATTGAAAACTAAGTGAACTGTGAATTGTATCGTCGAGTTATCAGATTATTATTTTCAAATAATTTTCGGTATATTATATAATCAAGGATAAATGTTCGAACTGGTAATTGATCACTAACACTTCTTTATAAACCAAAATAATTAGAAAAAAATAGCTCGACGATATAATTCACTAGTTACTTCGTTACTTGTCTCAAGAAATCTTTTTAGAATTATTTTCAATTATTTCTATAGAAAATGAAGTTGCCCGAACATTAAGTATAGCTAATATTGTGACAGATTTTGCGAAAGCCCGCAAAAAAAGTTTTGATTGCGCTTTGTTTTTATCTCTTTTTTGTGTTTAATATGTTAATAATATATTTATATGTTAATTTGGTTTTAATATTATTTTGTTTTTATTTCGCTTATAGTTGTTTTTTGTTGTACTTGTTATTTTGTTAGTTGGTTATATTTATATATGGAAGGTACCCCCACGTACTTTGTATTGTCACTATTCTAATATAAGTGACAAAGAAAATGTGCTTTTATTTTGTCCTTATCTATTTTTTTAAATTATCTAACCAGCAGGCAGCGCTGCTAGTGAGGGTAGGGGCCCGGAAAATATCTTGAACACAGGCCTGTGGTGGCGTTTACTACGCCACTGGAGTTGTCAGACAACTCTATGCAATATTGACAACATTGCGTATCAATCTGACAAGAAAATAAACAACATAACCTAAAATTTTAATATACACAGTGGAATATGCCAAATTTCCATGGCCAACCGACGGCACAACCTTTCGTGAACGGACTATAAATACTCAGTTTTCAGAACCACAGAATCAGAAGTGACGTAGTGTTTGCTAACAAATTACTCAATCACCAATTGGAACCATCGATACTTTTATCTCGAGTTACCATTCATGTTACACAGCTGAAGTCTTTCCGTCTTGCCCTTGGGACATAGAAATTGCTCTAAGAATTCTCCAATTGTAAGAATGCTAGGTCTGTGTAACCGTTTCAAAGATTTGCTAGATGTCATTGGTCAGAGTGAAAAAACTTAAAAAGACAATAATAAACTACCTCATTCAATGATATTTCTACTTGATCGTAATTATTGTTCAATTTTCTGTGCTATTATTGTTTTCTGTTCAATTAAAATTATTGTAAATATGCATTTTTCGAATTTTGAGCCAAAAATGGTCTCAAACGATAGGGTTAGATTCCCTGATGACGAATTCGTGTTCAAATTCAATTATGTATGTCTTTGGGGTCGTCCGGCAGTTCCTTAGTACAATAACTTTCGAAGAGATTGTCCTAGAGACTTGAAATTTTCAGGAGTTCGGGTACCAAATAGCTCGGTTAAATAGTTAACCAGCCAAATCGTACAGGGTGTTCCATAAAATATAGCCATTCAAAATTTGTGTTCCTCAATATCTCAGAAAAAACGAAACCAATCGAAATCAAATATTACGGCCAAATGCAAGATGCTCATAACAAGCCTCATGCAGAATTTTGTGGTCATAGTGTGAACAAAACCATGAAAAATTCAATTGGAATATTGAAAAGAAGAATCCCTATATTTCCATAACCGGATAACCGATTCTTTTGAACCAAAACTGATATACTGAATGTTCATGCAAAATTACAAGAGGATCGCATCATCAGAACCATAGGAATTAATTTTGGTAATTTGTATTTAGTTTTTATATATTTAATTTCTTGAATGATTCACAGAATATTCCGATTGTGCTGAAATTCTGCATTTATATATTTGGTATCAATCTCAAATCCCATATAAAATTCTGAGGTAACAGTCTTATTGCTCCACCGAAGAAAGAACGCTCAAAAGCAGGAGTTCGGGGCTTTTCTTGAATTTTTTAGCTTGATTATGTACAGGGTGGGCATATTTCGATGTTTTAGCACTACAACTTTTAAACCAGAGGAGATAGACAAAATCTGATACCCACTTCTCGATCTCTTTTTCTGAGAAACTAACAAGAGTAGTATTCATTTTTGGCTACCTTCTTTTGTTTTCGAGTTATAAGCGAAATTGAAAAGTGTCGATATCGAAAAAAATTAATATCTCCGCTAATACTGATGATAGAGCTCTGAAATAAAACATTATACAGGCACTTTTTTACGTAGAATCCAGTGGCGTAGTCGCCTTTTTTGCACCATTTCTAATTACGGAGCTATGACCCAAAGTTATGTTTTTTAAATGGAAATACTAGATTTTTGTGGCATTTTCTGAAAGCTTAATTTTTCTGATTTCAAAAATATATAACGTTGTATGTTTTGTATCAATATGAGTATAGAAAATGATCAAAAACCTATTTTCATCTGAGTCTCAATATTTTCTATGGTTTCAACTGTTGATGAGCACAGAAAAATTTAGCATCGTATAATTACCACAATATCTTTCCAGTATTCTTTTCATTTCTATGCTCTTTACACTCCATTTCTCCAGATGAACTGCTGTGAAACTTGATCCCTCATTCTAAGTTATAACTAAGATGTCTAAAATAAGACATCTTAGTTATAACCTACTGACCTTTTTTGTAATCACTATTAGGTATTGAAAATATTTTTCCTTTATTACTTTTCTGATTGAATTGATAACTTCAATCATCTATATGCGTTATTTCATATGCGATTTGAAATAGACTACTTAGCACTTGTGCGTATTTATTCTGGAGTGCAATAAAAATATTCTCTTGCATCCATCTCATATAACTAAGTATATCTATTGAAACGGAGGATCATGTGGATCTTTTTGTTATTTCCAAATCCATTTCAAGATATAAGTTCTTATGAATTATATTCATGTTCGAATTTTGGAGAAATTAGTTGGAAGGATAGAAATAATGAGATTGACGGAAGGAGACTGCTCTTGTTATAGGAAGCTCCATTTTCTGTGCTCGTCAACCATAGAAAATATTGAGACTCAAATGAAAATAGGTTTTTGACCATTTTCTATACTCATATTGATACAAACCATACAATGTTATATATTTTTGAAATCAGAAAAATTAAGCTTTAAGAAAATGAGACATAAATCTAGTATTTCCATTTAGAAAAACATAACTTTGGGTCGTAGCTCCGTAATTAGAAATGGTGCAAAAAAGGTGAGTACGCCACTGGATTCTACGTAAAAAGTGTTTGTATAATGTTTTTAATTTCAGAGCTCTATCATCAGTATTAGCGAAGATATGAATTTTTTCGATATTGCCACTTTTCCAATTTTCGCTAATAATTCGAACACAAAAGAAGGTAGCCAAAAATTAATACTACTGTTGTGTAGTTTCTAAGAAAAAGAAATGGAGAAGTGGGTATCAGATTTTGTCCTATCTCCTCTGGTTAAAAGTTGTAGTGCTAAAACATCGAAATATGCCCCCCCTGTACTTCTGTAGTTCATTACTTCATTTGTGGACACTCTTTTGGGTTTTTGTTATCCTGTTTCTGTTTCTACAATGGATAATTAAATACATTCCTGAGCGAACGGTAAAAAATGCAACCATACAACGCAGATTCCTCTCATATTTTTTATTCTATTAGCCGCAGGAGTGTAGGATACCGAACTACATTGGATATAGTTGATTTTGAACCAATCAGAGAGAAATTGATATTTTGAACTCTGACTGACAGATGATGGGTATCACAAAGCTTGATTGGACAATCAAATCTTTCAGTTGTAATTATTAAATTGATGGTTTATGTCAAAAATGAACTGAAATTCGACAAGAATCTGTCTACATTTTCGTCAGAGATCGACCTGTAAAAAATTCCGGGTGTTTTTTGGACATTGCAATGATCCAAATTCTAATTATATCCCGAGAATGGACCACGATAACGTGATCTTGAATTTGAGAAACTTGTAGTACTAATTTGCTTTATTTCTCGACAGTGCTATGTTATCTCTCAGACAATTCAACAACAGGTGCATTCCGTTCGCTGCTGAATTAGTATCAATTACACTGTTACAACAGGAGACAGTTCATCATTGTTTTCACTGGTTGGTTAAGTTCAATAAAATTTAATTATTTAATCGGCATGGAATATTTTGAAAGCGACTACAGTCTCTAGAAGGTTGGTAATTAACTACTTTGAAGTGTATCCGAGTGATACCTGTGTCAGAAATTATGTGAAAGAGAAGGTAGATTAAAAAAATTAGCAACATATGGGGGTGATAATTTCGCGCCTATTTGAAACGTTCTTTATTATAGCCTCATGAAGGAATCTTTCTTCCGCAAATCGCTAGGAAATTTCGACATTTCTGTCAAAATTTTTCATAAAAAATTCAATGGTATGTTACGTGAGTCCGAAAATTAGGAACAGACAAAATCTGTCTCGTCTGAAAAACGGACGTGTTGAATAGAATGTTTTGTGCAACCGTGTAGAATAACCCTTTCGTTACTACTTTCCTTATTTTATTGCGAAAAAAAACAAACTGTCGACAACTAATTCAATGATGATCAACAACGACGTAATTCTTCCAGGCTATTCTGGGAAATGAGTACCTACTTCCCGGACTACTTTCTTAAAGAAAAAGCGTCCAGGAACTGCGCACAACCCAGTTGCCTAAAACAGATATTTCCTTACAGCAGTTAGCGTTCTTCATAAAAAGTTTATATGCGTTATCGTACTTTTCTCTTGATTTGTTTGTTAATAATTTCAATGAAGCTGTATTCACCACCTCTGAAAGTGTCCCAGGAATGGAAATTTCATCATCTCTTATCATTTCACTGATAGGTTTTGAAAAACAGCAGGAATTTACAGTCTGTGTCAATAGCAATCTATGCAGTCCAGGAATGTGATGTCAGGCTTTTGCTATCCGGTTAATTTACTATTTCTCGTAAATATATTCCTAATAAATGGTTAGAAATGCAAAGATAAAATGAAGATTTATCTCTTCAAATTTTTTTTCCCACTGGTCACAGGAATGCAGGTTGCCGAATTACATTTTAACCAATCAGGGGAAAGTTGGTGTTTTTAACATCGATAGACCGATTATGGGATTCACACAGCTTGATTCGGCAATCAGATCGTGGATTCGGGTTTGATTCGAAAGTTTATGTCAAAAACGCACTGAAATTCAATAAGAATCAGTTGTTATTCTTTAAGGTTGAATAAATATTTCATATTCAAATCGCACAAACTGAATATCTTCTGTAGGTCTTCAACAAAGCTGAATTATTCAAGAAAGGAAAAACCGAAGAGCGTATTTCGTAGGAAACTCGGAATCTCATGATGCCTTCGGCTATAATTATTCCACTGGCTCCCTTTGTTTTTCAGTTGTAAGACAAAATTGAGTCTTGGTCAATTTCAACCTTAGTCAGTATTTTTCTTCTGTATTAACACTTTCCTTTATCTGAATAAGTTGAAAAACTCTGAAGCATTTAACGAGAGGTTTTATAACAAAAATGAAGTTTTAGTGGATTTCAAACAGAAAAGTTAGTAAGGTTATATATTTTCGGGGTACCCTTTTAGTCGACTATAAAACAGAAATCGCGAGTGAGGTAACCTCTAGTTTGAAGACACCTCAAGAAAGATTTATAAAATCCACCGCTTATATTAAAATCATCGATAATGTCCATGACTATGATAGTGATTCATAAATTGGGCGTTAATTTGCAACTTTAAATACACCCAGAATCATGAATCTCAGCACGTCATAGCAGTAAAGGCACCGAGTCCCAAATATAAAATGCCATAAAGTAATAATGCCCCTTTAATGGTCACACTATAATACAAATGTTCTTCACTATGATATTACTTCATTCGTATTCGAGATAATATCTGTCACTAACCACTGTTTTGTACATCGATAATTCTTGAACTGTGTTATTCTTTAAGGTTAAATAAAGAATTCATATTCAAATCGCACAAACTCAATGTCTTCTGAGGGTCTTTACCAAAGTTGAATTCTTCAACTCTTTAACTTCAAGATAAAGAAAAAACAAAAGGCACATTTCGTAAGGAACTCGGAAACTCATGATGCCTTCAGCTATATTCCTCTCTACCTTTGTTTTTCAGTAGTAAGACCAAATTGAGTCTTGATCAATTTCGACTAGTCAGAATTTTTTCTTCTGTTTTATTAACACTTTCCTCTGTCTGAAGAAGTTAAAAAACTCTGAAGCCTTTATCGATAAGTTTTATAATAAAAATGAAGTTTAAGTGGATTCCAAATAGAATAGTAAGCGAGATTTTATCTTTTAACTTTCAGGAGAAACATCGCTTCCATTGATACTTAATGCATCATTCGTTGAAAGTTGCCCAATGATAAATTTCGGGGTACCCTTTCAGTCGACTATAAAACAGAAATCGCGAGTAAGGTAACCTTTAGTTTGAAGACACCTCAAGGAAGTTCTATAAATTTCACCCCTTCGATCAAAATCATAGATAACGTCCATGACTATGATAGTGATTCATAAATTGGGCCTTAATTCACAACTTTAAATACGCCCAGAATCATGAAACCAGGCACGCAATAGCAGTAAACGCACCGAGTCCAAATACAAATGCCATAAAGTGATAATGCCCCTTTAATGGTCACTCCATGATACAAATATTCTTTAATGTTGATATTACTTCATTTGTCTCCGAGATAATATCTGTCACTAACGACCCTATTGCGACTCCAGGGAAAATGCATTAAACGTAATAAAGGAATATTTCCGCCCGAGGTAAACATTCTGAGGAATTTTTATCAGCCCACCGATCTAACTCGCGACATTATTGAAATTGATTCTGAACATAGAAACATTTTTCATGACTGTCTCACTTATCGAAGGTGCACTTACTGGTCGTACACAGAAATGGTGTAGGTATATTATATCGGAAAGTACTTCGTCAAGTTTTATCTCAATACTTTTTGTGTTGTGTTTGTCGAAGGGTCATTGATGTATCTGTGGTTAAATTGAGCTATATCGAAAGAAAAGTACTGACTGTGGATAGATGTTGACTTCTGAACCTCAATTTCCATTAATAATTCAATTATTAAGACACCTTGCATTTCCAGCATCGTTCTTCACTTAGAAGGTCTTTGCCGCATTGGATTGAATTGAAAATCGTTTCTCAACTTTTTTCGTATTTACGTATAAGTTTTTGTGTTCATCGAAATGATTGGAGAGTGTTAGCGGTTATAAGTCGCTCAGGAAAGTGCGGCGGTAGTGAAAACTAGCCCAGAGGGTTTTGTCTATGAAGTAGAAGTACTGTGGTTCAATATGATATTATATTATGATTATATTATAATAATTATCACAAAAGTTGTAGAATTTCGATGGATAAAACTATCACAAAGTAACAGACTAGGTTAGATACTGTAATGGTCTTCATTCGAAGCATGCTTCTTTCCCTGTTGAACTATTTTTTGTTGTTCTTCAATTCAAATCTTTAATTAGAGGGCATTTGGTTTCTCCAATAGGTGGGTTGAACCACATTCACCAAGTACTTCATAAATGTAATTTTGGGTTCGACTTCAATCAAATTGGATGTGATATATATCTAAGTCTTGAATGAATCCTTTTACGTTGTAGGGGAAAGTGAGGTAATACGATCCCTAAGGGTCAAATGATCCCCCGCCGTAAATCAGAAAACCTTGTGTACCATTCAAATACACATGAAACATGTTCCCCTGCGCCCCTGCGAGTTACCTGTAAAATGTCAATGCGGTGCGAGTGCTTGGCGTGATTTTATTAAAAAATAATCAAAAAGTGTGGCTCTGATCTAAGGTAAGCAGGTTTTTGGACTTTCGTTTTTTTTACATGTAAGTGTTTACTGAAATGTTGTTTTATTTGCGGGTATTAGTAGCAGTTAGCTAATATTTAAGCCATGTTCGATCATCGCACGCGGTATGTGAAGGTTTTGTTTTGATCGATATTTTGTAATTTGGTATTTGGGGTGAAATGATCCCTTCTGTGTGTCTAAAATGATCCCTGGAATCATTTTACCCCATTAATAGTTTTTTTTCAGATCATGCCGAGAATTTATAACGTAAAACTAATCGCCAAAAGAGGCCTGAAGAACATATGCAAAAGGCATTAGAGATGGTATGGCTTACAAAACCGCGAGAAGAGAAGACCTAAAGGTAAAAATAAAATAGCTGTAGGCTCAGCTAAAAGTTAGGTAGCAAACAGTGTTCAACCTGGAACAAGAACTGGAACTTGTTGACATGGAGTCCATAATAATATACGGGCTGACCACTCAGGAATTCTTAACCTCAGCTCACCAAAAATGGCAGAAAGAAATAATTTACCACATCAATTTCCGAAGCTAAAGGAAAAGCTGGACTTGAATGGCTTCGTGGATTTAGACGTAGATATCCAGACATTACAATGCGTGCGCGAGGTTTAATAAGAATGTGGTGGATGAGTTTCTCTCGACTTTGACAAACGCCCAAGAAAATATTATTTTTCAACCCATCGAATATTTTTGTTTTGTGTGACTTGCTTACATACTTAAATTGTTTGAACAATACATATTATCATTCAAATGAACGACAGAGTTTATTATTTCATTTTTATTTGATATTTAACTCATAGTACAAAATGATCCCTGGGATCATTTTGCCCCTACCCCAGGGATCATTTTATCCAGGGGTGTATAAAATGATCCTTTACTAAACTTTAACAAAAATATGTAATACAGAAAAACTACATAGATGAAATGAAAAATAATTAGGCAGATACAAAGTTAAGTAAATTCACTAACTTCAACAATTGAAATCTTGCGGTTTTGCCTTCATTTTTAGCCACAATTGAAATTTTCCCTTAAGGGGATCATTATACCTCACCTTCCCCTAATCATTTTCAATTCGTCCAATCTGAATTTTATATGAATACAAATTGGAACTGACCAGAAGCAGAATTTGAACATTTTGTCAAAGTTGCATTTCATTATTCCAATTCCAATTTTAATCCAATGAACTTTCACTCAATCAGATTATCGACTTCAAAACGGGAGAAAGCCTCCATTGAAAACATTGATTTATAGCGATATGAAGACATAAAACTGGGGACATTTCTCGGTCATCAGTTCCAACTCTCAATTTCATTAAGAAAACCTCATCCTAACTTGCAAGTTATTCAGAAGGCACATTCAGATAGCCCACAAATTTCCAACCAAAAAAATCATCCACTGAAGAATAACGCTTCGATTTACATAAAAAAAATAAATCAGCTCAACAGGGGAAGAATTATTGGTCAAAGTTCATCCAACATGCTGAAGACTACAAAACATAAACTCTGTCATCAACTTTCAAAAGTCTACCAATCGCTTCGAAGGTGTAGTCATTTCACTGAAATTTTTATTTTATTTGATTTCTAATAAATGATGGGAAAAAGTTACCAATGATTTTAACAAAATTGAATTAAATAAGAATTTGATTTACGTCCGCTTATCATCAATTTTCCAGCATTGTGTAATCGCTCCTGTCCACTTCATCGTTATGGCAATCTTAGGGCAGTTTTCTATTCCTAATTTCGACTAACATTGAAAATAAAATGTGCACACTAACTATTGTGTCTTGTATTTCGTTCAGGAAAAAGTCGAGCTAACTATAATCAGAAAATTTGAATATTTTGTCAGAGTTCTCATTTTCTCTGTACAGATCCAATGAAATTTATTCTACTCAATCCGATCAGAGATTCAAAACGCTATTGAAAGCGAATTTCAAACTTTCAATTTCATCCCGAAAACCTCATCCTAACCTAACCTAACCTAACTTGCCAGTTATTCAAAAGGCACATCCAGATAACGCCGAGACGGCCACCCAGAGCCCACAAATTCCCAACCGACGTGGCACGTGGCCAAAAAAAATCATCAAGGAAAGAATAAGTCACGATGTTTTCTTCGATTGACATTAAAGTTCAAATTAAAAAACATCAGAAATTAGCACAACTAGGGAATAATTATAAGTCAAAGTTCGTTCAACATCCAATAAATGAGTCTTCATTCATAGTCTCGTGAAAATCTATGATAAAGTTTATGTTTTATAAGACTATAAAACATAAACTTTATCATCGATTTTCACAAGACTATCTCTTCGAAGGTGTAGTCTATCTACCAAAATATATCTTGTGTGATGTTCAATGGATGATGAGAAAAAGTTGCCAACATTTTGTCAGAGTTCTCATTTTCTTTTAATACATCCAATTAAATTAATTCTATTCAATCAGATCCGATATTTAAAATGTCATTGAAAATAAATCATTTATCGCGAAATGAAGCCATAAAGCCGGGAACATTTCTGGACTATCACTTTCAACCATCGAGATATAATAATAATAATATATCCTATCTCTGCCTCAAACTCTCAATTTCATCCTGAAAACCTCATCCTGACTTGCCAGTTATTCAAAAGGCACATACAGATAGCCCACAAATTTCCAACCGAAAAAGTTCGACCAACATGCTCTGAATGAAGACTACAAATCAACTTTCACAAGTCTACCAATCTCTTCGAAAATGTAGTCATTTCACAAAGATATATCTTGTTTGATTTCTAATTGATGATGGAATAAATTTTCCTATGATTTTAACAAAAGTGAATTATATGAGAATTTGTTTTACGATCGCTCATCATCAATTCTCCGGTATTGTGTGATCGCTTCTGCCCACTTCATCGTAAAAGCAATCTTAGGGCAGTGTTCTATTCGTAATTTCGACTAGCATCGGAAATGAAATTTTCACACCAACTATTGTATCTTGTAGTTCGTTCAGGAAAAATTCAAGCTAACTATACTGATGTGACAAAATTAACGCACACCACCTAAAATTTCGTTAAATTTTAACAATAGATATCTTCCCAATCTTTAGTCGATTTTAACGTTTTTTTCTTTCAATTGTAGCTCTCTTATTGTCAAATTTCCTCCTCCATCAAACAGAAGTTCAAAAAAATAAATCCTCATGTTGTACAGGGCGTTTAAATAATGTCATGTTTTATAGTCAAATTTTAACTTCTTCTGTGGGCAATGCCAGATTGCTGAGGTTATAAAAAACAATAAAGCATTGTAGCCTATTGCCTCTTGAGTATTTTGTTTTTTTTTTTTAACCAATTTATCTTGAAATCGTCCAGAGATATTCAACTTTTATCAACTCTTGTATTTTATGCATTAGCCATGAATATCTTTCGCAACCATTTGTCCGATTTGAATGTTTTTTTTAGTTGTAGCTCTTTTATTGGTGAATATCATACTACAATGAGATGTTCAAAAAAGAAATGCATCATCATGCTGTACAGGGCGTTTAAATTTTTCGGGTTTTTTTCATTACAGTTTGACGCCTTCTGTGGGTAATACCAGATACCTGAGGCCTCTCTTCTATACTATACCAACTATACAGTTATGTAGCCGGATGTTTCCTGAGTATTTTGCTTTTTTTAAAAGCAAGCAATTAACTTGTACCCTTCCAGAGATATTAACATTTTTATAACATCTTGCATTTCTACAATATATTGACAATTAATATTTTCAGTCAAGTGATACTGGGGTTCCAGTTTCATAATTTTTTCTAATTAATAAATTCATTTGAAATTAATGATTGTGTTAAATTCCTAAAGTTTTCTATACTTTAATATTCTTTTCATTCGACGTTGAATACGTAGTTTAAGCTGATCCCAAATGTTTTCGACTTCCTTTGTCTAAGGTTTTCGATTACGTTCAGGTCAGGACTAAAAGCCGGCCACTGTAGATGTTGAATCCCAACCTCTTTAAGGTATTCACGATATGGAATTATCGTCTATCAGCGAAAAATTGTCGCATATGTATCTGGCAGAATTTCCATAAGTCTACGGAGACAACGACCAAAGAAAAATAAATAAGAATTAACTTTCAACACAAAAATAAACGAAGAATTATGAAAAAACAGAAAATGCAAGATGGTATAAAAATGTGAATATCTCTGGAATGGTACAAGTTAAATTGCTTTTCAAAAAAGCAAAATACTCAGGAAACATCAGGCTACATAACTGTATAGTTGGTATAGTATAGTAGAGAAGCCTCAGGTATCTGGTATTACCCACAGAAGGCGTCAAACTGTAATGAAAAAAACCCGAAAATTTAAACGCCCTGTACAGCATGATGTATTTCTTTTTGAACATCTCATTGTAGTATGATATTCGCCAATAAAAGAGCTACAACTAAAAAAAACATTCAAATCGGACAAATGGTTGTGAAGATATTCATGGCTAATGCATAAAATACAAGAGTTGATCAAAAGTTGAATATCTCTGGACAACTTCAAGATAAATTAGTTTTTCAAAAAAACAAAATACTCAAGAGATAGGTACTAGGCTACAACGCTTTATTGTTTTTATATGCCACAGCAACCTGGCATTGCCCACAGAAGACGTTAAAATTTGACTATAAAACATGACTTATTTAAACGTCCTGTACAACATGAAGATTTTATTTTTTGGACTTCTGTATAATGGAGGGAATTTGACAATAACAGAGCTACTATTGAAAGAAAAAACGTTGAAATCCGACTAAAGATTGGAAGATATCAATTGCTAAAATTTAACGAAATTTTAGTTGGTGCGCTAATTTTGTCCATCAGTATATATTCAGAAGATTAACAACATTTTGTCAGAATTCTCATTTTCTCTGTATGGATCCAATGAAATTTATTCAACTCAATCACATCAGAGATTCAAAACGCCATTGAAAGCGAATGATTCATCGCGAAATAAAGCCATAAAACCGGGAGCATTTCTGGGCCATCACTTCCAACTCTCAATTTCATCCCGAAAACCTCATCCTAACTTGCCAGTTATTCAAAAGACACATCCAGATAACGCCGCGATGGCCACCCAGAGCCCACAAATTCCCAACCGAAGCGGCAAAAAAAATCATCAAGGAGAGAATAAATCGATGTTTTCTTCGATTGACATTAAAGTTCGTGTTAAAAACATCAGGAATTAGCACAACGAAGAAAGAATTATAAGCAAAGTTCGTCCAACGTGCAATGAATAAAGACTACAAAACATAAACTTTATCATCGACTTTCACAAGACTATCTCTTCGAAGGTGTAGTCTACCATTTCACCAAAATATATCTTGTTTGATGTTTAATGGATGATGAGACAAAGTTTCCAACATTTTGTCAGAGTTCTCATTTTCTTTCTATAATCCAATGAAATTTATTCTACTAAATCAGATCCGATATTTAAAACCCCATTGAAAATAAATGATTTATCGCGATATAAAGCCATAAAACCGGGAACATTACTGGGTACTTTCAACTCTCAATTGCATTCTGAAAACCTCATTCTAACTTGCCAGTTATTCAGAAGGTACATACAGATAGACCATAAATTTCCAACCAAAAACATCATCAAGGAAAGAATAAACCACGATGTTTCCTTCGATTTACATAAGAGAAGAATAAATCAGCTCAACAGGGGGAGACTTATTAGTCAAAGTTCGTCCAATATGATCAGAATGACGACTACAAAACATAAACTCTTCCATCGACTTTCACAAGTCTACCAATCTCTTGGAAGGTGTAGTCTATCATTTCACTAAAATGTATCTTGTTTCACTTTTATTTGATAATTGGAAAAAGTTTCCAGTGATTTCAACAAAAGTGAATTGAATAAGGATTTGTTTTACGATCGCTCATCATCAATTCTCCTGAATTGTGTTATCGCTTCTGTCCACTTAACCCTTAAAGCAAATAAAATGGTGAGGCACTCCAGAAAAAATATTATTATTAGGTACACGGAAAAAAAATTCTCTCTACTTTTTTAGTTGCATACTTATTATTATAAAAAAAAACAATAATTTGAATTTTTAAATCCAATACAAATCCTAATCTCATTATGGCTATAGTGACAATGTTATTTTTATATTCACTAAAGAAATCCTGCAGTATTAATGCTTCAATGCAATGATTTTAGCGTTTTATTGTGTATCGATTGCCCCGAGATTAGTTTTTTAAATCGCTATAACCAGTTTTTCACCGAACCCTTTCGGAATTTGTATTATTTACACTGCCAATAAAATGATTCACTTAAAGTTAGACTGCCCGTAAGCCAGTCGTACTTCTCATACCATGTATTTGGAAATTTCCGATTCGATTTTACTACCGCACCGAAAGTCACATGATTTGGTATCATAATTTAATTCATCTTCATAGGAATGACTGGAAAACTGTTCCTGACACTAACACGGAAATAAACCTACCAGCAAACGCGGTACCACAAAGGGTACAAACCCAATAAACCCATAACAAAGTGAAAACTAAAAATAACTTAATATGCAGTTTGACGATAAAACGAAACGAAACAATCGTGTATCAAGGGTAGAGGCATGCCTCAAAATCATCTTAGAAACCGCAATTAATAAATAAACAACACAGGGTAGATTCGCGATCTCGTCACGTCCATGGTAATAACGCGCTAGACAAGGAAGCGTGTTCGGCATGCCTCTAGCCGTTTACGTCTTGAAGGGGAAGTGAGATGAATATACAAGAATCGTAACGTAACGTTACAGACGTCTTTATCCGTCTTAAAATTGAGCTTGGATATTGAAGCCGAGATCCAGTGGCCAGTGCAGTATGGTATAGAAAATTGAGACTGAAGAAATAATAAAATGATGATACTAATTGATAAAATACATATTGGATTAATTCCATTTGTACTTGTAATTTCTGAAAGTTATTTGGTGAGGCAAAGCCTCGCCTGCCTTATAAGACAAGCCGCCACTGAATCTTAGGGCAGTTCTCTATTCGTAATTTCGACTAACATTGGAAATGAAATGTGCACACCAACTATTGTATCTTGTAGTTTGTTCAGGAAAAATTCAGGCTAGCTATAATCTGAAAATTTGAACATTTCGTCAGAGTTCTCATTTTCTCTGAATGGATCCAATGAAATTTATTCTACTCAATCACATCAGAGATTCAAAACGCCATTGAAAGCGAATGATTCATCGCGAAATAAAGCCATAAAACCGGGAGCATTTCTGGGCCATCACTTCCAACTCTCAATTTCATCCCGAAAACCTCATCCTAACTTGCCAGTTATTCAAAAGGCACATCCAGATAACGCCGCGATGTCCACCCAGAGCCCACAAATTCCCAACCGACGCGGCCAAAAAAAATCATCAAGGAAAGAATAAATCACGACGTTTTCTGTCAATATCAAGACATACATCGCCATTCAGTTCCGATCGGATCGGTTCTATTGCCGTGTATTTTTCGTATTGAATTGACAAATGTACCGTCCGACAGGATCACAAGCAGTATTGTAGTTTCGGGACCTACCCCTTTTCCTCGTTGCGTAGGAGATAAATCATTGGATGGGCACCGCAGAGGTGGAGTGCTGACCTAGAAATCACCAAGATACTTTAGTACTATTGAATAGAGTTATTCAATTGATAAAATCGTTACTTGGTAGGTTAATTGAAAATAGTATATTATGCAAGGAGCGTATAATGATTGCTATTATTCACGAGGTGAACTTCAGTCTACGAGCCGTAGGCGAGTGGCCCAAAACACCGAGTGAATAACAGCTATTATACGCGAGTAGCATACTATACTTTATCCACCATTACTGAATGTATTTCTTGAAGATTTAAACACTTGATGATTGTGACAGAACCCTTCCATCACAAGTTGTGTGGATAAAGTCGTGTTAACACATGGGAAATTTTTGGAGAACTTGTCATTAAACAAATGCGAGGAATTTTACGAAATGATTCCTCGATGAAAATAAGCAGCGGTAGTTCATATAAATTTTTTTCGAAATCGAACCCCATTCTAAGATACAGCCTTTGGAATGCAATAATGAGTTGACAGTTTTCGATTTGTTTTACGGCTTCTTAAAAACACTGAGTCATAAAGCTATAAATGATATGATATATATAAAAGCAAAAGTGCATATCTGCCAAAAGAAAATTCGAATAAACTACCGTTTTTATAACTCAGTTATTTAATTATTACTGTGAAGTATTTAAAAAAAAATCAAAATCTTCTGATACTAAATCATATGATTTTTTTTTCTTTTGTCAAAACCAATTTTGAGCATAAACAATATCTTAGAATATTCATTTTATGGAAAATACGTTGAAATGGGAATGAAAAGTGATCATAACTGTTTGTAAGTTTTATTTTTTCCGAGAAAAGTATCGACTGTATCGAAATTTGGAATACACTTTTTTCTCCAAAATTGAATGGGAAACCATAAGAGAATTTTATTTTTCGGAAATCTATTCCACGCGAAAACAATTTCTGAACAAAATCATAGTGGGTTGTTTTAAACCCCTAATAATGTCTTAACATCTAAAAAATGTTTGTGAGTTACATCTACTTAGTGCTTCATATCATGTATAGTTTTATGACTCAGTGTTCTTAAGAAGCCGTGAAAAAAATAAAAATTGTCTACTCGTCATCGCCTTCGAAAGGCTATATCTTGGAAGGGAAGCCGATTTCGATGAAAATTATTATTTATTTTAATTACACCTGCTTATTTTCATCGAGAAATCATTTCCCTAAGTCCCTCGCATTTGTTCCCAGATACCCTGTATATTAGACAAAACTTCAAGGGAAGACCACAACAAAAAAGTCATATTACAGTTGATAGAAATTTTGGGAGTTGTATATTGTAGAGTATAATTTTTCTGTCCAAGACATTCTTTGCCCGAGCTCGGAATGGCGAGGCATTCTGTAACTCAGTAAACAGAAGTGTCCTCCTCTTCCCCACATAATCTACATTCGTCAGTTTCTGTTAAGCCAATACTCATCATATGCTTCCTAAGGCGATCTGTGTTTTTGGTAACCAGTGAAGAGGCGTAACTTATTTGGATTGGGATAGAAATACTTTTTGAACCTTGCAGTTTTAAAGTTTCGTATAATCTCTTTAGAATGATCTATTTCCGGAAGATACCTGCAGAGTGCTCTCTTTCAATTTCTTCTTTCCCCAAAACATCTTCCTTATAAGTGCATTTGCCCATATCTCAAAAGGTTTCTGGAACAGTAAATGACGTTTGTGTTCCCTTCTAGCTAGTGCGTTAGCATCTCGTTTCCTCTGATTTCTGAGTGACCAGGAAACCAAACTAGAAAGAACTTATTGGTTTTGTTTTCTTCATTGAAGTTTATCGAAGACTCTTACATTACTTTTGAGTCGATGACATAGGAGTTTGGTGCTTTAATAGAAGCTTGACTATTAGAATAGATCACTATGTCACGCCCTTGAAAGTTTCTTAACAGGTCTTTATCTATGCATCTTTCGATTGCAAGTATTTCTGCCTGAAAAACACACGAATAAGAGCATAAAAAATATGAGTACAAGATTTTCTTCACGGATAGATTATTTGAAATCATCGGTAAGAAACATTGTTAAATGACTAACTTAATAATTTTAGCAAGAATGTCATCTGTGTTGTGAATATTCAATTAGTAACAATGGTGCCAACCTACCTTCTTCAATGCAGAATCACTAAACGATAATAATTATGGATGTATTAGGTTGGTTTCAATAAATTCAGCGTATAAAGTAAAATAAAATTAATAATCATACAGAAGGCTTATTTTCTATTCGTTCTCTACCTATTAAGATATGAGATGATCAAAGATAAGAGAATAATGTATTCAGTTTTATATTAGTGAAGTTGAGAGATTCATAATTGATCTGTGAAATCAATGGCGTTCTGAGAAGGCTTTCTTAATGTATCCTTATTTTACTGTGCTCCTTATTACACTGTTTCCTTTGACCAGGATAGAAAAGTTTCCGAGAAAGGTGGCTTTAGCTATTGAATGTGACCTAAGACAATTGATTGAATATAATATGTTGAAATAGCGTAGTTAGTTCAGTTTTGTTTGAAAAGGGGTTACAGTTCACTGTGACCTCAAGAACTATTGTGCCCCTTACAGAGCTGTTCGGACCATAGCCTCACAGCTCGCCTTCCAGTTCTAGAGATCTGATATAATCAATATCTGTGAAGGCTTCAACGACTAGTTCCTCACTCTTACAAGTTTCTCGCCCAAGGCATTTTCTCCTTAGGCTTGCAATGCGAAAGCATTCCGTGACTAGGTGAATGGTGCTTTTTTCCTCCTCCCCCAGAACCTACACTCGTCAGTGTCCGACAATCCCATCCTCAACAGGTGCCTCCTGAGGCGACAGTATTCTATAAGAAAGCCAGTGAGGAGGTGTAATTATTTTTTACTAAGATCCCGATATCTTTCGGATCTGGCTGTTTCAAAGGAACCTGCTCCCTCTTTGGTATTGGCCTCTTCGTTTCCTTTGATTCCCGAATGGCCGGGAACCCATATTAAAAAGACCTTATTTTTCTTGCCAACCTCATTGAGTTTTTCACTCCCAGATCATTTTTGAGTCGATGACGTAGGAGCTCAGTGCTTTTATAGCAGCTTGACTATCTGAGTGTATGGCTATATCGCACTTCTGTTAGTTTCTTTCTTGATTTATATCTAGACATCTTTCAATAGCTAAGATTTCCGCTTGAAAGACGCTCATACAGGAGCCTAGCGACAGTGCCCACTTGGTACTTGGCCCGTATAACCCCAGCGCCAGCTCCTGTAGAGGTTTTGGAATAATCTGAATACCATTTTACGATATTTTCTTTGAGGTTATAGTTGGTTTATTCCAATTCCCATTCCTCTCTTTTACTTAGTAATGTCCTGAAGTTTTTCTAAGTACTTACTTTCTTGATCATTACATCACTAGGGAGGTTCGCAGATGAGATGTAGTTGTTCAGAGAGGTCCAGACTCCCTGATGAAATAGCTTCAGAAAACCTGAAAAATTCCTCCAGTCCACCCCTGATACCCTTCGCGTCCTCCACACCCCCTCATCAATCAAAATTCTCTGTAGATATTCGTACTCTCCGCGTGAACGTTGTCGGGTAAATTTTTACACGTCCGCCATCAGAATTCGATGAAAACGATGACTGCATTAGACCGGGCCATAAATGTCATGGAATTTTTTGTTTATATGCTTTCTGATTCACCTCAACATCGATTCGGCGGCCAATAAATAAGCGAGAAAAGTGATTCGGGACCCTGGCGTTCAGTCGGACAGACAGACGGACAAATTGAATAAGCGCCGGAATCGCGTGTGTACGCGTGAACGTGATCGGCCTCTATATTCGATCGAATAATTAGCGTGTGTACTTAATAAAACCTTTATTAACGCGACCGCGGGGCTGGCACTGATCAAGAGGAAGATGCGGTTCGATGCTTTGCCTCAGGACCGTGTTCGCGATTCTGAATTCTGAACTTATGGTGGTATTCTGCTCACAGAAAAATTGCAATTCTGGACCTCTTTAAGGCATCTGTAGCTTACAGAAATCGTTAAATTTTCACGAGTACTCGACGGGTGACCCGAAGCATTATCGAATGACATATTGTGAGGTTGAATGTTTTTTTTATTCCTGGATAAACACCAATGTTTCAATATAAGAAATTTATGATGAATAATAATAGTATGGCTCTATTTATTGGATTTTTCTTCAAGGAAAAATCATGAAACATTATTCAATAATACATGACCTGAAAATCATTCTTCTTTAATAGGAATTTTTGTAAGAAAAGTTTGCTGGATCAAATAATCCATTCGAAATGCCGGATGGAAAGTTTGTGAAAATGTTCAGATTGAAGAAGCAGTGTACTGTGAACGTAAAAAATGCTCTACAGCAATTTTTACCTGTTTTCAATTCACTAGATGAACGAAACAAATGCAAACTACATTAAAATAAAAATGTATTTTCAAATTCGAATCAAAACATTTAGTCATTGTTATAAATATTATTGTAGATTTATATATTGTATTTAGGTTTTATTACTATTTGACTTTTATATTAATTTGGAATTAGAACACAGCTCGTGTGGACTTCTTTATTCGACTAACTGTAATGTGGTATTCTCATGTTGACCGTCTACATGTGGTATTAACTATAGATACATTTATTAATATATTGGGCATATTTCTTTTACATGAATGCAACCAACAATACATGTTAATATTATACAACACTCATAATCCATGATGAAAACTTACGATTGAAGGTTGTGTTTATCGATGAATTTTTCAAAAGTGACACTGTAAATAAGACGGTTCCAGGAACAACTCCAGAATTGCATTATTTACGAATCTGTAAGTCAGCCAGTTACAGATCAATCGTACGCTACAGTATCATAACTTACAGATGAAAAGTAGAATACCTCAATTTAGTGGTATGCCTGAAAAAGATTATGTAGAAAAAAATTTATAAAAGGCCATGTGCAGGTGCTTTCGAGAACTCGTTCATTGGTAGAGCAATAATGCTATTACCTCAAAATTTTGTATGGGACTAGAGATATATTAAATGCAACATCTCAGCGCGATCGGAATTACTTTCTGGAAGTTATTCAAAAAATGATATATGTAAAAAATCAAGACTAAAAAAAATAAATTCTATAGTTAAAATGATGCGATCCTCTTGAAATTGACTTGATGTTCAATAAATCTTTCGGAAAGTTTAATTACTGATTTCCGGAAGAAAATTATAACTGTATGTATTTTAATTTCAAAAATAGAACTTTCTTTCGATTAATAAGTATAATTGAAAAAACCAATTTTGAGCTTAAACATATCTTATAATATTCATTCTCTGGCAGATTTTATATATTCTTATTAGTTGGTCGAAATTCAGGAAATCTTCAGAGAGATTCTCATTTGTCTTCTTTCGGAATGTTTCAATTTGCCTTTTGATTCTATTTTGTGTGGCTAAACTTTGTCGTTAAAAACCACTTCTCAAACTTTCCCACATGTCATAGGCAGTGTGCTTTCCTTGTAGATACTCAAGTAGCTACCTTCGATACTGTTTTTCTCATGCATTTTTGTCGTTCTGTTTGAGTAGACCGTTTTGAAGACTTATTGTCTGAACTTCTGTTCCTGTTCTCGATACAACTTCAAACTTCAGAGATTGCTGCACGAAACTCAATAAATTCAGTTCGTCCAGCAAAATCTCCTTTCTAAATTTCCAACTGTGATAGTTGTTTCCATCAAAAAGTGGTATCTTATACTGTTCCTCTTGATTAGTCATTATAACGTGAGAACACACTCATCCACAAACTTTTTCTTCCTACTATTTTATTAACCAATTTCACGGACTCTAGGCTCTCAACCTGATGTAATATGACTCTTATATTTAGCAGGTGCAGTGGATGGTTTATTTACAAAGTAGATCGGGATTTCACAAAACAGGATTGTATACATTTTATGAGATTCATTAAAGAACTTATAACACACTTGATTCATACATTAAAAATCGAAGGATTACTACTTCTTGTTAATTTATGTCACTGAACTGTATACATAGAAAAATAAAACCAAGTTACATAGAACTATACTGAAAAATTAACACGGCAAAAAATTGTTTACTCTTCAACATCTCTGAACTTCAAGAGGTTATTTAGGGGATTATATATATAGAAAGATCACATAGAGGCAGAGAAGACGGTGATGTATTTCATCCTACAACTACTACTGCTACTTGTGTTTATTTTATTTCACACTAAAAAAACTAATAGCTGTTTATTGTGAATCTGGCGAAGTACAGCAAGCTATAGTCCGTTCATGAAAGTTTGAGCTCATAGTAGGCGTTTGTTCATTTATCTGAAGTTGGCAGTATTTGCTGTCATAACGTAAAATAAAGTCAACGTTGCCGGCCTCGTCCGACGAGCTTGCGAGTTATCAGAGAACTCTATGCTATATTGACAACATTGCGTATTAATCTGACAAGAAAATAAACACATAACCTAAATTTTAATAAACACAGTGGAATATGCCAAATTTCCATGGCCAACTGACGGCTCAACCTTTCGTGAACGGACTATAGTTCTAATTTTGGTATCAACCTGTTCAATAGAATACTGAGGGGTGTCTCAGCACGATCGGAATGATATTCTAGAATCATTCAGAAAATGAAATTTTAAAAATCAATCATTGAAAAAAATAAATTCAAAGTTTCAGATGATGTGATCTTCTTAAAATTCAGCATGGACATTCAGTATGTAAATCTTCTCTCACAAAATGACTTTCACTAGAATCAGATGTCTTATTATGGAAATAAAAACTTTCTTCTTTTCAATATTTCAGTATTACAATTGAATTTCTATGGTTCTGTTAACACTTTGGCCACAATTCTGCATAAGGCTTATCATGAGCTTCCGGCATGTAGCTGCAAAATTTCATTCCGAATGGTTTCGTTTTGTCTGAGATATCGAGGAACAAATATTTTGAATGGCCATATTTTATGGAATACCCTGTAGGATTTGGCTGGTTAGCGAACTTAATCGCGGAATTTAGGAACCGAACTCACCCTGAAAATCTAAAGTCTCTAGACAATCGTGCTAACGGACGGACGGCCCCACAGACATAATTGAATTTGACCACGCATTCTTCATCAGGGAGTCGAGCCCTATCGTTTGAGACCATTTTTGGCTCGAAATTCGAAAACTGCAAACATTTTGGCAAAACCATCTAACATTCATTCACGTAGAAAGAGCGCTCAAAATCCCATCTCTCTCCATAGATTCCTAAAAGTAAACTATTTTAATTCACATCAAGTTTTCTCAGATATGAAACTTTGCATTACTACCATGATATATTCAACATATAAATCTACCGGTTATAAAATAAAGCTGAGTTCATTTCTTCTGCATGACTCAAAAACATCTTTTAACACTCCATACTTGAACAAGAACATGACCAAAATTAGGTTTTCTACATCATTTTGCCAAATTAGCCATTACGATATTACGTTTTATTCTTTTGAATTCTATAGACACTAACACACTGACAAATATCTCTAGCTGACATCGTTCGAAACTCGTTCGCCCGAGAAACAAAATGATTTTAAAAACATCGAAAGCGTTGCAACGAAAGGTGAAACAATTAGCTAACCGTTTTGTCTTCACTTCACCTAATTAATGGACGCTTTTATTCCACCGAAAGCAATTAATTTTCATTTGAAACGCATTTTAATATGGAACTTACGTTCGCCAGGCAGCATTCATATATCCCTTAATGCACTAGGATTACATTTACCAAATTAAATCGTATTTGTCACATGTCACTTGTATTTTCGGTCTAGATCCTTCTTTTCTTTTGATTAGATGAGTGCTTGTAAACTATTAAGTGTATTAGATTTTTCTTATTGGAAACCTGAAACTTATTTGAAGAGAGATTTTGTTTTTGTCCATATAATCACAATAAAGTACCCTTTGCGCCACTTTTCTTTCATTTATGCAATTCTGAGGAATTATATGCGTTCTCAATATACCGTAACCGTATACCTTTGTGCTTTCGTGAGAGGTCATATTGTTCTACCAAGTATTAACTATCGCACCTTAATGTCAATATAGTTGATGACCTTGCGATGTGCCCTTGTCCTTATGTCCGCAAGTCAGGTACTGAGATCAGGATCTAGACTCTAGAAAGTTCTGTAATCTGCCGAAGCTTATAAGATGAGATCATCATGATATTTTCCAAAGATCCTTTCTAAGAAATTAGTGGATACACAGAGAAAAAAAGAAAAAAATTGTTACTATTTAAATTAAAACTCTCATCGATTTCACAGTGCAATCTCAATCAAATAGGTGATTATTAGATGTCTCCAAACTGTAAAGGCATAAATATCACCAAAATGCCCTTTTCTCCACTGTAACAACAATGAAACAGTTTCATCAACGTTAGAGTAAAAGGCAATGGCCCTAGTAGAGTGGTATTATAAATTGAATGAAATTACCTACCTTGGCTACTTTATGAAAATGGCAAATCATTGAATCAAATACAGTTTACTCCGCATCCTAAGATCGTACCACACAAAAATACTCATAACCATAAAATTTCAAGAAAATTCCATTTTGCAATCGGAAACAGGCCTTGTGAATGCTTTTGGCACTTTCTTCGCAATAGGTTTCATCATGTGAATAAAATATTTTTTCCGCCGACCTCGAAATAAGAGGTGATTTTAATGTGTACGAAATTGATCATAAGTAACCCATTTTAATGCTCAATTTCTGCTATTTCAATGTGCAATCCTCATGGCAACCGTTCACAAAGTATTCAGGAGCACTAAAAGAAATGTCAAAACTACTAGAACATAGATACATAGAAATTTTATTATGTCAAATGTAAGTCTTGTGCAAAATGCGAATGTATTTCAATGTAGAATTCATACACAATTCATATTGAGATCGCCAGAAAAATCTTGTAATCAACTCGGTTATTAATCGAACGACTAATGGTTCTTGACATTCTTGACATCTTGACCATTAGTCGCTGTTTTATTAAAAACAGCGACTAATGACATTTATAATAATTTAATCAACTTCATTCACGTGATAGGAGGTGATAATAAGGACTTTTGAATTTGGATTTGGTTGTGGAGTAACTATAAATAATCAAAAAAGAATAATCGATAAGTTTATATTTTTCCCCATTTTTTAATGTTTTCTCATTATGCACAAAGCAAAGAGTAGATACTAAAAATTTTTTCCGTCGATCTCGAAATAAAAGGTGATTTTAATGTGTACGAAATTGATCATTAATGACCAATTTTAATACTCGATTCAGGCTATTTCAATGTGAAATCCTCATGGCATCACAAAGTATTCAGAAGCACTACGAGAAATGTCAAAACTCCACAGGAACATAGATACATAGAAATTTTGTTATGTCAAATGTAAGTCTTGTGCAAAATGAAAATGTATTTCAATCAAGAATTCATACACAATTCCTATTGAGATCGTCGGAAAAATCTTGTAATCAACTCGGTTATTAATCGAGCGACCAATGGTCTCGAACTATAAACGCGTTCGCTCTGCTCACGTGTTAAGATATCTTGACCATTAGTCGCTGTCTTTAATAACCTAGTTGATTAAATAACTATTAATTCAATATATTCGGGTTAAAAAAGAGGACAGTATAAATGTCATTTCCAGATCATATACATACTGCGTATTTTCGGAGAAAATAACGAATACACACATATTAATTTCGGATCCAATTCCCATCATAAGCTTCCCAAAACAACAAAATCCTGTAACAAAACCAGTAAGGAAACGTAACTTATTCTCGATGAGATTCAAATACTTTTTGGACCTTGCAGTTTCAAAATTCCTGGAGGATTCTCTTAGAAGAAGTCCTCGATCAGTTTCTTCCATTTCCAAAAACTCTTTCTCATAAGTGCACTTGCGTACACCACAGAAGAGTTCTGGACCAGTAAATGGCGTTTGCGCTACCTTTCTGGATTCCTGAGTGACTAGTAACCCAGACTGAAGAGACCGCGTTTTTTCATTACTTCATTGAGTTTTCTTCGGCACTCCAATATTAGCTTTGAGTCGATAACATAGGAACTCAGTGCTTTAATAGCATATTTGATCACTTTGTCACACCCTTGATAGTTTTTCCGTATTTGTATTTCAACCTTCTCCGAATTGCATCTTCTTCCAGGTATGGAAAGCTCAATTTCTTCCCCCTGTACAAATCTACACATTTGAGTTTCGGAGATATCTCACACGTTCGGACGACTTAACTGTCAGAATGGATCATATCCTTGACAGTTAAGTACCTTTTCTGAAAAGCATCCTCATTGGGGTATTGGAAGGTCCATTTTCTCCCCCTGTACAAATCTACACCCTCAAACAACACAAGCACCTTTCTTCATGTAATCGAGCCTCACCTTACAGGTAGGAGCTGAATTAAAATGCCAGTTTACTTTGCATCGCTCTAAGGGACCCAACATACCTACTACGCCACCCCAAGGATATCTCCAGAGAAGAGTGCTCCTGCGGTCGCAAATTCATTTGTATATTATTGAAGAAATGACATTCCACTGCAACCTTTGGGTCTATTCTGTCCCCCATCAAAGCTGTTTTTGCTACTGCAGTTCAGATTGCCTAATTAACTCCAGTATCTGAGAGGGCTTCAAGGAAGCTAGATCCACGTTTTTTCCGTTACAAGACATTATTCGCTATGACGAGGTATTCAGTAAGTAGGTGAACAGCTTCTTCCTCCTTACCAGATAATCTACACTCGTCAGTTTCTTCTGAGCTAATTCCCATTATATACTTTCCATTTGACAATGTCCTGTCAGAAAGAGAGAAGGCGTTACTTCATCCAAAAACTTGTTGAACCTTTCAGTTCCGAATGAACTTTTTAGAATGATTCATTCTCGAAAGATTCCCCCAGGGTGAATCTCTTTCAGTTCCTTCCTTGCCCAAAAACTCTTTCTTATAGGTACAGTTGCCTATACCACAGAAATGTTCTAGTCGAGTAAGTTGCGTTTGTGCCGCCCTTCTGGCTAGTGTGTTAACCTCTTTCTTTCCTTTGATTCTTGAGTGACAAGGAACCCAGAATAAAGGGACCTTGTCGACGTTGCCTACTTCATTGAGTTTTCTTCGTCACTCCTATAAAAGCTTAAAGTTGATGATTAAGGAGTTCAGTGCTTTAATAGCAGTTTGATTATCAGAATGGATCACGATGTAACACCCTTGATTTGATAGTTACCTTCTCACATCCTCCCTGGGGTATTGGAAGGTCCATTTCCTCCCTCTGTACAAATCTACACCCTCAAACTACACAAGCACCTTTCTTAATGTAATCGAGCCTCACCTTACAGGTAGGAGCTAAATTAAAAGGCCAGTTTACTTTGCATCACGCTAAGGGACCCAACATACCTACTACGCCGCCCCCAAGGATATCTCCAGGGAGGGGTGCGCCTGCGGTCGCTAATTCACTTACTTACCCTGCAATATCGCAAACTCATCGCCGTCGACGTTCTTGGTCACCAGAGGGGCTCCTATTAAAAAAGTTATTTACGACTGTTTCATTATTATGCGATATTCGAGCAAGGAGTGTCTCCCGACTTGCTCAGATATGAGGGAATTTAGTCAGTTTTAATTACGATAAGAACGGAATTGCATGTTGGAGTTCATTTCATCATAATCTTTGTAGACCATCGTTTGGGACGATGGTCGGATGACTAGGAGTTTTATCTTTGTTTTATGCCGCCCACTGTCAGGGAAAAGCTAGTAATTCATGGATTCCGTAAGTTTATTTCGTTAATTATGGGAGAGTCATTATTGTCCACTTTTCTTATGGGCGAAGGTATTCGAACGAACCTGGCCATTGAACCTGATGAAGGAAGTATCTATATCTATGCCAATACTTCAATTAGCATTTGTCATAAAGGTTTTCGAAATTTTCTTAGTTGGCTTGGTTCTAGGTTGTCTTAATAGATCTCAGGTAGATTAAATTTCGACATTATGGTAAAAGCTAAAGTGATTGACACCTTAAAGGAACGGATACTTTCAGTAGGCGAATTCGGTTCCACATTTCACTGTAACACTATGGTTACTATTACGGAACTGTTTAGAAATACAGGGTGTTGAAGTCTATTTTTTTATTTTGTTTTTTCTTGAATAACTTTCGACAAAGAGGTAAGAAATGAACAAAATGTGATATGCGGGGGTTTTGTATGATGCAGAATCCAAATATCCTATTAGTATATAGATTACTAATACATACAAAATTCCTCCACATTTAAATCAACCCTAACTTTTTTGCCTGTCATTTTCATTATTTTGTGTTCGTGATTAAGATTTTGATTTGATTCCTTGCTGATTTTTAAACTGCTTTCAAGAATGGTTTGTTATTGTAGGTAGGTTACTTTGGCGCTTCTGGACAATTTACGTTCATCATAACTTTTCGATGCGTTTTTACCGGAAACCGTTGGTCCTATCGACTTCAACAAAGCATACCTTTTTGAAGGAAAAAAGAAAGAGGAATCGCTTTTTTCAGTCCAGAATGACATGAAGTCATAAGCGGAAAAGTAATGGTTGATCTAAATGTGGAGGAATCCTGTATGTGGCACCCTTTATTAGTAATCTAAAAAACTACTAGGATATTTGGATTCCTCCGCATATAAAATTTGGTTCAATTGTTACCTCTTTGTCCAAAGTTTTCAAAAAAAAACAAATAAAGAAACAAATAAATGGAAATTCATGCGTTTTAGAGTAACGCGGGCATAATATAAACAATGAAAGCGGAGATTAGTTCCGAAGTATGGGTTTAATATTGGTTGATTTTAAATCAATTAATATTATTCTCCGCTTTCATTGTTTGAAGAAACAAACTTTAACACCTTGTATTTCTTAAAGGAAGTAGTTTCGGACATATATTCATGGGGCTCTTTTTTTCATATTTTATGACCCTCTATCGCGTGGAACTATGCATGGTACTTGTTTCTTTGACACCATGTATATTGAAAAGGCATTTTAGAAAATAAATGATCACCAGATTTCAGGAGAGATATTGTGAATTTAACATTTTTTATCAACCAGAAAGAGAAAGATAGAAATAACAGTATTCTTTTTATTCTTTTTTCTCCCTGAATATTTGCATCGGGCCCCCCGAACGAAAATTGTGGCTGCGCCACTAATGGGAATAGCAGCAAAACGGTTTTGATTAAACTCTTTTCTCGTAACTCGAGCTTTCGAGAATTTACTTTCTCCTGGTCAGGAGAACTACAATTAAAGTAATGGAAACATATAACTATGTATAAAGATTGTAAACTTACGAAATTGAGAATTAATATTAGTTGTTCATTCTTAAAAAACATCTTTAAGTTAGTAGGAGGAATATGGTGATAATGAAAAAACTAAACATAAATAAATCAATAAATCAGTCACAATTCTGATTTTGAAAATATCGAAATTTGGATATTCAATTATTAACAAATAAGAAAAAATAGAACTGAGACCACCTATACCTTTTCTTGACTTAATAGACTTGTCATTTTGTGATATTCGCAACATTTTAAGAGAAATTCTTCTTTTTAAATCTTTCTCGGAATCAACTATTGTTATATCTACAAAATTTGGTTGATGTAGCTCTTGTTGAGAATGTATAGTTAGAGCACATGTTTTTTTTGAGTCCTAATATTACTTTCATGTAGAGCAATTCTTTGTTTTAGCTGATTGAGCAAGAATTGAAGAAATTTATAGCATTTCCTTTCCATGATGAAATAACCAGCAGATTGATAGAATTAGTTCCTAAAAAAATTCTAAATGTCCATCAAAAATGTTGAACCTATCAAAAAAATCTTCACTGAATTGAAAGATAAGATTAATTATTAACTGTAATGATTGCGATTGCGAATGTTATATTGTCCAAATAAGTAGAAAATTAAACCAAAGAATTGGTCTACATAAAAGTTATATCAGGACTAAAAAAAACATGTGCTCTTATTCTTAATATACATTCTCCACAAGAGCTACATCAACCAAACTTTGTAGATGTAACAATAATAATTGATTCCGAGAAAGATTTAAGAAGAAGGAGTTCTCTTGAATTGTTGCGGAAATGACAAGTGTATTAACTCAAGAAAAGATATAGGTGGTCTCATTTCTATTTTCTATTATTTGATTTAGATTTTATGAACCAGAACAAAATTAATAATTGAATATCCAAATTTCGGTAGTTTCATAATCAAATTGATGTTAAGTTTTTTCATTATCTCTATATTCCTCCTACTAACTTATAGATGTTTTTTAAGAATGGACTACTAATATTAATTCTCAATTTCGTTTACAATTTTTATACATAGTCATATGTATATATACGTCAATCAATATTGTAAAAATCCACTGAGCTGAAGGATCTGAGGTCGATGGCTCTTGCCTGATTCAGACAATAAAGAACGTTATCCTTCTCCTAATCTGAAAAACTTTAATATTTCCAAAAACTAAATCTAAAAAATAGTTACTCTTTAAAAACCAGCTTTTTTCATCTTCCTTAACAAGGTGTCAAAGGACAGTGAACATTGAACATTTGTAAGAAAACAGGCTTGTCTTCGTCAGATTCGCTGTTCATCCTCGAAATTTGAATAAAACTATATTTCACCCCAGGATATCAAGTCGGGAAACTATGTTCCGAAACACATACAAACGGATTGTGAATACACCATGAATCGTCCGCTGCATTTCTGACCTCCGCGTGTGCAACTGACGTTCGACGCGTGCAACAATTACCTGGTTTCCGGAGTTCGCGCTTCGCTGCTCCCTTTCCTTACATCCACAACCCTTAATTTGCTGCTTGCGATAAGTCTTCATCGCAGGAAACATCCACCCTGTTATATTAATGTGCCTGGCATTCCCAACTTGTTGAATTCCATCAAGGTTCGATATTGGTGCATTTTTGTCACGCGAGCATTGAACTAGTCGGCAAAAATTTAGGTTATGCGGTTATATTTAGGGTCTTTGGCGTTCGTTCTGATTGAATCTGGTTGGAGTATTATATTGTAATAAATCGTCGTTTTGTTTGGTACACAGTGTTAGGTGGTGGGCCTTGTACCAAAATTAAACGAAGGAATACAAATTTTCTTGACTTGAAATTCTTGATGATAGAAAATGTATCTAAATATTTTCTGTCCTTTTTCCATTGTTTTCACTTATTCTTTATATTTCGAATCTAAACACAAGTTTAACAACAAATTAGTAGCAGCCGAAGATTTTTACATAGGGCATTAAAAGATCGTCTCATAAAAAACAATTCGAGAAAAGCCCTGAGCAGGAGCATTTGAGCGCACGTTCATTGGTGGAGCAATAAGACTATTATCTCGAAATTTTATATGAGACTTAAGATTGACACCAAATATAAAAATGCAGAATCTCAGAACAATCGGAATTATATTCTGGAAATTATTAAGAAAATGAAATATGTAAAACAATTAATTAAAAGAATTAATTTTATGGTTTTGATGATGCGATCCTCTTGAAATTTTGCATGAACATTGAGTATACTATAGTTTTCGTTCTTAAAGTAAATTTCACTCGAATCGAATATTTCGTTATGGAAATATAAAGACTCTTTTTTCAATATTTCAATTGAATTTTCTATGGTTCTGTTAACACTATGACCACAAAATTTTGCATGAAGATCCAGTAGGTATATCAATATTTACTCACAGAGGAAATTTCACTGGAATCGGATATCCTGTTATGGAAATATAAAGATTCCAATTGAATCTATGGCTCTGTCCGCACTATGGCAAAATTTTGCATGAGGCTTTTTATGAGTATCTTGTATTTGGCCGTAGCATTTCATTCCGATTAGTTCCGTATTTTCTGAGATACCTATGGAGAAACAAAAATTTTGAATGGGCATATTTAATGGAACACCCTGTACGATTTGGCTGGTTAACGAACTTAACCGAGGCATTTCGGACTCGAACTCATCTTGAAAATTTCAAGTCTCTAGAGCAACCCCTTCGAAAGTTATTGTGCTAACGGCCGGATGGACGGCCCCACAGACAGAATTGAATTTGATCACGAATTCGTCATCAGGGAGTCTAATCCTATCGTTGGAAACCATTTTCGGCTGAAAATTCGAAAATTACAGACATAAAAGCAGAACAATATAGCACTCGTTTGAGTAGAACGAGCACTCAAAAATTGAAGATAATCAGATTATGTTAGAAACTTTTGAGAAAATCACATATTCAAAATATTGTTAAAAACGCTGAAGCAATAAAGCGTAGCACAATAGTACAAAACTACAAGTTAAACCACATGCACAAACGCTAACCAATATTAGGTTATCATATATTAAGGGTTATCTCAAACATCAGAAGAATTGGAATATGTACAATGTGAGAACAGCATTCAAGACTCAGGATACATTCAGGGCTAATCTAACTAAATTAAACCCAATAATGAAAATCAACAACCCAAAATTTCATCAATATGAAGTACCTACCTTTTGTGTATGTCCCTTAAGAGATCGAATTGAAGAACATCAAAAATAAGCTCCACAGGGAGACACTGAAGTTGAAATTCGTCTAACATTCACTTTTCAAGAAGTAACGACAGTGTTTTCTATACAAAACACAACTGATTATCTGTAATCGCCCCAGCTCAATATTTTAGGGTCACCAACGAAGCCAAGAATTAACCAGTTTAATCGTAATCAATCATCATAATCATTGAGAAATTAATAAAACGAATGAAACAAATTATATGTTTATGGTTACAAATAATACTCCTAAGAGTTCTATGATTCGCCCTGAGATTATATTAAACTTGTGCGAGTCAGAAGAAACAGTATTCAGTGTGAGCTTTGTTGCTATGTCCTTACGTCACCTCAGGCACAGCACTTTCAGGAGTTGCTGCATTTTACAGGCACGTAAAAATAAAAAACATGTTTTTCACAGAAAAATACCTCAGTATTATTCCTCGATTCAGTAAGTGAACAATCACTATAAATAGTTACATCTTTCCATTATTTCATTTGTTGTTCTCCTGACGAAGAGAAAAATGAATTCTCGAAAGCTCGAGTAGAAAAAAAAGTTACCGAAACTGTTGCTGCAAATCTATTATCTATTACATAAATATTTAAATATCAACGAAGGTATACCAAATCCCCATATTTGACTTGGGCGGAAACAACATTTGTTCTATAACTCCTAGAACCTTGAACATTGCATACTGCTAAAGAAGTTGAAAATGCAGCTGCATAAACCATCCACATTAGAAACCTCCAACACCTTCACTTACCGTGAACCAGCTGAACACCAGCGAAATGTTAATTTCACTTTGTATCGTCCTGGCTTTCGACTTCTTGTGTGGAATTCGAGAGAAAACTATAAATAACTGCACGACTTGCTGGTAGAATGGTGATCTGCTCTATGAACCTCTCGAACGAATTATTTGTAAATGTTGTTGCCAAACCATTCTGAAGGGAAGTCTCAACACCGTTTGACTTTTTCAACAGTCAAACCATAGAGAACAATTATCGATACTTCTCATGCACTTGAAAACACCAGATAGATACAAGAACATTAGTAAGCTGAATGAAAAACACTGACGCAAAGTCAAAACATTTCGCGAGTTTGTTGATATTGGGAAAACGATAAATCTAATTTGATATCCTGACTGCTATTGGGTTCATTCCATTTATTCATGAATTCATCACCCGAGTACCTTTAGCAATAAATATCAGCAATATTCTGTTTCTTCTCTTCCGCCTGGGAACACCATGATTAAAAAAGTTATTTCTTATGCATAATATAGGAAATTGTGGAACTCGGGAACGGCTCCACCGCCGTGAGGAGGCGTTGTGAGTAGCGTTGGGGGCGGCAGGGGCGAATGTGTATTCCAAAAATATTTTTTATCAGGAATCCTGCCACCTTGAAATTTTGGGAATTCGTTACTTATGGGTAGAGAATGATAATGTATTACTTCGTTTCATATCCGGCCGTCAGAGAGGAGGTAGAGGCGGGGGCGGAGGTGTTCAAGCAATATTTTTACTAGGAATCTTGCCTCCTTGAAATTTTGGGATTGGTCACTTATGGGTAGAGAATGATAATGTTATACTCGGTTTCAAATATCCGGCCGTCAGAGAGACGGTGGAGGCGGGGGCGTCCCAGCAATATTTTTACTAGGAATCCTGCCACCTAGAGATTCGGGAATTGGTCACTTATGGGTAGAGAATGATAATTACCTCGGTTTCAAATATCCGGCCGTCGGAGAGGCGGTGGAGGCGGGGCGTCACAGCAATATTTTTACTAGGAATCCTGCCACCTTTATCGTTCTCTACCCATAAGTAACGAATTCCCAAAATTTCAAGGTGGCAGGATTCCTAGTAAAAATATTGCTGGAACACCCCTGCCTACACCGCCCCTCTGACGGTCGGATATTTGAAACCGAGTATTACATTATCGTTCTCTACTTACAAGTAACAAATTTCAAAATCTCAAGGTGGCAGATTCCTAGTAAAATATTGCTGGAACACCCCCGCCTCCACCGCTCCTCTGGCGGTCGGATATTTAACCCTAGATAACAGGACTTGTTTCAACACACATCATTGCGGGACTATCGTGAATTTTACGACGGTCGACAAAACATTCATTTTTCGGAAAATCTTTCGAGAAAAAATCTTTCGAGAAAAAATCAAAATATAATGTATCCGCGGTGCTCCCCACAATTCGGATGTCCACATTGTCCAAAATAAGTTGTAGTCATCCTTATTTTTTTACTAGGCAGAAGAACAAGTTTTACGCTTTTTGTTGTTTGGGAATTACAGTTTATAAATCATTTTGAATATTCAGAATTAGATCAATATCTTGGTGGATATTTCGCCTCAAAGTTGGAGTTGATAATCTTCGTTTCATCCATGGCTCAGCAAGGCGACGACCTCCAATCTATCATATACTTGTATCGTGAAAGAAGTTTTTCCTCCCTCCTCAAAGTATTTGTTGAATAAAACACAAAGAAGCTGATGCAGGCCATACTTATATATATTTACATTTATATTTATCTTCCTCCATAATTTTTCGAATTTCTTGTTCTAATTCTGCCTGAGATAATGGCCGTTTTGAAGCCATTCTGCTGAAACGACATATCTTCAAAATGTTACCGTAAAATAATAACTTAAATTTCTCCTAATTACAACAATACGAATGTCCCGTTATCTAGGGTTAAAACCGAGTATCACATTATCGTTCTCCACCCATAAGTAACGAATTTCCGAAATTTCAAGGTGGCAAGATTCCTAGTAAAATATTGCTGGAACACCCCCGCCTCCACCGCCCCTCTGACAGTCGGATATTTGAAACCGAGTATACATTATCGTTCTCTACTCATGAGTAACGAATTTCCAAAATTTCGAGGTGACAGGATTTCAAGTCAAAATATTGCTGGAACCCCCCGCCTCCACCGCCCCTCTGACGGTCCGATATTTGAAACCGAGTATTCATTATCGTTCTTCCACTTATGAGTAACGAATTCCCAAAATTTCAAGGTGGCAGATTCCTAGTAAAAATATTTCTGGACACCCCCCGCCTCCACCGCCCCTCTGACGGTCGGATATTTGAAACCGACTATTACATTATCGTTCTCTACTTACAAGTAACAAATTTCCAAAATCTCAAGGTGGTAGGATTCCTAGTAAAAATATTGCTTGAACACGTTTGCCCCCGCCGGCCGCCTCTCTGACGGCCGGATATTTGAAACCGAGTATTACATTATCAATTCTCTACCATAAGTAACGATTTCCAAAATTTCAAGGTGGCAGGATCCTGATAAAAATATTTTGGGAATACATTCGCCTCTGCCGCCCCAACGCCACCCACAACGCCTTCTCACGGCTGGAGAGCTGTTCCCGAGTTCCACAATTGCCTATATTATGCATAAAAAATAATTATTTGAATCGTAGAGTACATAGAAGGAAGAAACAGAATATGCTGATATTTATTGCTAAAGGTTACTAGGTGAATTCATCTTTCCTTTGCAATCTTAAGCTGAAAGTTATCGTCTATGCACCAGGCCTATAGCCGACTGTAGACATAAGTCTTTTTCGGAACCTACTCAGGGTTACTAACTCGATCCATTGGGTCACGTGACAAATCTACTAGGATCACGGACCCGGGTTTTAAGTTTACGAACACATCAGGTTTAGGATTTGAAGTGACAGTCGTGTCAATAACACAACCAAATATTTTATGGATTTATTTTTTCAGTCCCAGTTTATATCCAGATTGTCTTTAGCTTTGCTTGCATTTATTGGCTTTTGTAAAATATTTCTTATAGTTTCTGGTGTGCCCTTCCAAGTTTAATGTTATTTTTCAGTACCTATGTTAAAGAAGTAGAGAATTTATTTTTTCAGTTCCAGTTTATTTACTGATTGTCTTTAGCTTTGATTGAATTTATTGGCTTCTGTAAAATCTTTCTTATGATTTCTGGTGTGCCCTCGCAGGTTCAATGTTATTTTTGAGTGTCTATATTGAAGAAGTAAAGAAGGCTTTAGCTTTAACGCAGAAAGATCTACATATAAAGTTATGAAGAAGTTATTTCACATCATTTTCTCGGCTCATGGAACCACATATTTTACACTGAGCCAAATTCTCTTCTTTTTCCATCCAATTATTTATCAGATGTTTTATAATCTCCTCTGCTTCTCCACATTCGCAACTAGGACTCTCAACTGAATTCCACTTGAAAAGCATGCTATTACAACGGCCATGACCTGTTCTTATACGATTAAGAACAGTCCAAATTTTCCTTGGAAGATCAAATCCAGGAACTTTCTTCGAGGGATCAGTTATTAAATCGTTGTTATGAGTTAATTGAACAGAACATGGCCGGTGTACTACGCACAGACAAAATATTCATTCGATATTTCGGAATAGCACATTCCACACTTCGTTTGAGACCACTCCCGAACAAAAGTTCGAAAAATACATACAAATTTTAGCGGAATGAGCGAAAACTAAATGAAGTTCATTTAAATGAAAATCTAAATATCAAGTAGTAGCAAGTTTCCTATTTGACTTTAGCGGAAGCACCATTTGCACTATTAGTCCTTGAATATAATTAACTATTGCAATCACACTACTGGAGAAACTGCAGCTGCATAAAATAAAAATAAAAACCATCAAATTTTCATAGGAAAAACAATCCACATTAGGGACCTCTAACACCAGCTGAACACCAGCGAAATGTAAATTTCATTTTTTATCTTCTTGACCATCGACTTCTTGCAACCCATAAGGCGCAGTCAAGCGTAAGGCACGAGCCCCATAGTCTCCGCAACCACCCAAGGAGAACAATTCCAACGGTCGCTCGTGTCTTTCTTAATAGATCTCTTATTCTTATCCCTTACCCTCTCACCTGGGCCCATATGGCACTCTTCAGTTCAATTTTGACCGTTAAAAAGTGGGGGGAGATTCAGACGTCTTTGGCGATTAAAGAAAACTTTCTTGTTAGTTCTTTCTTAACTTTTTTTAAGAAAGCACCTCCTGAATTTTCAGACTGATGTAACGTGCAACAACAATAATTGTTTAACTGGTAATAACGTGCAATAAAGTTCAATATAGTATTATTTTTTCCGAATAAGTTTGATGAAACGCGTGTGATAATTTTTGCAATAAAGTATAACGTGATAGAAATTAATTAAAGGATATCTGAGAAGATTTTTACGTATGTTAGGGGGTGAGTATATTTTTCTTTGCCATGGAAATATTAGTTCATTAACATCTGACAGCATTGAAAGTAGTGTGAAATATATACCTATCCGATGATTCACTGAACATTTCATGTTTATTATTTTAAATATTGAAATTCGATTTCTATAAGTTCAATGTTGTGCTTTGATGACGAAGGAATAAAAATAAGTTGTCGGGATGATGATTCACAATAGAGTGACCAGTTCGCATCGTTTTAAACTGTGATAAAAATTCAACCAATGAAATGAATTCTGACGCTTGCGTGACACTTAACTGCCAATTTTGATCGTTTGAATTCGCTACCTTACTTCGGTGATTTCTAGTTATTTAATCAACTAGGTTATTGAAGACAGCGACTAATGGTCAAGATATTTTAACGCGTGAGCGGAGCGAAAGCGTTAATAGTTCTAGAAGACCATTAGTCGCTATATTAATAATCGAGTTGATTACAAGATTTTTCTGACGACCGAAATATGAATTGTGTATAAATCCTTGATCGAAATACATCCTCATTTTGCACAAGACATACATTTGACATAATAAAATTTCTATGTTTCTATGTTCCAGTAGAATTTTGAGATTTTTCATAGTGCCTCTGAATACTTTGTGTACAGTTGCCATGAGAATTGCACATTAAAAAAGCTTAAATTGAGCATTAAAATGGGTCATTAATGATCAATTTCGTACACATTAAAATCCCCTTTTGTTATGAAATAGACGGAAAAATAATTTTTTTCAGACTATGAAACGAAAAACGTATTATTGCTTCGATTTTCTCAGGCCTCAGGGTCTATTATTCCTGAAATGATTTTTTTCTGGAAATCACTGAAAATGCCCATTCTACTCTCGTTTAAGTTTACATATTTTGTTTTCGTAACGATTTCACTTGAAGAAAACGAACTAGTGAATTAATCTTGGTATTTATAATTAATTGTTATTTCGGAACATTTTTTAATATTTGTATTACTCCTTAGCATCGGTGAACTTCGTAAACACTATTTGAAAGATTTGAATAATTAACGAATAACGTGGAAAATTATTAAGAAGAAATCATTTGTTAATACGTAGGTGTTGTACTCAGCTCAGAATAACTTCAAAGATGATTATTGATATGACATTCTAGATAATGGAAAATTTTCTGTGATGTTATTCGGTCAATTTCTATCATTATTATCTCTATAATTTAACGTTTTGGCTGCTGACATCATCTCATCTCTTTTTGGCTTTGCAGTTGATTTACAAAATAACAGTGTGTGTCATATTTGATTATGAATTATGTTTCTTTACCACTGATATTTTCGCAAAAAAATTTTAGCAGAAAGATTCTGCTCTGAAAATGATTCTTAAACAGAAAAACTAGTCACTAGGAGTTGATTCAAAGCTATCAAACTTGATAGTCTGGAAAATGTAGCCCAAAACATAGTGAAAACGTAGATATTTCAAAAGAAGATCAAAAAAGTTGTTCAGAATCACATCTTCAGTCGATATGCAAAATTCCTGATCGAAATTCGGTAAAAAGTACTTTTTTCGAGATACATATTTTCACTTTTTGTGATGTTGGAAATCCAAAACTTCTCTGAAATTGTTCTCATAAAATCTTTAGTAGAATCAATTCAATCTGGTTAAATAATTCATATGTTGTTACTCAATTTTTTTTGTAATTCATAATATATATTTTCATACCGACTAAAAATAGTATTCTGAACAATTGAGGATTATACATACAGGGTTTTCCTTTTGAGTTGGCCTATTAGACGTTTTAGGAGAACTAGTGAGTATTTCGTTCTGAAAGTTTAGGTGCAGCCTTGAGGGTGAAGGAACTTTTCGCCTAAAATATTGTCAAGTCGACAGTGTTGCCACGTCTATCTCAAACGCATGTCTACTTTCTTATTTCAAATGGAACTACCTATATTTTCATTTATGTATCGATTCAATACCAATTCGCAGTATAACCCACTGAACAAAATCTCTCTGCTATGCACTGTTGCCAAGTTATTCACAAATTCCTGAAACTTTTGACATTTGCATTGCCAGTTTGGAATGCAATATCTCGATTATTTTTATGCGAACGGAAGCAAACTCAGCAGTGTCATAGTAAAGACTCCATGCATTCATGTGGTATATTCAGTATTTTGATACATCGTAAGGTTTTTCGAAGATATGGCTTCGAAAATGTGAAACTCAAAATTGAAATATTTCGAGATTTTCAAATGGCAACCCCATATTTATTTTATAGCATTCAATTCGAAATAAAAAATGAAGGGCAGTTCTCCTTTTACACTAATTATTTATTTTGGATAGTTTTCGAATGAGAAGAAAATACTGAAATTTGTCAGTATTTATAGTTCATGATCTATGGTCCTGTTTATGATGAAATGGTTCTATGATTATGGCGTGATTGTTGAAGTGGATTCTATGGTTCAAATCCTAAAAAGTATTCGATGATCATTGATGTCACAGAAAAAAGTTTACCCATATTATGTAGGACCTTTAACAATCGTTATTCACATTTAGCAAGAATGACTTGAAAGAAATTCCGAAAATTGTTTAGGCTTTCTGTAATTCTGGCCTTATGTTCACTAATTATTTATTGTGGACAGTTTTTCAAATGAGATGAAAAATACTGAAATTTTTCAGTATTTATAGTCATGTTCAATGGACATAATGCTGCGTGATTATAAAGTGAATTATCGGAATGAATCCTATTGTTGAGGTCATGAACATAGGTAAACTTTTTTCAATGACATCAATGATCATCGAATACTTTTTATGATTTGAACCATAGAATCCACTTCACAATTCACGCCATAATCATAGAACCATTTCATCGTAAACAGGACCATAGATCATGAACTATAAATACTGAAAATTCAGTATTTTCCATCTCATTCAAAAACTATCTAGAATAAATAATTAGTGTAAAAGGAGACTGCCCTTCATTTTTTATTTCGAATCGAATGCTATAAAATAAATATGGGGTTGCCATTTGAAATTTCTCGAAATATTTCAATTTTGAGTTTCACATTTTCGGAGCAATATCTTCGAAAAACCTTACGATGTATCAAATACTGAATATACCACATGAATGCATGGAGTCTTTACTATGAGACTGCTGAGTTTTGCTTTCGTTCGCATAAAAATAATCGAGATATTGCATTTCCAAACTGGCAATGCAAATGTCAAAAGTTTCAGGAATTTGTGAATAACTTGTCAACGGTGCATAGCAGAGAATTTTTTTATTGAGTTATACTGCGAATTTGGTATTGAATCGATACATAAATGAAAATATAGGTAGTTTCATTTGAAATAAGAAAGTAGATATGCGTTTGGGGTAGACGTGGCAACACTGTCGACTTGAAAATATTTTAGGCGAAGAGTTCCTTCACCCTGAAGGCTGCACCTAAATTTCAGAACGAATATTCACTAGTTCTCCAAAACGTCTAATAGGCGAACTTAAAAGGAAAACCCTGTAGGTATACAGTGAACTTCCCTATAACGAAAGTACTAAATCCGCAAAAAAAAATTCGTTATACAGAAAATTTGTTTCTTTTTCTATAATCGGCAATGTCGCGGTCGACTTCACTAATAAATTGAATCTTAGGCACTTCCTTTTAGACATTTTCGCACAACTTTCACACTAGCGTTATGGTTAGATTGAAACCAAACAGCCAAGGGATAAAACTGTTTCAGGAGGATCTCTCTGATTGATTTAGTTTAAGGTCGGGACTTATAAGTATGTCCGGAAAAATTTCGGAAAAAACCTACCCTTATACCTCCTCACAATACCCATTCAAAGAGTGATATTCTTTGAATATTCGTTATAAAGAGAATTCACTTCGTTTTAGAGGGTGTTTTTAAAGTGGAATTTGGATTCAAGGTGCAATGTCTCGTACGAAATTCGTATAGAGAGAAATTCGTTTTACAGACGTTCGTTGTAGGGAAGTTCCACGTATTTTGAAACTACCAAGTCTGACGTTCCTAATGATCAAGCATAATTTTTTTCCAAAAGTCAATGATTAGTGAAAGTGACCTTAAGTGCGACTCTCGAAAACACTGTATACAATGTATTATTTTTAAGTGAGTACAATGTAATCACACATTCAGACTGAACAAATTCACCTCGTTATGAGCGTTCAATAATTTCGGTCCACATGAATATCATGAGGTTCCAATCAATTAAACCCTCGAACGTTTTCTAAACTCCCTTAAATTTCAGATAGAATCGATCAAACCCCACTGGGTCGAAACAACAGGTGTTCTCCGCCAAGCTTCGACTGAAAATAAGAGTGAAATTTTTCCGAGCTCTGTTCCCTTCCCTTTTCATACCGCTTGCATAAATTCCCATTGATACATTTTTACGAGGTATTTATCGCAGTTTTATTGAATCGCTTATAAATTGCGCTTTTTTTGTCTATTTTGAATAAATATGTATCGGCCAATTTTTATTCGTTATCTGTCGATTGAAAACCGACTTCACGCATCTGTGAAATATTGAATACATCGGGTTGATAAATTTTTATATCGAATGGAGGGCTGTTAAAACTGTTCATTTTTTTTCAACCGCAAACACATATTTAATGGAACATCCGGTTGCTTGTAAAAATTCGGTGGACAAATTGAACTCAGAATAATGTTTTTTTGATAAAAATTATAGGTGCTTTACCATTTACCATGCTGAACATGGAATTGTGTTGAATTTTTAACAAAGCCAATATTGAATGTTGAACATTCATACCCCATTATACTCTACATATTTGTTATGACTTCATAAACACATTTGGTATTTTTCGTGTTTTTTCATTCATGATAGCATAATTTATTCATATATTATAAGCAGGTGAAAGCTGATGAATGATGATCTATACATGTACATCTTCGCCGAAAATTCTGAACTGTGTTCATTTTTGAATTGAGTAACACAAAATTGAAATGTTTGTAACATTTTTGTCTCCATTTGATTTCAAATATTGTTGATGAATTAATTACAGGTGGATGAAACAATAAAGAAAATATATTGGAAACTTTCTACTTTTACCTTACGATACCTTTTCAACTTCAATGGTTATCTTATCTGTAATGTAAATTAATGAATTCTTAATGCTTCTGCACGAAATAGATATTGAACGAATGAAATAGTTTTGTCTCCTGCGAAAGCAATAAATCGCTGAATTTCGTTTGTCAATTACGTCATCGAATTGTTACGAAAAATTTTAATTAAACTTTCTTACAACTATAAAATTTTGATCGATAAATGAATATTAACTGAAAATTCTACGGATAAAATGGAAATACTTCTTTTTACCCTCAGAGAAATCAGTACTTCAAACAAAAACATCATAAAAACACTACTTGATGGGTTCAAGTAGTTTAATCCAATTTTTGCTGAGGAGTTTCTTTCTTTATTCACATTAACTTTTGTTTTTTCTTATGGAAACAAAAATAAATTTTTATTTATGATTAATTACTGTTTTTTTCTTGTTAAAAAAATACATAACATGTCATATATCGCTCCCAGTTTCAGTAGGAGTAGTGAATATGCTATGCTTCGGGGAGGGCCACAAGAATTTAGGGAGGCTGGTTCAACCGTTGCCCCTTTAGGGTCGCTACTGATCTGAGGGCTATATATGACATGTTATATATTTTTGAAACGGGAAAAAACGATGATTATTCTAAAGTAGAATAAACCATTGTTTCATTAGAATAACAAAGTTTTTTGTTATAAATCAGGAAGGAAACCCTTTAGCAAAAATGAGATTAATACTCTGGATTTCTCTCAAAATGATGAACCGTTGCCCCCTTGGCGTCGCCACTGATTTGAGGGGTTTAATGATATGTTATATATTTTTGAAACGAGAATAATCGATGGTTCATCTGGAGTGAAATAAATTATTGTTTCATAAGAAAAAAAATTGTGTTCTAAATCGGAAGGAAACCCCTCAGCAAAAATTATATTCCTATCAAAAAAGTGTTTCAACGAGTGTTTCAATTTCATAGCACAAACAGAAACGGAGATAATGACGAAAGTTGAAAATCCCCAAATATCAATTTTGGCTTATAACTCGAAAACAAAAGAAGATGGCCCTAAGACAAAAGAATGTCCTAGAGACTTAGGATTTTCAGGATGAGTACGGTTCCAAAAGCCGCTGTTGAGTTCGGTAACCACCGAAATCGACAGACGATGCATAAAACATGGCCATTCAAAATTTTCGTTCCTCAATATCTCAGACAAAAAAAAATCGAAATCAAATTTTGTGGCCACAGTGTTAAAAGAAGCGTAGAAAATTTAATTAGAATGTTGAAAAGAAGAATCGTTATATTTCCATAACAAGATATCCGATTCGAGTGAAATTAATTTTGTGAATGGAGATTGATGTACCGAATGTGCATGCAAAATTTCAAGAGGCTCGCATCATCAGAACCATTAAATTCATTTTTTTCATTAATTATGTACGTTTTCGAATAATTCCGAGATAGTCGGTTCGATAGAGCTGAGATTTTGCATTAAAAAACAAAAATTTGTGGGAGTTGCGTTACTGCAACCACAGAATCGTTATATAAAACAAATCTAATATTGCCATGAAATACCTTTTGATTGAAATAAAATCGAGTTTGGGTATGTTAATTGGCGAAGTGAATGATTATGCAAATTTTCAAAAGGATTGTGAAATCAAAACCATAGAATTTTAATATTTTTAGTTATCGACTTCACCTTTTAAATTTCCAGAATATAATTCCGACAGTGCTGGGAATTTGCATTCATATATTCTTTATCAATCTCAAGTCCTATACAAAATTTTGTGGTGATAGCGGAATTACTCCACCAATGAACGAGCGCTCAAAGATCTTTTCCTAACCCTTTCACTCCCAATTTTTTTTTTGCGGGTATTCATGGTACTCAACAGCTTAATGAGCTATTTAACACTTGAATGATATAAAAACGTTGCCGATTATTTTTAATTTTAGGGGTGTGGCTAGGGGTAGTGGGACACTTATATCCCAGTGGAAATTTCGTACGGGACATATTTAAACCAATGGTACTCATTATAAATTTATTCAAAACATTTTTATGTATGCAAACTAGAAAATCAATTTTGGCACAGACGACATTGCAAGCTGAGCAGAGATTGTTGTGCGTTTTTTGCTCTTATTTTTTGCACAACTGTGACATCGTCTACGAGTTGATATTTCATTCGAAAGATGATCCCCAACATTCAATAATCCAATGGGATGTATATGTCCCCACAACAAAATTATTATTTTCTTGTGACCAATGGAACGAAGTTTGAAGCTATCATGTAAAGAATTTATTCTCCAATATGATATATTTTTTACCTGGACATAATATAAACAACTACAGCACCCACTACTCGAAAAATAAAACGACGTGATAATATTCGGGAACTTCGTCTGCTCTCGTGCGCGCCTAACTAACATTTAACAATGTATGTATTCGTAGATATGGTTCTAAACTACCAGAGGGACATATTCGATTCGGTATAGCACATCTCAATTTCCCTGCAGTAATTGTTGAATATGTGGCGGGACGTATGTGACCCATTGGGAGTGAAAGGGTTAAATTTTTTTATGTTCAATTCTGAGCATCTGAGTGAATTTTGCACACTCGGCAAATGTGACTCGAAGAAACCCATAAGTTGACCCATATCCTCCAAATCACCGAAATTCAGAAAAATAACCCTGCAATGATCGAAAACCGTTCCGATCAATACATTTCTTTACCCCTCTCACATCTGATGCCAAATTGAATAGAAGGAGTCTGTTCGATGTTCTTGCGAATTTTATGGTCCTTAAATGGATTTGGGTTCCGTGCTGAAGAAAGATCTGGTCTGTGTTTTGGTCCATTCAATTTCCACTATATCTATTTGAGGGGACAGTTAACACGTTTTGGTCAAGACATAATTCTTCCTGGGAAGACATTCGGGTCTTAAATTGACCCCTATAAAGGCCATCTTAGAGGACCGCATATCAATGACCAGTCGATTGTACCCTTACTCAATTTTAATTAATTCGATTTTGAAATGAGGGGAAATTTCGGCTGCGGTCAATATATTCTAGTGGACTGTTTTCAGTTGATTAAACCATAATGGAAAAAAAATACCTACAATGATTCGACTGGTTGGCTGGTCTCAAATAGAGCATATTGGTGATTATTTCTTTTTTGAGTGCTCGTTCTACATAAACGAATGCTAAATCGTTTTGCCCGAATATCTGAGTTTTTCGAATTTTGAGCCGAAAATGATCTCAAACGATAGGGTTGGACTCCCTGATGACGAATCCATGGTCAAATTAAATTCTGTCCGTGGTGTGGTCCGGTCGTTAGCACGATAACTTTCGAAGGGATTGTCTTAGAGACTTGAAATTTTCAGGGTGGGTTCGGTTCCCAAATGCCGTGGTTGATTTCGTTAACCAGCCAAATCGTACAGGGTTCCATGAAATATGGCCATTCGAAATTTTTGTTCCTCAATATCTCTGACAAAACGAAACCAATCGAGATAAAACTTTCATAATAAGCTGCATACAAAGTTTTGTGACCATGGTGTCGACAGAGCCATAGAAAATTTAATTGGAATATTGAAAAGAAAAATCTTTATATTTCCATAACGAGATATCGGATTCGAGTGAAATTTATTTTTCAATGAAGATTTATATATTGAATGTTCGTGCAAAATTTCAAGAGGATCGCTTCATCAGAAAAATAAGATTAAATTTTTTATTCTGAAGTATTTACATATTTCGGTGCTTTATTATACAGGGTGTTTCATCATAAACTGGACAAACATATATTTTCGTGTAGAGGACATCGGGAGAATCATTTTTGCCTTATACAATATATCCCGTTTTCGAAGCATAAGCGAGATACAGGGTGTCAAACGTCATTTTTGAGCAAGATTCTTATGAGTGTGGTCAGTTTTTGTATAACACTTAAAAGAACGGTTTTTGGTCAAATCTCAGTATTTTTGGGTTCTCTATTCAGAAAAGTTGATGAACTCAGAAAAAAAATTACAAAATGGCGGAAGACCTGCAATGTTCCAAATTTTTTTTTTGCTGGTGTCAAATTGACTTTTATTTTCGAATGAACACAATTGTCTAAGAATTTCTCTGCGAAAAATTTTTTTCAAAATCGAACACAAATTTTTTTTACATGTCTACAGCGATGAAAAAATTTCACTCGAAATGGATAAATTTTGTACAATGTGTACTTCTTGAATTATCAATCACGAATGTGAACACAGAATTGTAAAATATCGAACGGTTTTCGTTATTACAGTCATTCAAATGTTTCGTTCAGACCTCTGAAATATTGACACCCTGTATCTCGCTTATGCTTTGAAAACGGGATATATTGTATAAGGCAAAAATGATTCTCCCGATGTCCTCTACACGAAAATATATGTTTGTCCAGTTTATGATGAAACACCTGTATATTCAGTATCAATCTCAAATCCCATACAAAATTTTGAGGTTATAGCCTCATTGCTCCACCATGGACGAGCGCTCGACAGCACCTGTTCAGGGCTTTTCTTAAATTATTCATTATGTGACATGATTTCGATATATTCTATGCAATATACAGGGTGAGTCGGGAGGAACGGGTGAAACTCCAGGAGCGTGTTGAACAAGTGAAAATAATTATAAAAACTCATTTCTTCTCATATGATTCACATTTGTTTTCGAGATACAATACAGTGTATTGATGCTGAATATTTGTTTTTTCTTATAGTAGGTATCTACACTTCAGGAGATATTAAAATGAAATACAGTAGAACTCCAATTATCCGAACTCCGACTATCCGAATCGCCGATTATCCGAATCACTTTCAGAAAAAAATTTGACCAAAAAACAGCTTACATTGACGGAGATGTTTAAAAAACAATGATTTTTATTTCTAAACTTGTACATAAGTACATTTTATTTATATTTAAAACATGTGAAAATATCATGTTTCTTTCATTTAATTCAATAAAAAATAGTGCAATATCAAAACGTAGCTTTTTTTCTCTCTAATGGCATTTTTTTTTTTTTAAACTCCGATTTCCGAATATTTGATTATCCGAATGGGTCCCGGTCCCCATTAATTCGGATAATTGGAGTTCTACTGTACCGGGTTTTTCACTATAAGTTGACCCCCCCTTTAACTTTGTTACCGAAGGAGATAAAAAAATATTTCTTATAAAATTTCACGAAATCAACTGAGGTTCTTTGATATGAGTCCAAAACTGAAATATATACAGGGTGATCAACATATTGATGGTAACTTCATTTTTTCAAATGGAACACCCTGTATATTTTTCCATATTTGTTTAGCTCTTTTCCCCCTGATTTCGAATATGTAACATATGTTGGTCTATCTTTCCTTATTCTGAGCACCACAGAGTTTCAATTTCAATAACCATCTGGCATAGCATTTTGGAAGTTCGTGAATATTTAAGTGGCCATTTGATCTTTGGATTGGTAATGGCGCCACCCATTTTATGGCCACCAAATAGTCCCGATATAACACCGTTGGACAAGTTTTTATAGCCGTTCCTGAAGGAAAAAAATACTTCAGGAATAATGACAACCAATCAAAGCGGAATAATATATAATGATATAAAATCAACCAATATTAAACCCATAATTCGGAACTAATCCCGTCAACGCACAAAGAATAATGATAATATCGTAATGATTAGAAACAAATTTTGAAGCTTTAATTTCTGACTCAAATCAGAGCCATAATAATGCTGTCAAAAATAGTCTAAACTACTCGAGACAACTATATGAACTATGTGTATTGAATGAAGGTGGTATTCATTCTAAAATAATACTTTTAAGTAGATTGTTTAGATATAAAGAATTTCGTAGGTAGTTCACATATTTTTTTTTTCGGTGTCATCATTTAAAAACTTTGAAACTCTGAAAATTGAAGAAGCACATCCACATACGCATTTATATTCGAGATCAGGAGGAAATAGCCTATCAAAAAAAGGAAGAATTACAGGACAGGGTATCTCATTTGAAAAAATATAGTTGCATTCAATATTCTTCACCCTGTATATCTTTCCATTGACGTTATTATAACTCCGAAAATGAGCATTTTCAGTAAACGCACTCTGCCACTTGTCAAATGATTACAGATCTTGGCAGGTGGTTCTAAAATTTGAACTCTGTGGTATTCAGAATAAAAGAGATAGACCAACATATGTTACATATTCGAAATCAGGGGAAAAAGAGCTAGCCAAACATGGAAAATATACAGGTGTTCCATTGAAAAAATGAAGTTGCCATCAATATGTTGGACACCCTGTATATATTTCAGTTTCTGGACTCATATCAAAAAACCTCAGTTGATTTCGTGAAACTTTTATATGAAACATTTTTTTTGCATCTCCTTTAGTAATAAAGTTAAAGGGGGGGTCAAATTATAGTGAAAAACCCGGTACATAAATATTATCATTGATAGTTCACACCATGTGACATGCCAATTTCGATTTCAAATCCACATGGTGATGTTTTTTTCTCTAGCACTATTCCACCAAAACTTTTTTTGGTGATTCACTGTTAATTTGAAAAACTGTAAAAAGAATCTCTGTTATATAGCAAACTCTCTTGTAGTTTTGTCGTATCTGCTACCGAATTCTAGAAAAAATTTTTGAACGAGTCGCTCGAAATCTTCAGAAAATTTCAAGTTGTCATGAAATATCCAGTTAGTAAGCTGTAGTGAATAAATTCATTATTATCTTTCATGGTTATTTTACCGACCAAGGCCGTAGCCAGAGAAAAATTTCGGGGGGAATCCGGACCCTCCCTCCTCCTCGAATCTTGGGTAGTGAATACCTTTTCTTTCCGTACTTCAGAAAAATTTTGGGGGGGGCTCCGGACCCCATCGGACCCCTCCTCGATACGGCCTTAGTAGCAATGATTGATAAAGGTTCGATAAATTTGTATAATCATCACGAAAAATGTATCAAATTTTCAACATCCTGCTTTTTGAAAACGAATGAGAATCGACTAAAAACTTATGAGTTTTTTCATTTTTTTCACTCACGCTCCTGGAGTTTGGACCGTTCCTCCAGACTCACCCTGTAAATATCGAAAAAAATTTTAAATTAGATGATGTTAATTCGGTAATTAAAACATACTTTAACACCGGTTTTTCTGCAAAATTGGAACATATTTATTATTATTTTTTTCTTTGAATGTTTTTTTCCATTTTTATTCTACTTCAAAATATTGAAATGAAGGTCTTAAATTCGAATGATGATCAAGTGTAATCGTATTCTGCTTATTCTCAACAGTGGGAATAATTACCACTGATTCAACGCATTAATTATAATTGTTGAACTGAATACGATAATTACATCGAACGTTTTATTCGAACTTGGCAGAACGTGTTGATTTGAAACCCGAAAATTATTAATATTTGTGCTTGCATCCGTTTGGTCATAGTTTGTCAAAGGATGTTATAATTCATTATCATTAATTAATTAATTGTTCTCGGAATAGTGGACCGTTTATAGGCAGAAATCAGCGATAGGTGGACCAGTCTGAGAATTGATTCTGATATCTCAAGTTTTGTTGAAGTGTGTTGAATCACTTTGGCCAATCCTACATTGGATATATTATTTTCTGGTTTTGCTTTCTTTTTTTGAAATATGATCTGAATGATTATATTTTTCGAATGTATAATATACCGTGTTTCTTATAAAGTCCACATGAAGGGGAACTTATCTTCTCAATTGATATTTTCAAATTTCTTTTTTGCTGAAAGAATCGGCTTTGAAAATGGATATGAATCACAGATAACTGGACCATCAGGAATTGCTTCAAGCCTGTCAAAAATTTGAGAAAAAATGTAGCCTAAATATAGTGAAAATATGGCAATGTCGGAAAATGCTGAAGATAATGTATGTACGAGTATGTACAAAATCGCATTTTTTAGAACTCATGCAAAACAGCAGATGAAATTCGGCACTTGATTTTTTTTCGAGATATTTCAATTTTTCATATTATTGGCAATTTTAAAGACCTCTGAAATAATTTTAGTCGCATGTTTCGTAAAATCAGTTCATTCTGGTTCAATTTTTCATTTTTTTCCCATTCCTATTCCTCAATTTTTTCAATCTCAAAATGTGGTCGGCGATATCAGTTCACTATGGTGCAAATTTGTTAATCTAAACGTATGAGATTCTCCATCAGGTTGAAAGACCCCAAAACTATGGTCAGAATATGTGAAATTGTTTTATATTCGAATAGATTCAGAATGAGGAATTTATACCAATCTTGACTCATATCACAGACCGCATTTTGACTCTGGAAATAATTGAGTAAAAGAAAATTGAATAACTGAACCAGAATAATTCTAAGACACATTTGATACGAATTATTTTTTAAAAATCTGATTGCCAAACGAAAAATTGAAATATTGCTAGAATATTGTAGTTCTCAAATTAACGCATTTCGATCTGAAATTTGCATTTTTACTTAAAATGTAATTCTGAACAGGATTTATCGAAACTTCCACATTTTCACTACGTATAGCCTTTTTTTTCAAAACTGTCAAGGTACTTATGGTGTCAAAGTTGTCTATAATTCACATCCATTTTCAAAGGAAACTATTATTCGAAATATCAATAATGAAGAGAAGCGCCCGTTGGACTCTGTAGAAATATAATAAATGTCCATTTTTCAGAATCAATGAAATCAGATAAATTTGAAATCTTAACATTTGTGGGTCGTATTCATAAATTATATCAAATGCGTAATTGTTCACGTGATTTGAAAAAAAATCATTCAGAATCTCTTTTACTTATACTGCATTCATTTTTGCGCGCTTATAGCCAAAGTAATAGAGTATTTATTTTTGTCAGTAAGTATACAGGGTGTCTAAAAACAAATGCGAGGGACTTTGGCAGATGATTCCTCGATGAAAAAAAAGGAGGGGTAGTTCATATAATTTTTTTTTAAATCCCCTTCCAAGATACAGCCTCTGGGAGGCGATGACGAGTTGACAATCTTTATTTTTTTATTGCTTCTTAAAAACACTGAGTCATAAAACTAAATATAATATGAAACACTGAGTGGATGTTACTCATACAGATTTTTTAGGTCTCATAACTTTATTATTAGGAGTTGAAAATAACAATCCCCTATGATTTTCGTTCAAAAATTGTTTTCGTGGGATAAATTTTCGAAAAATAAAATTCTCTTATGGTTTCCCATTCATTTCTGGAGAACAAAAGTCTCTTGCAAAATTTCCATACTGTTCTCGAAAAAATAAAAACTTACAAGCAGTTATGATCACTGTTCATTCCATTTCATTGTATAAGTGTTCCATAGAATGAATATTCTAGGTATTGTATGTGATTATAACTGCTTGTAAGTTTTTATTTTTTGAGAAAAGTATCGACTATATCGAAATTTAATGGGAAACCATAAGAGAATTTTATTTTTCGAAAATCTATCTCTAGAAAACAATTTTTGAAGGAAAATCATAAGAGGTTGTTATTTTCAACCCCTAATGATAAAGTTATGGGATCAAGAGAAATTGTTGATTAACATCTACCTAATGAATCATATTATATTAGTTTTATGACTCAGTGTTTTTAGGACTCCTAAAAAAATTAAAAACTGTCAACTCGTCATCGCCTTCCAGAGGCTGTATTTTGGAAGGGAGGTCAATTTCGAAAAAAATGTATTTATGATCTACCCCTGCTTATTATCATCGAGGGATCATCTCCCTAAGTCCCTCGCATTTGTTTACAGACACCCTGTATAGGTTGTTTTGGAATACTTATCCATTTGATTCGCAAGTAGAATCAAAGGTTTTTGAAGAAACATACGTGACGGCAGATTGGAAACTCATGATATTTCGAAAAGGAAAAAAGATCTTTCGAGTTGTGTTGAGGTTAAGATATAAAAATCAAATTCATAAATAGGTCGAATTTTTATTTGAATTATCGTTTTATTGAAAGGCACAATATATTTTTCAACTATGAAGATCGGTGATGGGTCGAAAAATCCTAAGAACATTATTCGAAAATTCGTTCTTGATTTCATTTATATTGATAAAAAAATTGCAGTTCTTTGAATTTTTTGAATAAACTTCAAAGATAAATGTTGACGGGGTAGAAAGATTTCTATTTGTATCGAACACCTGTTGAATATGAATGAAAACCAACCAAATATTAATTTTCAAATGTAAACTATCGATGAATTTTATGATTGAACAGTATCATAAAATATTCGTGATGCGTTCGATGCTCTATACATTAGTAGAATTTGGTGAAATCGTATCGTTCAACATTCTGGAAAAGTATAGTTAACGTACATGAAATGAATAATTAATACATTAACAGATATGCTGAAATGCCTAAGTTTACAATTTTGAGGGTCTTGAACGATTCAAGTTGGACACACTGATGAAAAATTAGGAGTCAAAAACAGTTTCATTCGGCAGTACTCACTTCAACTTTCGAAGGGAAGGAGCTAGTAACTTGAAATTTTCAGGGTAGATGGGGGTCAGAATAGCTCGATTTATTTGTCCAAATCGGTCGAATGATTCCTGAGTTATAATTATATAAATTTTTTTCGAACATCCTCAAAACTGAAATCTGATCGAGTCCAATTTCCATTTATTTTCATTTAAGAACTCAGTGAAGAGAATAAAGCTTGTGCAAATATTTGTGGAAATCTCTCGAATGGAATATTCAAAAACTTCAACTTGCACCGGAATGACCGTTTAGGGGTTTTAATCAATCAATGAAGTGGTTTTCAAGTTATAGAAATCTGAAATTCATAGAATGTTTTCCGAACGCGTTTTTTTGTATATATGGCTGCTCATTTTCGATATAAAGATTCGTTAAAAGTTCTGTGAAGGTTTTTGAAATATAAATTCGAAAGGTTTTTTTTAAACTCTATACTTCGGAGACTTTTCGACGAATATCGCTGATATTTTTACTATAGGTACATAAAGAGCGTCAATAGAAACAGAAAACAAAAATTCAATCCTCCAGTTTCTTCGTAAAAAAAAGTTCAGTGTTTATTGGAGAATGCAACATTCGGTAGAGAAGAGGAAATTATGAATTAAAAAACATTTTTACAATTGTCGTTTGATTATTGGTTGAAACCCCTATACAGGGTGTTAAATAATAGTAGGTCACAACTTGAGGGGTGAATATACATGTAATTTCAAGGAAAAATATACAAGTGTAACGGAGCTACAGGGTGTTGAAATTTCCAAAAAAAAGGGTTTTCCTCCATAACTCCTGCAGTTTTTGAGATATTCAGTCCGACTTTATAATGCGAGCTATTTTCAACAGTCCCCATTATTGCACGTACTGAATCTCAACTAGAATCAACAGAGTCTTTTCTTTTGTCTCCTTTTTCCCTCTCAAACTTTTTTGCGGTATGCCACTGATCAGCGTAAAATCAATTTTTGATGTCTTCATTCAATTTAGAAACTTTTTAGACTCCTGTAATTTTTTCGTATCTCTAACGTTTCAGAGTATAAAATTATTGAACGATTGTATGTTATTCGCTATATAAAAAAAATAATAGAAATACTCGATAGGAATGCCCAAAATTCGCTTTTATTTTGATAGCCTGTCATCTGAGACTCAACTCAAGCTTATTCAGCGAATGCATACAATCGTTCAATAATTTTTTACTCGAAATTGTTCTATATTCAATGAATTGTGGTTTTAGAAAATATCTTTTTTTCATCGTTTTCTTCCTTCCCCTAAAAACGTTACGACTATTTTCTGCAAATCTTAAAAGGTAAAACATTGTGAGAAAATTTGATACGAGTTATATGTAAACTCTGAAAATATTTTTTTCTACTTGACAAACCAAATATTCGTTATAGAAAAATGACATATTTTCATGTGATCTCAGTTTCAATTCATCCAAAGCGCTGAAAGTTCAAATACACGTTGAATCTCGCTAGACTGCAAACTAGCCGGAGCTCAGAATAGAAAAGCCACCCTCCTATTTCCTCTCCGTTAAATTCTGCCCTATGCAACCCCTCGGTCAGCAACCCAGCGAGAAGAAGAGAGCGAAGCTCTGAAAATCCACCACGTTGTGGAATTTTCACGGCGTTAGTTCGAGACGTCGCCCACGTGACTGAGGGCGCCACCGTACGGCAACCGCGGCGTCCAGACGCTGCTCATGCGTCTCCCCACTACTTGATAATGCCTGATAGTGTGCTACAAGACGGGCATTCATTGCCATGTACCCTAAGTGTTGTGATTCCTAGTAAGTGTACGCGCCTTTTTTTAACTTTAAGGAACAATTTTAAGGTAAGACATTTTTCTAATGACATGATCACAGCTCACAACCCATCTACACTCACATCCACAAGTTTGGTGCGTTTTCGTCAAGTTTTGAGACCAGTGAAAGTGATGCCGGCAACCTAACCAACAATTACAAGGACTGTGATGATTTTTACGGTGAAGTTAACAACTATCGGATAATCTAAAGTGAAACACCCCGTGAATATTGAAAAATATCAGTGAAACACGAGAGACTGTTGAGTGACCCTGAGGTAAAATCGGAGATACCGCTCAAAAATTGAAAAAAAAAATCAAACGACTAAAGAAACAAATATACCTGACACACACACTATAACAATTATTTAAATAATAAGAACATAAAAAGATCGAAAATGCCGCATGACTACTGCATAAACATACGATCTACGAAAGATGTAATGTTTATGTTTAGAAGAGAATGAGGAAATCATCAAAGGAACTGTATTGGAAAATTCTTGAATTTCCCAAAACAACCTCTGAATTAATTATCTATTTTATTTTTCAAATTCTTCCAGATTATATCAATCTTAATAGTTCTGAATCAATTGATACTTATGTACTTTTTTCAAAATTGCCACAAATGCTTCAACTAGAATAATTTTGATTGATAAGACTATTGCTCTGAGCCCCAATCTAGTCTGCCAGAATCTTTTTACCTTGTTGGAATCACTTATTTATGCTCTGTGATGTTATTCAGACTTCTTTCTACCAATAGGTCTGAATAAAATCAACTTTGCCTTTTTATTCAACATCCTCCCTTTCGGCGATACAAAAACAACCCCTAGTAAGTTCTGTTCTTGTGTGAATTCTTTACCATTATGCATGGCCATTGATTAGCATGGATTCATCTCCCCTATACTGACCGACGCTTTTACCATCGTTCGATGTAAGCACTCCTTTAATTTTCCCCCTTCATTAAGTTTTACAGGCGCTGGTACAGTCTGAAACAAAGAGAACACGAATTAACTCATCGGAATATTCTTGAATGTCAGAAAATTCTTTCAAAAACTTTAATAGCAATAACATCCTGTTTTCATCAATTTTACAACTAAATCTAAACCATTTGTTCAGTCTTCACTAAACACAATTTTTCAAAACCTGAATACGAAAAACAGCAAGTCTGTACACTATGATCCTCGATGGCCAGTCGCATTGAAGGAACGCGAACAGAATGGGGAGGTTTAATGAAGAGTTATCAGACCGTGTTTTAGATTTCTATCGGTATACTTTTTTTGTATCCGATCGAAGTGCATATGGCAGACACATCCGTGTCTATCTGACCCATTGGAGCGTTAATACAGAATTTGTCCTGCTTTCATGGAAAAAGTTTCGTATTTTGGTTCTACGCGGATAATTCACCCTGTAGATTAGTTTTTGGAAACAATAAATGATAACTGAAATGTAGCAAAAATCTTTCGGTCAATAATCTTTGTGATAATTGTTGTTGTTAGTAATATCTTGAGACAATTAGGTCCTTTTCACCACTTGCTGATAAGTTACTGATAGCTATGTGACAGATTTTGTTGAAATAAATTCATTATCATTTATTACATCGGAATACTTTCAGGTTTTTAATATCGATTATCATAATTTTTAACATAAGAAAAGAATATTTTCTCGACTAAAAAATCTGAAAGGCTTCAATTCCGATGAATAGAGATATACTCATTATGATGATATCTGATAGATAGCTATCAGTCGTGGAACAGGCCCTGAGGGCCTGTTTCACAACTTGCCGATAAGTTACTGACAGCTATCTAGCAGAAATCATTGGAATGAATATATCTCTATTCATTTAAATTGAAGCCTTTCAGATTTCTCACTCGGGAAAATATTCTTCTCTTTTTAATAGAGTTTTTTGTATTCCATATAAGAAACCTGAAAGTAATTATCAGTAACTTATCATCAAGTGCTTAGACTCCCAAAATATTCATTCAATTTCATCTAACACTATGCAATTCCCAGGAAAATACGAACCATTCGTATCAACTATAACTGAAAAATATCTCTCCTTCGATGAAATAGGATGAGTGAAAAATTCTTTCGTTTACAAACTAGAAGAATGAATGAAAAAATGAAATAATGATGTAATTGAAAAACAAGACAAGTGTTATACTTCATAGTCAATTATGTTCCAAATATCGCAAAAACTATTATTTTTTTCCTCTGAAACTATAAAAAACGGTGTACTTTCTATACAAGTAATTTCAGTTTGATTTCATTTCAATCGATGAGTGGAACAAAACTCTACGAAATAACTAATTATTTCTTTCCTATACAAGTTAACCCAAAAAACTTCATATACGTTCAGTAAGCATTTATTCGGGTCCTCGCGACTTTCTACATCCGTGCGCGCCAGTTTCACACCGGGGACGCCAGGCGTCGGTCCAGGCAAAGCGACGTGTTAATAAACAAACAGAAACGGATATATGGTTCTTGAAAAATCTTAGTAGCTACTTAAAAATATCACTTAATTAGCGTATTCCCCTCAGGAGGCGTGGCGAGATGGTGGGGGCGCAGTAGGGACGCGCGCGTCGCTACCCCACGACGTCTTGTGTCAGTCGTCTGCCGGCGTCCTGTATAACGGCGCCGCCGTCTTTTCCCCAAAGATCGCCTTGGGCCCGCGTCTTAGGCGAGAGACACCTCACTCCTTCGGCGCCTTCCGTTCAGTAAGGACGTTCTTAGCTCGCGCATCCTTTCTGGTCCTCCGAACCGGATCTCATTCGGACTTGGGCCATTTCGCGGATGATACTACTGTTGTACGCCGGCTGACTTGGACCGTTCACGTGTTGTCGTTTTATTTCTATGGATTTTTTCTCGAAAGTGCGGTCTGTGTTTATCATTTCGGCTATCGAAGTTTGAATTTCGCCAAAACTGGTTTTTTCTGTTTTTTGGTTTGGAAGATACATATTGCTAAAATGTGACGCGAATTTGTAGGATTATGATTTAGATGTCTAAGGTAATAAGGTTGATCTATCATCTGCTTTGAATGTTGTTGATTTTGTGTGTTTGAAATAGAGTTTTATTTTTTTTGCTTTTTTTATTTTCCTTATCCTTTATTTTTATTACACTTTACCCATTGATATTCGGAAACTATAGCAAATTGGGATTTGTAAAGGTTCCTTTTTTGCAAATTATTCAACAAGTTACACTACTTGATGTTAAAGTGGTTGATAGCTTTTCGCAAATTCCAATGAATGAATTCGTTTCTGATTTTTCGTTTTGGAAAAATTTCATATAAACCTGAAAGTTTTTCGATGTAATAAATACAGACATATTTATTTCAACTGTATTTGCCAGATAGCTAACAGTTATACTCTATCAGCAAGTGACCCTAAAAGTTATTATGTTGAACAAATTCGAAATTCATCTGAAATATCGGCTTTCAAATTATCAGCTTACAGTAATAAGGCAAGTGATGTTTTCAAAACATGAATACACATCTGATCGTTTAATACTACGAAAATAAATGATACTTAACGTCGAAATATAACTTTAATTTTTTTCATGAATTGTTATGAGAGAATGATTCTATATTTTGCTCATTGATAAACGAAAATATTCATAGAATAGGTATCTCCGTTTATCACAAACTACTCAAAAAAATATTGCATTGGCAAAAATAACGCTGTTCATCTCAAATTCAATGATATTCAAATGTTCAGTATTTGTCTAACCAATATGCTAAGAATGAGATTGAGCACCTTTGATTCATAAATTGCTTGAAAGCGTATCGAATATTAGTGAATTTTAAGCTTTCTCAGTGGTTTTACACTAATATGGAAGATTTACTAGTCATAATTTTTTTCCAAAACGCGACTTACAATAATATTTTAAGTCAGGATGAATTAAGAAATGAGTTATCGGCTTCAATGTAGAATATTTGTCAGACAATAATTTTTTGATTACACAACAAACCTCCCGATATGTACTGGACTTATTCAAAAATATTTCAACGTAATCAAAACAAGCACATCATCATTGATTAGTATTTGAAATTATACCGAAAATTATATTTTTGTTTGAAAGTCACTCAATTTAAATGCCTTGAACAATAATCTCATAAATAGAAAGAAATCATTACCAAATGAAATCACTCAATCATTCCACATTTTGCAACAGTGGTACAAATATTCGGAAATTGATATTTATCGAATCTTAATTTTTGATATGACAATTTCGATAGTATAAATTGTATGTACTTACCCTATCTTGAGACTTTTCTAGAGTTTTCTTGAGATCTAAGATCGGAAAACACTTTTAGCGTTAAAAACATTATGCGAATATCATCTCACCTGTGAGAATGCCTTCTTTGTGGTAACTTCATCTTAATGCTTCAAGCTTTAACTCTCAGACTGACCGCCGCTCATAATGCAGCCGACTCGGTTCACTCCACTTGGCAGAAATTCGTTAAAGGCTTTAGAAAACCGGATTCACAAAGGAGGGTAAACGAGAAGGGAGACTTTAATGTCCTCATACCACTTGCAAAAAATCGATAATAATCCTGTTTTATACGAATATTCAAGACTGTTATAATACATTTTCTTCTTGTGGAAGTCAAGTAAAATACCTACGTCAAGTTGTTAGTATTTATCGATAACATTTACTCTTCATTTTGTTCTGTTTCAAAAAAACGTAAATATTTAGAATGGGATAAAATGAATTGAGACTTTTTTATTTTATTTAAGTAAAACAATATTTCATCTTTTCTTTTCTACAAGTTCAAGATAAAGTTTATCGTAAAATTTCACGCAACTCTTTCATTTGAATAGGGAGGTTGAATTCTGATAACGAGGACATTCAAAAATTAGTAACGTAGAGTAACTATGGAGTGTATAAGTTCATATAACATAGAAAAAGTTAAATAGTTATACATAAACTGAACAATTTAGCATGTGTCCGAATATAAAGTATGAGCAAAGAAAAATGTAAACATGCATACTTTCCCCTACATTTCGATGCAAGCTTTGAAATAGAAATCCCAGCAGAATTATACTGTACGTGTACATGTAAGTAAGTAATATCAATTTTATTTAAGAAGAAGTTGTATGTAAGTTCAAGGAATAGAAATATCTAAAAGTCACTACTGAAACAAAACAGGACAAAAATCTGAAGAGAGCAATTTTACTCATTCACTTGTTTCCTTTCACGTTTTATTCTCTTTCAGGATTCTGAAAAGTCACTTACAACTCAACTGATATCTATATTTATGTTCAAAGAGATCATATAATACTGATATGTTTAATTTTGATTGAGCATGTGAATTGAACGTTGATACACATCCAAAGTTATGATTGTCAAAACAGCAGTAAGTAATTTGCCAGAAAAACTTAAATTCATATATATTCTTCTGAGTAAGAGCTGTGTATTTCTATAATCAGCAAAAAAATGTTCAGTGCCCCTGAATATTTTGTATGATATAAAGGCATGTAAATACAATTCTCAGGAAAAACTTCTTGTATGAATGTTTTGTATCTTCATTTGTTTGAAGGATAAGCTGATTTATTTATATTGATTATATTGAAAAATTATTCTTCATAGTTTATACAAAATTCTTCTCTTCTCACTTGTGCATCTATGAAATATTCGCAAAAACCTCTGAAAACTAAAAAACAAGACATGAAAACAGTAAGAAGCAATAAGATAATTCAAGATAATATTCATCAAATAATTTTGAATATACCTACTCATTTATCGATTATATTTTCACCAATGTTTTTCATTGCAACATTAAATTGTTTATAGATTTTATGAACATGAGCGATGCTGAACCAACGACAATATTCAGCAACGCAATAAAATGTAAGAATAATAAAAACCTAATAAGCTCATGTGGGAAGAGAATTGATCCCTTATTTCTCGCTAGAGTTTGCAATGCTATATTGGAAGAGGAGAACAGAAATGGAAATATTTCTTTCTTAACAAACATTCTTGTTATTGTAATAATTCGATTTCAGAATGACAGATATTCATTCTCATATTTATACAATTATCCCAATCGAAACCTGCAATATAAAAATTTGGGTCGAAAAATTCGAGGATGAGATTTCTTATTGTCCAGGTCATTCTTTCAATCACCCCTTACGTCACCAAACTGAACATCAAAGGGGTAATCTGCTAATATGAGCAACGAATTAGTGGAATTCAAACTGCATACAGGTGACAATCAGTTCCATATTTAATTTATAAACTATGGCACGGTGAGACCGTTTTGATGAGACTGGTGAACCGATGGGGGCGTTGCCATTTAACGCACACTACGATATGTAACAATTCATTATTAATATATCGGTTGTTTGGACTATTTGCTGTTTACTATACATATACATTATTGTTGTAGTTGGGCGGCCTTCAGCGTCAAATTGGCCTAGGTCAGTGTCAGATCCGTGTGAATATTAATGTAATTGAAACTGATATTGTATTTCATAATTAACACTGGTGTTCGGTGGATCAATTTTTGGCGGACCTGGTTCGTGGAATCAGTTTTGTTTGATTCGATGATGGCCAATTGACTACTGGGAAAGTATTGTGGATTCGATAGGGTGAAAGTAATGGGTGATTTCGTGTTTGTTGTTGACTTTTGTATACCTATTCAATTTTAGATCAATATACAGTGGAACTTCCCTATAACGAACATCTGTATAACGAATTTCTCTGTATAACGAATTTCGTACAAGACATTGCTCCTTGAATGAAAATTCCATGTTAAAAACGAAGTAAATTCTCTCTATAACGAAATATTCAGAGAACATCACTCTTTGAATGGGTATTGGTGAGAAGGTATGAGAGTTGGTTTTTTCCGAAATTTTTCCGGACGAACGTAATGAACCCCGACCATAAACTGAATCATTACGGCGGGCAGAGAGATCCTTCTGAAACAGTTTCAAATACACCTCTGGCTGTTTGGTTTCAATCTAATCATTAAGCTAGTATGAAAATTGTACGAAAACGTCTAAAAGGAAGTGCTTAAGTTTGAACGATAAACTTAAATTTATCAGTGAAGTAGAACGCGACATTGCCGACTATAGAAAAAAATTTCCTGTATAATGAAATTTCTTTATAACGAATTTGTTTGCGGATTTAGCGCTTTCGTTATAGGGAAATTCCACTGTAATTGGTGGAATCAACTGATCAGAAACAGCGATTGAAGAAATACTAGGTACGGATAATACAGATATTATATTATACGATATGATTAACCATAAGTTAAGTTAAGTTTGTGTACAATCATGATTTTCGCATAGACATTAGTTTGTTCCAACAGCTGACTTTTGTACGGTAATTTGACGGTCACGAAACTGTTAGTAATCGATCTTATGCGCGTGTCTAAACTTTGACCGTACAAGAACCGTCCAAACAGTACTTGCTCCAGACCGGGATTGAAATGACGATCACAAACCGTTCCACTCACGGTCCCGAAGCAGGATGGAACAAAAACGAAACCGTTCTCAAACGATACATTTTCAGTTGGAACACATTTTTATCTATTGCGCAGAATCCTGACGATCATTGTACGGTCAATTCTTGAGTTAGAACAAACCTATTATCTTGTAGTAAATGAATGAAATGCAAGGCACATCACAAAACTGGCGCAAATATGTTAAGAGTCGAAAGAATAACCAAAGTTAGGTAAATGTTAATGAACAGCATGTGGAAAATATAAGCATGGAGTTCTTTTTTTCATTTTTGCCTCTGTTTACATTCGACAAGGCCCACCTACATATTATTTTCGTTATTGACATCTGAGAGAAAGATAATATTCAAATTTGGAAATAAAATTATGGAATCCCATTACTGCTGAAGCCACAATTCAACTGTGCATAAATTATGAAGAAAGAAAAGAATGAAGGACAAAACCATTCAAAGAAACATCCTAAGATTAATTTATCCAAATGTAAACCGGCTATATCGAAGACTTACATACTTACAGGTTTGGAATTCACATCTGAAATATACGATATACAATGCATCAGACAGAGCATTCTTCCCTCCAGTTGCACAGAAGAATAGTCGAGACAATCACTTGCTGTACCACTGAATTCAGTTGTCTTACTTCATTATTCTAGTCTTGTCTCTCTCTTATCGTTTAGAGGAGCGTAGTTCTTTAGTATGGTAGGCAACAGTAAATACTTGAACCGAGTATTACGGGCAGCCTGACAAATTAAAAATTCTATACGTGTAGTGCGGGTTCCCTACCATACTGCGATAAGAGAGAGACAAGACTAGATTATTGCAGTAAGACAGTTGAATCATTCAGTTATCGCACTTGATTATCTCGCCTATTCATCTGTGCAACTGGAGGAAGAATTCTCTGTCTGATGCCTTGTAGTTATATCGTATGTTTCGATGTGAATTTCCAAATCGGTATATCTCTTCAATACGATCGACCGTGTACTGTCCTCATCACTCAAACTTCAGCCACTGAAACATAGATGGCCGAACATCAGTTCAATGAGAAATTCGTATACGATTTCATCTCACATTTGAAGACAATTGTAATTGTGTATTATAAGGTAAAGGCTTAGCCTCCCCGAAATATAAACACTTGCTACAGAAGGCGACCCTCACAATTCCCTGCGCTTACAAAGTCAATAGCCAACATTTCAAATTTTCAATTAAATAAAACTAGAAACTTATAGAATAAAGTTTATATTTTCTTTTCCGATGTAAGCATAAGATTGCTTATTTATAATAGTTCAACGAATTTGAATACACAACAAATCAGATCTTTCCACAAGAACTAATTTTCCATTGCGCACGATATCCGATATTGTCCATAACCTCAATAAACACCTCAGGCAGAAATATAGTTTTCGTTCCCGAATTGCAGTTGATGTAGATGAAAATCGATGTTTTAATTGAAAACGTCAAAACTCATACCACCTCTATTTATTTTAGCTGATGGATTCATCAAGGGCAATAGTATTACGGTATGAAACATGACCGATAAGCAAAAAACTAGAAAGGTGATTGAAGCTTGACATTCATGCCCATAAACGAAGAAAATATTCATTTCATTTAAAAGATTACTTGAATATTCAGTAATGGTGAAATATCCTTGTTGCACCACTAACCTCGTCTAGCGCATCCACCATTTTGGTGAGATAATGAATCGATAACATTGACTCCAAATGAAATAGATTCGTTTCAAGAAATAAGCGTTCATACGATTTTTTCTTGTCAATATAGAATCGAATACTATCATTAATTGTTGAAGGTGGCATTCAGGTCAAAAACTAACACAATAAAATTGGCCTTAAGAATGGTGGATGCGAAAATTGATCATCTCAGACAGAACTTTCACCAATTCGAGTTTTTATAAAGAATCGCTCAGGAATCGTTTTAAATTCGACTGATTATGAATATCACATAATTACGATAATGAAAAGAGTTACGATCACGTAGTATGATGGGTCCGATCGGTTGTTGGCCAAGTGACCACGTGACCAGCACGTGCATTTACGCATAACGTATAATGAACAGTTTGTGGCCGACCGCAATTACCCATAATGTGTAAACTAGTGACCAAATTATGTACATAGTTTGAGGGGTGGGGGTGTCATTGATGCTGATTGTCGATTGATATCATTCCACGTTCAGGGAAACCTATTAACGCGAGGATTCTGTGGTGTATGACGGCCCGTTGCTGGATGGTTTGTAATGGATTTGAACCGCGGGCTACGGAACATAGATTATACTCGCGAAAATCAAGGAGAAGAATAAGTTTCGGTAATCGGCAAGTTTTTTTGATGAAGACTTGATGGAGAGATAGCCTAAGGTGTGATTGAATTATTCTTTACACTTCTTAGGTTTTCGTTATTTTATTTTCTGCACACTTGAAACACAAAATAAAAGATGAACTCAAAAACAAACAGTTCGAAGTTTTCAGTTGTTGGTTTATTGAATACAACAAGCACGGTGTTTCAGAATAACATCATCAAACGCCAAGGGAAGAATTTCCAGCTTATTTTAAGAACAAAAGTTCATAATATAAACATCAAACATGGGTCCGAAACGGCTTCGTTGTCGAGATACGGATCCATAATGTTCAAGAATTTTTTTACAAATATTCTGAACTCAGGTTCCTCAACTAATATTTTTTCATTTCAAAATTTAAGATGTTTTCCACTTCTAATGATATTGCTATTAGTGGCAATAGATATTCTATTTGACCCTGTTGTAAATATATAAAAAGGTATTGTTTAATTAAACCCTGTTGTTAGACCCTTCAATAATCGGTCGTTCCTTAATAAGTATCACCAATTGAATTTTGTGTTGCCTAACCAACAAAATCATCATTCATCATCAGGTATCTAGTTGATCAGCACTACCTAGTACTCCTGTAGTGTATTTTGGATTGCCTAACAGACTGAATCATCATGATCACTGGCAGTATATCTATATGGTTGCCTATCCTCACAATTGTAACAGGATTGTTTTGTAGTTGTCAAAATATATTTTCAAAATTTATCTCACCATTCATTTGTTATTGTTTTACAGGATAGATATTAGTTTAAAATATTGAAATGAGAGATTTGAAATTAATATAAAACATAAAATAAAAGAAGAGGGCAAAATCCAATAACAAAATCAAAAGGGTTTCACGAAGGAGTACCGAGCAAAGATATTCTTTGGTACCGAGTCATTCCGTCACTATTCGTACTCCTTTGGAGTATTTTGGGTGGCGTAACATATGAAATCATCATGATGACTATTTGTATTTTTGGTTGCATAGTCACAGAATTATGGTGGGATGATTTTTCTGGTATTCATCCCACCATTCATTTATTATCGTTTAGAAGGAATTATTATAGTTCAAAACGTTGATTTAAGTATTTTCAATAGAAATAAGACAAAAACTAAAAAAAAATCCATATTAGTTTCATAAAAGAGTACCGAGTCATCTCGCCACACGTACTCCCTTTGTGTATTTTGGGTTGCCTGACATACAAAATCATCATGATGACTATCTGTATCAATGGTAGCCTATCCTGACAATTATTGCGGAAGGATTCTACTGTTATCAAAATATAGACTTATAATTTATCTCACATTTCATTTTTGGGGGTTCATGAGTTTCACAAAAATCAGCGACATTAAAGTAATGAAATTCGGTTATTTGGAATACAATAAAATTTGTGAAGATGGCAATCAACACTATTTCTCAAATGACTACAAGAGCTAATTGATTATTCAATATTATAATTTCTCCAATGAAATCCGGATAATTCACATTGTTTTCTAACAATGTTTGGGGGTTTCTCCATGCATTCAATTGTCAACGTGAGACATTGTCAAGCTACAAATCGAAGCGATTAATGGTCGATTCATCCACACAACGTTGTATGTGTTTAGAGGTTAATGGAATTGTTTTATTAAGTCATATTGTGGTCAGCAATTAAGGACGATATAGTTGTAAATGCAAAATGTACATAAGCAATTAGAGAGCGGTAAATCTGGTGATGGCGTTGCGTGCGCAAGCGTACCGCTAGGGGGCGCCTGCTATTTCCGTTGCGGAAGTATTTGCCGGTAATTGGAACTAATGCCGCGCGAGCGATTTATGCATTTTGATAGACATGCATTTTATAGTTTAGGGCGTTGTTATTTGGCCGAAAGATGATATATTATGTGTTTTTCTGGGTGTCAGGAAGGTGGTATCGAATTCCACTGTAATGACAATTACTGTTTTTCCAGGAGGAAGCCTTCCTGGATTCTGGATATATCTGCGATCGTAACGATCTTTATTCGGTGAAAATTTGAATAGTATCATTTCAACTTCAATCTATTGAATATTATAACCTAAACTCACTAGTTATACAGGTGTTTCATTGGGAAAGGGAATACTTCACAGGTGCATAGGTGGCACCAAGACGGTTCTAGAGATACCCCATTTATGGGTCTCACTGTCTTCGTAGCCGAGATACAGGGTGTTTTATGAATTTTGCCCGTTTCTTCCTGAGGCCGTACCAGACGAACCACCTGGTATATTTTTTCTTCATATTTGGCTAATATGTTCCTAATTGAGAGCCCAAACATATCATGCAATAACCGCCTCGAAAATCCAGGTCCGGGTTAACAAAAATTATGAATCGTTTGAATACTCGAAAAACACCCAGTACATCGGAATTTTGAAAATCTGTTTTAATATGCGAAAATACCACTAAAAACTAAACTGGGACGTATTCTTCAAATTTTCGCGCAGAAAGTTTTACTGCACAAATTTTCAGGTAAAAGTGAAGTTTTTAGGAACTTGAATACCCGAAAATGGTTTGAAGTGACTTTAACAATGATTATATCAACAATATTGAATCCATAATTATTTCAACATTACTCTGTAATTCATTTTCACATTGGTTTTCCTTTTTTAGCCGTATACTTGAAATTCAGGTTCGGGTTAACGAAAAATTATGAATCGTTTGAATACTCGAAACAACACCCTGTACATCGGAATTTTGAAAATCTGTTTTAAAATTCGAAAATACCACTAAAAACTGAACTGAGACGTACACTCCAAATTTTCGCGCAGATAGTTTCAATGCACAAATTTTCAACGTAAAAGTGAAGTTTTTAAGAACTTGGATACCTGAAAGTAGTTTGAAGTGACTTTTAACAATGAATTATCAAAATATTGAAATCCATAATTATTATACGTAATATGCACTCACTTCTCAATAAATGAAAACTAATGTGGAAATGAATTACAAAGTAATGTTGAAATAATTATGGATTCAATATTGTTGATAATTCATTGTTTTAAAAGTCAATTCAAACCACTTTCAGGTATCCAAGTTCCTAAAACTTCACATTTACCTTGAAAATTTGTGCAGTAAAACTTTCTGCGCGAAAATTTGAAGTATACGTCTCAGTTAGTTTTTAGTGGTGTTTTCGAATATTAAAACAGATTTTCAAAATTCCGATCTCAGGGTGTTGTTTCGAGGATTCAAACGATTCATAAATTTTTGTTAACCCGGACCTGGATTTTCGAGGCGGTTATTGCATGATATGTTTGGGCTCTCAATTAGGAACATATTGCCAAATATGAAGAAAAATATACCGGGTGGTTCGTCTGGTACGGCCTCAGGAAGAAAAACGCAAAATTCATAAAAAACACCTGTATCTCGGCTACGAAGACAGTGAGACCCAATAAATGGGGTATCTCTAGAACCGTTCTTGGTGCCACCTATGCACTGTGAAGTATTTCCCTTTACCAATGAAACACCCTGTATTAATTTGGACGAAAGATAAGATAATTAATCAAATAATGAAAAAAGAGGACGTATTCTAGAAAACCTGGCTTCGTCTTGCTGAGTTGAAACCACATGTCGTCAATATCCTAGAACGATAACTTTCACCATTCACCTTTACTGCATTAAAGAATTGCCGTGATGTTTTGTTCTGAACGATCTTCAAGATCACTAACTGAACCAAAACTTTAGAATTTTTTCGTTATTCTTCAAACAGTATACGAGTATGAATTAGGCACTTTATTTCGATCTATCATTTTACGAAGAGTTGCAATTAAATTTCCAACATTTTGATAGCGATTTTTAACAATTAGTTTAACAGGTTTTACCGTGTAATGCTCCATGTTTACTCTACCCCATTTTTCAACTACTTTCTACTCCATTTTTCAACTTTCGATCTCAACAGTCATTATGATGTGACCATATATATATGACGGTTAAACATGACGCGCAATTCGAGTATTGAATTATTAATTAACAACAATTCTTATTATTTCATGAAAAGTATTGTGTACAACTATTTTTTAAGTATAAGTCATTGGGATCATTCGTAAGAAAGATTATTTGAGTGAACAAAAAATGTGGTGTGAATATACAGGGTGTCCTGGAAAATGTGGAAAATCTCTCGGATCCAGATAGAACATATATATATAAAAAAGATGACAAGTTTTCATAATTTTTTTCCCAGCGGCCCTCCCTACGGAGATACGAACTCCTAAATGACGCCACTGGAAATTCATTTTAGTGGAATGAATTTCAATTACTTACTTCTTTCATTATTTTTTTTTCGAAAGCGGTTCATTTTATCGACATTGAACAAGAGTACCTTTTCTTCAGATTGATGTTCAAGCTATCCAAATTTGTTTCTTTTGCACCTTATAATACAGGGTGTTAAAAATGTAAGCGGACAACTCAGTCCGCTCCTGGTAAACTGAACAAGTTAATTGAAGTTTGAGTGTGGTGATTTAAGAGGTTCTTAATACTATTGATTATATTAAATTTTCATAAAATTATATCGAGTAGTTTGAAACTCTGTCCACAAAATGGATTTCCAGTGCCGTCATTTTGGAGGTCGTATCTTCGTAGGGAGGGCTGCTAGGAAAAAAAACTATGGGATCTTGTCATCTTCATTTTTTTATGTTCTTTCTGAATCCGAGAGATTTCTTACATTTTGTGGGACACCTGTATACAAAAATGGAGTCAATCCCCATTACGAAAGTGAGATTCGCAAATAAATATTAATGGAACTATTTGATCGATTACAATAAAAATTCAGTGAATTATCGAAGTAATGTAGGTATAACAACCTTACACTCGTACCGCAGACTTCTACATTCATCCACTCGTTCCTTCGAAAAAAAATTCAAATTTTGAACGAGCAATGAATGACAAGAAAATTTTTTTCCTGGTCAGGAATCGAAATCGAAACCTTTCGATTGCTAGTGCAACATCCTCCCACTAAATAACCTTTTCAACTTTTGATGACTTTTTGTGGAAAACGAGGGGTTTTCGTGAATAAAAACTTTCCTCGTAAAACTCAACAAAACTGATATTTATACAGTTTTCAACACCCTATAAATTATCAACACTTCAAAAATATTCAAATACATCGTAATAAATTCACCGCTTTCCGATAATCGCTTTAAACGGAGTGAAAAACCAACCCTTTCAAAAATATCATCCCCAAATCTTCGGCAACTCCGACCAACCGCAATAATTGCAGTCCTTCATTAGTTTTTCGTGCAGAAAACACATTTAAAGCCCGAATATCGAATCAATCAATGCAAATATGGAGTCTTCGATGTCAATTAAAAGTGATTGTTTTTAAGCGCGCGGCGTCCGGGTGAAGCTTTTCGCGAATTCGACGCGGTCGAGATGCAGAAAACTATAAATAGATTGCACAAAACACCTTCGAACACGTCAGATATAAAGAGGTTAATTCGGTATCGATTAAACGAAATTAGAAATTTAAATTGGAATGCGGGGCTGCGATCTTTCGGATTAAGAATGAGGCCTTTGTTTTGGTTATAGTAACATGTTTTTGTGCGCTTGTTCTTGGGAAAAGAGTGTGCTATGGTTTTGCCTAAATATCCGTGATTTTAGAAATTTCATGATAGATATTTACAGTGATTTTCATTTAAGAAATATTAGACCCACATAGCGATTTTTTTGTTTTGTAGTCTATTGTAAAGAAAAGTCCTTTCAGATATCTCACTGTTTTTTCAGTTTCATTTTCTCTACCATGAAAGATAAATCAACGTGAAAACTTGAAGCAGCTAATCGCTATTTATAATTAAAATTTGTTTTCGAAGGGATTTTAGGTATAAGAAACAGTAGTAAATAAATTGCTGAGACAACAAAATATTTAATCAATTTGTGAGAATGATTATCGGCATTTCCAGTGATGAAGAAAACATTTTAGAGATGGAGGAACCTCAAAAGTTCATAAGAATTTTCCGTTTTTGTTTCGTAGTAAAGTTTTCGAGAAAAAATATTGAAATTTCAGTCTACCATAGGCCAGACGTGGACACGAAAACTCCAATTTATTGCGAATAAATGGGGTTATTTTTGATCTTGAATTTTTTGAATTTCATTCTTTTTCGAAGAACATGCGCGAATTCAACACTTGTTTCTTGTAGAGAGAAAATTGAGATTATAACCCTTTTTAGGTAAAGAAATAGGTACATAAAAATTTGTGTGCTTCATTCCTCATGAAAATGTTTATCTCTTTTCAAATTATATTTTCTCTGTACAATGATAATAATCAATGCAGAAATCATTTTTGCATAAAGCGCTCACGTTGGTTGTATTGATCAAATTAAAATAAAAAGAGCTGAATAATAAGATATAATGTGAATATTTTTTTCGAAATAATTGAATAAAAGAATAACAAAACTTCAAAATTCCAACCAAAAAGTGTATAGTGTTGAAGAATTTCAAATAACAATTGTAATGATCGCTCTGAAATCCAGTGAAAACTATTATTATTTCTTGATAACTTGGTGCTCATTTCAAGTTAAAATATCATCTTTCTTTTATGCTGTCGCTTACAGGAACGATATCATTATAATACGACTCACATGACGATAACGCCTAGATAAGTGAAATATTAGACAGTAGGAGGTAATGATCTTTGGGTATCAATTTAAGACGCCCCCTCAACCCAAATTACGTCTGTATATTATCGAAAGTTTCTCTTTAAAGATTTATGTAGAATAGAGTAGGTACCCAAAATAAATTTTATATTCTAAGCAAATCGATTGCAAATGCCTTTCTGGTCGCACGAAAATATAACTTTTTATTGCAATTGGGCCACTACAATAACAATTTCAATCTAGAGCTTCAATTATAGTATTTGAAAGGTTAGAAAATATTCGAAACTTTACCCGAGAGAACATAAATTCACTCGGCTTGAGTTTTTCATGACTGCTGAAATATTGTTGAATAATTTTACCTTCAAATGAAAAAAAAAATCTAGTTGTTGAGGCAAAATTCTTGATGATGCCAATATGCATTGATATATCATTCCGGCTATTTCAACATATTCACCTCTTCTATTGAACGTTTGTGCCAGCATTCGCCAACCATCGGCGTCGCGTCGTCAGGAAAACACTTATACTGTTAATTCTGGGAAAAGCCCCTTCAGCTACTCCTTGAAAATGTTTACCATTATTGACAGTTCTCAGGAAACAATCGAAGACTTTAAGATCTTTATTCATTAATTCAATTGTCGGAAGTTCATTTTATCCTTTTAAGGCAGGATCTCATTATTAGTGGAGGCCAGATGTTTATGATATCATAAGACAGTTGACTGATGAGGTTTTCAGTTATTGATATAAGAGTTACTTTCTGCAGTCTCAGTTTTTCCACTTTTGATTTTGTGGAATCTTCTCCCCATAAAATTCTGTGGTCTTCATCCAAAGCATGTTGGACAGGCTTTGACATTTCAGTATTTCCAAGTTGATCTAGTTTTTACGTTTTTTGATTGGAACATTTGAGGGACGTTAAGTTTCTCTAATATAGAACAGAAGAAGTAAATATGATGAAATAGCTCGAAAAATATCTCAATGAATGATGGAAATCAAATGTAGGTACCTATTCTGATAAAATTGAGCATGTCCTCCTTAATTCAATCATATTTCTCATTTCAGATTAAATAAATGGAATCTAAATCAAGACTTCTCTTCCTTCCTACAAAATAAAGGTGAGTGAATTATAGAGTATTTCCTTTCCGAAACAATAATATCTTATTGAAAACCACCAGTGCTACTTGCGTTCGAAGAAGCGTAAGAAAATTCAGTTGCTCTCTATGAATTATCGAACTCTATTTCCATACCATTGGAGATAAAAAATTGCAGATACCTCGTGAGAGATGTGGGTCGACATTTGCGAACTTCAGATAAGAAGTTGTTCAAGATACCATATGTTTTCCTGAATATCTCCTAATCGCTTGGTACGTAGGAAGAAGTTCGATAAGGTTTATTCTGGAAGAAAGACGTCCTCATGATAAGTATGTCATCTGAAAGGAAACGGAAGAACTTATCACCTAAACTGATTGTCCAATTACTTGAATATGCAGTAGTCAGTGGAATCTATTTCTGAATCATTACGTAATATCAGAATCTAAATTCATGCAAAGGAAAAAATGATATATATTTTTTCAATAATTAGATGAGATTTCCTTGCATTCATTGAAACTTCAATTAATTTTTCATAACATCCTGAGAAATTCCGATTTTCTTATTGAAATCGTTCATTGATTTATGGACTCGTAGTTTAAAGTTCATTTTCGAAGCAATATTATTATATATTCACTTGGCAAGTGATAATGCGATTTCCGAACCTTCTTTAAGGTTTAAACATTGAACTTTGAATTTCGCTATTGATAGTCCTGTACTAGTATTTTCCGCTTTTGAGTTTATTAATTAGGTTCCACGGAAACTTTGTGAAATATCATTCATACCCTTGGACCGGCTCCTATGCCAGACCGTAATAGATTGAACCTTCTTACAATTAATTTTTTGGTCTTAAATATCATCTCGAGAAATTCACCCCAAGTTGTATCTGAGACTCAGGACCTTTACACGAAACAATTTAATTCGCATTGTTTGGTGCGCAACTAAGTTTCCTCCGATTTTTTCGAGCAAAATGCAATTTTTTCTGGTAGAGCTTGAATACTGTGACGACGCAAGCATCTGGGGCAAAAATCTACTCAGATATGTCGTCGAAATAACTTCATCGTTTTGAATATTTCAGAAAAATTCCTAATATTTAAACCGATAACAATTGATTGGTCAACGATGCAGATTGAACATTTTCTGAAACGAGTAAGTCAAAGATATATTGTTTTGAGATATTTCTTTACGAAATCAAACAAAAAAGCAATATGTTATTGATATTTTTACCAGTATTAGTAGAGGACAATGTAAACTGGGCATCATCATATATGGGTATGATACTAGAGCATAGAGAAAAAACCTCAGTGAAAACCTCTGTTCCCCGTATGCAGTGGTTTCATGCAACGAATACGCTGAAACATTCATATCGAAGAGCTTCTTCTATTGAAACAAATTTAAATTTTTCCTTTCATCTGATTTGTCCTCTTGAAACTATCTCTGAGAAAACGAATCAACAGAAACATAAAAATATTACCTCTATGTCTCAAGCTACAGTTACATTAATATATTTCCTTGAAATTTCTTAGATATTCGAAAAAACTGCTCCACAACAAGGAAGGTTTATCAAACAAGGGGCCTATTGCAGCAACAACTTTGCAACTTTTCACTTTGCACTTTTCACTTTTCAAATGAAATATAAGTCAAGTGCAAAGTGAGAATCACTTCGCAGAAATGAAATATTGGGATAAATGTTGTTCAATATAATTAAATTTCACTTTTGAAAATTGTCAGAATGCAAAGTGCAAAGTGAAAAGTTGCAAAATATTTTGGTGCAATAGGCCTACAGATCCATAATAATAGGTTATCATGTTCCATAGATTTAAACAACTCTATTGCATCTTGAATACCAAATTCAATTTCGAAATTATAATTAATGAAGTTGAAGGTGGGTCTCCTCCTGATAAAAGTGAATTTTTCACTTTAAAAATCATGAAAGTAGCCTTTGGAAAAAATTTCTGGATTCCCAAATCGAATATCTAACTGCACCTGTTTTTATTCTCTAAGTTCATATACCCTTAATTAACATAAATAAATTTTCCACATAACCTGGCACTCAAAATGAACATTCACCCGCAAGTCGCCTGATTAACGGTTGAGATATCCTGTTGCGATGCATAAAACATGTCCACGATAATGAGCGAATCTCCATTAAAAAGATTAGCCAACAATTCGAAATCAGTCCGCGTTATGCTCTCCGAGATAACAATGACGAACGAGCCGCAGCATCTCTTTCCTGTTTATAATTTGCGATTTCTTGCCATTGTCCGATGACTCCTATTCTAAACAAACAATTTTTTAAGTTCTACTTACAATATCCTGGACAATAATGCCTCCATCCTAGCGTATATCCTGTCCGCGCAACAGGAAATTTACATCTCTTACCTCAGATTTAAATTCCATCCCATGATGACATGATATTAAGTCCCTGCCTCTTTTATCTTTTCATCTCTCGTGCCTCGAGTGGGGCCCCGTACGGAACTATTATTAGTTTTTTATGTTCGTGCACATTAGCAATTCTTATAATGCTCTTTGATTCGTTGATTTTCAAGGACCCCATCATGACAAAATGGAAATTTATAGCGGATGACAGGAACTATCCTCAGGCGGTTTCAGAGCGATTTGAAATTATTTCAATTCGAGTTTAACAAAATTATGCATTTTTTATTATTAGCCTATGAATTATTCAGTTGAATGATCATTTCATTTTACATTGTTTTAGTTGGATCGTTTGTAGGACATTTCTTGTGCACATCAATAATAACGGTACTCAAATTTCATCAGATTACATAGATGCAGGTCGATTGGCAAGATGATAACTTTTTTGCACTGCCACAATTGGGTCTTTTGTTTGTTGCCATACTACAGCTCTATTTTTCCCAGGAACATGACTTTTCTAGGACACTTCTCTTTTAGAAGGCATTGCTTCAGCTTCAAACCACACTGTGGAGTCTTTTTTACGCTGACACATTATTGACATAAATTAGAGTCCTTCTGGCAGACCCATAGATACAAGCTTAAAAGACGCGAAAGCGTTCATTACGAAAGCCTCATACCAGAAACTGGTAGGCCTAGTGCTAGGTCTGGCAGATCTAGTGCTACGTCTGGCTAAAATAAGTCTCAGAACCCTTTCCGGAAGTATGACAGGCCACAACAGGCTAAATGCGCATTTCCACAGCATAGGCCTGCTCGAGCATGATTAGTACAAACTATGTCTCTTGGAGATAGCTTTATGAACGTAACCTCAGAGTGTCCAGCAGAAGATCGCATCTGATTCGAAGTTTTCGAATGAGATAATCAGGTTCTTCCAGAGGCTGGATCTGATCGATCTCATTAGATAAATATGAATCTAGGAGAAGCCCACAATAATTCGCGTGGATTCGGTGGTAGGGTGGGTAGTCACCAACTCACAAAGAAATAGAATAAATAAGAAAGGGCAATTAAAAATACAGTTAATATGGTTATATCCAATGAAAACTTTTGGCTAGTGGCATAAAGATATGCTGTTGAATGTTCTGAGGAAATCAGATAAGAATGGTCAATCTTAGTTATAGAAGAAGTTACAAATTGATGGCAGATGTCATTGCTGATTTGTGAATTTTGGAAAAAAAATCGGAGGTGAACAACAAGGAAGTGATGATCAATCAAACACTCGAATATACTTTCAAAACGTAGAAAATATATCAGACAACAAATAGAACCATCTACTACAATATTAACTTTTAATTAACAGGCCATTGGATTGCTTGAAATCATTGAGTTTCAGTCTTCATTGTATGTGTGTTGAATGAATTGGCGGTACAGTCGAAGATGACTGATTTGTTGATAATCTGATGATTGGTGTAAAACGGAGTGAAAGAAAGAATTGTACAAAAGGAAATGAAGAGTCAAAAGAACTTAGTTCTGTCACAAAACAGTTAAGAAGGCCTGGTTGCTTTTAACCTGTGAAATCATCCTTTAAACAATCGTGTGATAAAGGCCTGTGAAGATTCACTCTTTTGATCAGTATAGCTGATATCGAACATAAAATATGACGGTTAGCAGCTCACGAAAAAATTGATGTCTGGAAAATGTGATATATCGTCTGTTCATTTTCAGTATAAGCTGATCTATCTATTATCATCATTTGGATTGTGAAGAGTTTTGATTCGATCCTCTGATCCATCCTAAGCTTTCAGTAGGTATCGACGTAATGAGAATAGACTGCAGTTCTACCAACTGCTCTTTCATCCTTTGGGATCGATCTCCATCCGCGATTTTCTCAGCGAAATGTCCATCGTAGCGATGCTATCGAATTGTTTCATTGTGTCCGATAATGGACAGGATTTATAGTTGCTGGCTGTAAGGTTTATAACCTTTCGTTATGAAACATGGCCGACCGTCGATGTCGGCTATTTAGCTCGCTGCTAACAACGCCTCGTTCGCCTTCGTCACTGGTGCCGGTATGTATGTTTTGATTAGCTTTGTATGTTATCGAAGTTGATTTTCGTTCAGATGGATGAGGTGTGTAGGCAGCCAGAGATGGACTTGGATGAAATTGCTAATTGGAGATCGTAATCAACGAATGGTTGTGCCGATGATTAGTTGTATCCTCTAGTTCTCTTTTATGCTGGGAGAACTGAAAACTAACCTTGCAATTGTGCCTGGCAATATACTCCTCTGCAGTTCTTATCAGAAAATCAACATTTTGTCTCGCAGTAATTATACCTCCTATCAAAGTACCTGACTACTTTTATCGTACGTGCTTCTTCACGAACCAAAATTTGAATTTCTTCTGTTCTTCTTGAAGATCACACGATATTTTATCTCAACAGATCGAATAAACGGAATTTGTCAAAATCTTTCATCGCCATAGTATTATTAACTCCAGTTGTATGTACAATAACAGTTGAAACGAATTTTTGATGATGAAACATTGAAATATTATTTGAGCTATTTCCATCGTTTTGGTTTATTAAACGTTTCGACCACCACTAGAGCAAATGATAACCAGTAATATGTACCATATGTTAATGGGTTATCTGAAAATATTAGAAGAATTGGAATTAAGTACAATATGAGGACAGCAAGATACTACAGGGTCTCTATAAATTATTTAAACAGCGCAGTTGGCGTTGGACATTGTAAATATTTATATCCTGATGTAAACTTTAATTTAAACAAACGATACCGTAAGTTTCAGCTGGTGATTTCTAAAGAAATTGAATAATGTGACTGGAATTATAAATTTGTAGAGAATTTGTGATGAAAGATAAGATAAAATTTCCAAAGGAACCTACAATGTTACAATCAATTATAAAGACCCCGTATAAGGGTAATCTTGATAAATTAAAGCCTGATGATGAAAGTCAACTGATCAAACAATTGCATATTTACCTTGTGAGTGTGGTAAAGATTATATAAAAGAAACTAAAAGTGCTTCAAATGATCCAATCGAAGAATATGAATGATTAGCTCAAGAAGGATATACTGATAAATTAAAGCTTGTTTTGCATGCTTCGAATGAAGAATGAATGGTTTTATGGGGTAGAGAAGAGGCACTAAATCGCAGAAAATTGAAGAAAGCAGTTTTCGTGTCAATCACCGAAAATCTCATCAGTCAACTGTCTGTTGATATCAAAACAAGCTGTGGTTTGACAATAAGATCCCGCTTGAAAAACATCAAATTTATTGTCTGTCAACAATTCAAAGATGAATAAAGATTGTTTTTTTGGAAGTTGCAAGTTGTTTTCCCATATAACGGCTGACCAATTGTGATGAAAACGTTTTATATCAGAAGCAAAAATGATAAAAAAAAGCTCAGAAAAAATAGAATGTGACTTTGGATGTTGATCAAAAGGCTATCAGGTGTTCAACATCTCGTCTCTCTGGAAGAAATCATACCGCGGATATAAAAGATTATTCAGTATACTAATCGATAATAGCTGCTCGTTAAATTTTTCTGATACGCCACTGGTGTTGCCAGGAAGAGAAACATCTAGTCCGCGTGGACCGACTGTTTGTCTGATCCGGTTGATTCTTACTTTTATTTTTTTTCACCTGATACAATCATTTGCTATTATCCGAGTGATGTAGAGAGAGCGTGACGGAATTTTCTGATTCGTCGGAAGTTTGCCTCGTCGAAGCCAATGAAAATGTACCGGATGTTCAAAGGTGTGTTCTAAAGTGTCTTCCCTTCCACACTTGGAGGCAGGTTTTGGCTTGGAGGAGCTCATTAAGATATTTTTAGCTGTGATCCTGTTAGGATATGTATTCGATTCATTCGGGAATTTCGCAGATTTGATTGTACTAATTATTAGTAATTCTGTTGTCGACATACTTGAATTGAATTCGATCTTGAACTATCTTAACGTTGTTCTAGAATAAGATTTATGAATTATCAATCTCTTCAGATTTTTCGAAAAAAAATTCCTTTTGAAGCTAATTCTTGATATTGATGTTGAATAGTAGGTAGGGAATAAATTTTTGGAAAAATAAGCTTTCGTGCCCTTTTTCATAATGGAAAAACGATAATTCCCATCCCCAGACAACTATTGAACTACTTCTATAACCATCGTATATGTCTTATACATATAACGAACGTGAAAAATATCTCGAAGTTATTATTGAATTGACCCGCAATTCATAAAAATAAAATACTAAAACATAAGAATAAGAATTCCTTCGCTATATAAACATGAAAAAAATAAAAAAAAGTTTTAATGACCTATGTAGAATGTTTCATAAGTAATTATCAAAATAACAAAAGAAAATTTGAAACCTAATATGAATATAAAGCTTAAAATTGACTTCTTCTTCTCAGTTATTTCATTGTTAATAATGTAACGATTACAAACAGTTTAAAAAATATATTTGTATCAAAGAGAAGTGTGAACATTTCGTTCGAAAACGAATAACCTGAAAACTGTAGAATAAATCACATTGAGTGAATAAAAATAAAATGATTATAATGGAAAAGGAACTGCAAAGGATAACATACTACATACTTATTTATTACTATAACTCTGGTAGAAGACATGTTTCACACTATTTGAACTTTGAAGCATTCTCACATCAGCATGGATAGAAAACATTGGGAGAATTCGAAACTATTCAGTAGAAAAGTTATAATCGAAATAAATGCCCCTTTACGTGATACCAGCCGAATCCTTATATCTTCTACTCATTCGAAAGACGTTCTTTCCTCAAAGGCTTGAAAAGATGTAGGAGATATTATCGCTTTACTCAAATCCAATTCTCTCCGCTTGAATGAAAATTTCAAAAACAAACTCAACCGCAAAACCCTCAAGGTGTACGCCAAAATTCAAGATCAAACAACAAACAAACTCTAAGAAATCAGTTCAAAGAGATCACTTGACCGCATACTGATCCCAAATTCGTCTTTATAGCCGACAAAAGGAAAATAATACGTAACTCGATATTATATTATATGCATATGTGCCATTTGCGCAACCAAAAAGCAAAAAGCATTTGTTTCGCGAACCAATTGGACAGATGCTACCCCCAAAATGTCTTCTTTAAATCGATGAGTGTCACTACATAATGGAGAAAATAGGCGAATATCGAATATCTGTATTTTACCAGGGTCTAATCCATCAAGAAGTGGACATCGATACCTTTTGTGTGGTTTATTTTTCAAGATGCTACAGGAGGCACGATAATTTGAGGTTAGCAGATAGCAGATTGCATCACGCCACACATGAAGTTTTATTGAGGGCAAGCTCGATTCAGTTGTCATCTAGAGTTTTTCGATGATGATGCATTGCGTGTTTTCAATGGTTTCTTGACGTAAAATTGAATAGGGTATTTGGCGAAGGAGTGTATTAAGGACTTCTTAGTGCAAAATAAACAACTGCGGAGGTGTTTGACATAAGAGTTGAAGTGGGATATTGACAATAGGTTTTCGAAGGGAGGACAAAGTGGAATTTATAAGTTCGTACTTTTCCCACCGATGTGATAGGATCTTAATTTACTGATAGTTTATTCCTTCTTCACATTGATTTATTCTATTTATATTTGAAATTTTATATGAATCTTTTCATCCCGTCAAATGAAACTCTCCATTATTAGATACATGGCTAGGTCTATCAAAAAAATAGACTGGGTAACAGGAGCTTTGGTGCTGATGTAGTTAGACATTTACAGAGCAGCAAGACAGCCAAAAATTTAGCAAATTACAAGTGAGGTTATATAAAAAAATTAAGAAAGCCCTGAGCAGGTGCTTTTGAGCGCTCGTTCATTGGTGGAGCAATACTTCTATTATTTCAAAATGTTGTATAGGACTCCAGATTGATACTTAATATATAGATGCAAAATCTCAGCACGATCGGGATAATATTCTGGATGTTATTCAAAAACTGAAATATGTAACTTGACAATTGGAAAAATTTAATATGTACTATGATTCTAAACCTCATGAACATTTTATATGTTAATCTTCATACACAAAATAAAATTCACTTGAATCGGATATCTTGTTATGAAAATATAGAGATTCTTCTTTTCAATATTCCAATTGAATTTTCTATGGTTCTGTTTACACTATGACCACAAAATTTCGCATGATGCTCATTATGAGCATCCTGCGTGTGGCCGCGAAATTTCATTTTGATTGGTTTTATTTTGTTCGAAATATTGGGAAACAAAAATTTTAAATGGCCATATTTTATGGAACACTCTGTACGATTTGCCATTGACAATGCCTAGACTATGGCTACTTTCATCAGTTGAATACACTCATAAATAATTAATGTTAACTAGATGAATATTTTCAGTGTGTTAAAATATAGGGATTTTTCATGTGACAGCATTAATAAAAGTGTCAAATATTTACCTATTTCATTATTCATTTACGAATTATTTTTTTTAAATATAGAAAGTGCGATTTCTTTACTCAGTTCAAACGTCGTGCCACGATGACGTACGAGCAAGCATAATTGACTGGAAGACGATTCACAGAGAGGCTCGTTGGCGTCGTTTTGAACTATGATTCAATAATCAACCAATGAAATGAATGGCAATGTGCACGTCACACTCGACCGCCAATTCTGTCCGTTTGAATTAGTCAGTTAATTTCGGTGAATTTTTTTTTCGAAAACCTGGCAACGAGACAGAAAACGGGTGATGGCTGTGAATTCCTGGGGTCTATTATTTCCAATATTATTTTTTCTGGAAATCACTGGAGTTGCCCTCTAGATCAGTATATTTGAAAAATTGAGAAATTCCATCAGTCAGTCGAAGCAAATCGTTGAGATGAGAAAAATTGTTCATGATCTTGGAACAAAGGTAGAAATCTTGTCAAATATAGTACCTGTTCGTTCCGCTTGAAGCGATGAAAAAAGCAAACCCATTCCATGAATACAATTTTTTCATCTCCACTTGTTTCCATAATCTTCTTAACAGCAATCTTTTATTGAAAAAAACTAACCCAATCAAATTTGAATCTGGAATACCTAAATATCTCAAAAGAAATCCTTTTTCCGTTTAAACCTACCTGTAAAAACTTAACTTCTTCTAAAGGGGTAAGAAACCCAGAACCAGAAACATCTGGAAGTTATTAACTCCTTCGCCAAAAAAAAACGAAAATTAATACTCGTAAAGTATGTCGTCGATGTGATTATCCGTTTGTTTATAAGAAACGTTTTAAAGTGGTCGTAAGGGGTGAGGAAGGCACATCTGCCATCTAGCAGGGTAACCCTCGAAAAGACATTACCACCTGGCTGCTGGCCACGGTAGGCAAACATAGCACAGATGTCTGTCGCTACTCTTTAGGCATATGCCACCGCTAATGTGACTTCTTATCATCTACCTATGCGGTATTGGCCTATTTGCGAGTAGGAGGTCGTTGCTCATCTGTAAATTGTACGTATGAGTGCATTTTCGGTTGGAAGTCGTTGGAGGTAACGAGTGTTGATGATGACCTACCTCAAAATTATGATTATGTCTTTTCTGGATACTCCAACTAAGCTTCTCAGAAGATATGCAACATGTACGAATTGGGAGAATCAGTTGTGTTTTGTGTAGGTCTTGGTACTGTGTCCTTACGCCACCTCAGCCTGAGCACTGCTTATTGTTGACCCAGCAGTGAATGGTGATCGCTATAAGCCAGATGAATCCAAAGATTGACAGATACGGCAAGAATTCAGTGAAGAGTTTCGGTTCACTTTCGTTTGGATTATAAAATGATTTTTCTTAACTCACAATTTCTCGTCTTTTCACTAGTCCCTAGGACGTTTGGAGTGGTTCCGCTGTATTAATTAATGAAAGTATTCTAGTCCAAAAATATGAAACTCTCTGAAAATCATCCTTTTTGAAATGAAAAAAAAGGACCCCGCACATTTTGTATGGGAATTGGCTCCCGGTGGATTTGGCTGAAAATTTGATATGATGTTCTACTAATCCTTCTGATCAAATGTCTAAACAGTCACGAAGCTGAAAAATGCATACTTCTGGGAGTTTTTAGTGATTTTTTGTATCCATTATGGCTTACGTATTATGGGAATTGGCTCCCGGTGGATTTGGCTGAAAATTTGATATGATTTTCTACTAATCCTTCTGATCAAATGTCTCCACAGTCACGAAGCTGAAAAATGCATACTTCTAGGAGTTTTTAGCGATTTTTTGTATCCATTATATTACATATTACCGTTCACACAGAAATGTTTGAAAATATTTCGAATTGACAGAATCTGCTTTCAATAATCACGAAATATTCTCAAACATTTCTGTGTGAACAGTAATACGTAAGCCATAATGGATACAAAAAATCGCTAAAAACTCCTAGAAGTATGCATTTTTCAGCTTCGTGACTGTAGAGACATTTGATCAGAAGGATTAGTAGAACATCATATCAAATTTTCAGCCAATCCACCGGGAGCCAATTCTCATACAAATTGTGCGGGTCCTTTATGAGACTTTTTTCCTCGTCTTAAATTCCACCAATCAGAAACGGACAATTTCGAATTACAATGTTATCTAGATGGCAAATCTGTAACGCAGCAGCTGTCAGCAGTTTTTTGGATTTACCTACGGCAAAACTTGATAGTTGTCAAATTAATTTATACATATTGCATGTAGAATAATATGTCACTCATGAAATAGTCTTGTAAAAAAACCATTCGGGCATCTAATTTTCGTGTGAAAAAACAGAATACAAAGTAATATTTTTCAACAAAAAAAAATTAGTTTTCGGAAAAATAAAGCACCCTTATGATATTACTACTTAATATCTCCCGAAGCCCCTTTTTAGGACCGGAAACAGCTTTCGTGGATATTTACTAATCACAATAAGCTATGTTTTATGCAGATTTTTTTCAATTGAAGACTTGAGTAACCAATCTTATTTGGTAGGTTTTTTCTCCAAGTTTCTACTCTAATAGAAAACGTACAGTTTCTTAAGCATCCATTTGAACCGCCCATTTTCCTACACAAAAAAACCTTATCCTTGTCATACGCACTAAAATAGACCATTTCCGAGAAAAATCAAATTTCATATTGAATAACGTGACACATTTTTTGAATAACTTTTTTTCAACTTCTCTACTGACAGTAAATAGTTTTGATCGAAAAGTTTATGTGTGTTTTTCTCCTCATCTTCAATATGAAAGTTTATTTTTCTCTAAAACGGTCGACTTTAGAGCGTATGACTAGAAGTACCTATCTACCTATTTTGTATAGAAAACATTGACGGTCCGAATGAATCTAAGTCTCCTATAATACCAAGTCCCAATTAATAAATTCATTTCAAAACCTAAAAAGTATAAAGTTCAGCTCAACAACCAAAATTCGCAAACCACAGGTGAGATATATTTTCCACTCCAAATTCCAAATCCACGCCGGTATAATAACTTGAACACTTCGAACACAAATTAACATAATAATCAATTAGTAACATTGCACTGATTTCAAAGCTAATTAATGCCGATAATTAATTCATTGATGAGGTTATGGCTGTGTATATTGCAGCGGTTGTAATCAAGGTCAATTTCCATCAAATTGGTTCTTGTCTTTCCGGCATTCACTTGGGATTTCGGGATTTGGATCGAACAGGTGTGAACGGGCTGTTTAATCGAGTTGATTCCGAAGGGTTTTGTTGATATATCAAGAAAAAATCGTGTTCATGTTGAAAAAAACAATTGCATTTCGGCAAATCCAAGTAGTTGACTATATATTTATGATGCTATTCGAATCAAAATATTTACCTATTTCATTATGCATTTACGAATTATTTTTTTTAAATATAGAAAGTGCGATTTCTTTACTCAGTTCAAACGTCGTGCCACGATGACGTACGAGCAAGCATAATTGACTGGAAGACGATTCACAGAGAGGCTCGTTGGCGTCGTTTTGAACTATGATTCAATAATCAACCAATGAAATGAATGGCAATGTGTACGTCACACTCAACCGCCAATTCTGTCCATTTGAATTAGTCAGTTAATTTCGGCGATTTCAATTTTTTATCGAAAACCTGGCAACGAGACAGAAAACGGGTGATGGCTGTGAATTCCTGGGGTCTATTTCCAATACTATTTTTTCTGGAAATCACTGGAGTTGCCCTCTAGATCAGTATATTCGAAAAATTGAGAAATTCCATCAGTCAGTCGAAGCAAATCGTTGAGATAAGAAAAATTGTTCATGATCTTGGAACAATGGTAGACATCTTGTCGAACATAGTACCTTGAAGCGATGAAAAAAGCAAACCCATTCCATGAATACAATTTTTTCATCTCCACTTGTTTCCATAATCTTCTTAACAGCAAACTTCTATTAAAAAAAACTAACCCAATCAAATTTGAATCTGGAATACCTAAATATCTCAAAAGAAATCCTTTTTCCGTTTAAACCTACCTGTAAAAACTTAACTTCTTCTAAAGGGGTAAGAAACCCAGAACCAGAAACATCTGGAAGTTATTTACTCCTTCGCCAAAAATTCGAATCATTCAATTCTCCGACCGAATCAACTCGAATCGATCAGAATCAATTCGTGTCCAGATAACCGAATGGTCAATTGTGCTCGAGTCAAACTTTACGAGTCGAGCCTTGATTCGAATCAACTTGATATGCTGGATAACCTGATTCGTTCGTCAACTCGATTAACTCGAAACACCGCTGGCGAATAACTCGAGTCAGCTCGGTGATTCGTTCTTTGCAAAGTCAAAATTTCGATTCGAATCAATTCAATTGACGATTCGAATAAAGGCTATCATTTCAATTCGTGAGATTCAAATTCGAACATATTCGATTCGTTCCATTATAAGGGGGAGTATCTATCAGCCAAACCATCCAGTCATTTCCGTCAATATTCCAAAATTGAGAATGTTATTTAGGCCTCATGGTGAAATACACATCTGAAGTTCAGAAAAATCATCACTTAAAGACTAAGTTTGATGGTTTGAAAGCATTATTATTTTCAATATCGAAGAAATATCAATGATAATTTTATTCATCTGTCAAATTCGACAGACAACAATGTTCCGACTGATTTTTTATTGTTGTTTTAGCCAATGAGCATACAATTAGGCGATAATTTTGCATTAGTGCAAATTATCGATAATTCGCACTTGTGCAAAATTATCAGGTCCTTTAAAATAAATGCAGACGTAATTATGAACGTTTATTACTTATTAGAGTAACATGAAAACTGTTGAACAACTTACAGCGACACAATACGATTTGATGGATTCACAAAATTTTCTTATTAAATTTAACTCTTGCAATGAAAATGAATCTAATTTTTGACAAATCTGCTCTCATACAAGTTAAACTGTAAAAGGCACTCCAGCGCTCCGCCCACTCGTGAACTTTTTCAACTTAACTTGCATTCGAGCATATTTCCCAAAAATTTTCGATAATTTTCATTGCACTAGTTAAATTACAACTTATAATTTTGAATTTGACTGTTTGATTCATGGCACAGAGGTAATATTTATATTACTTATAACACTCTCTCGCTTTTTCTGTTTATTTTGGTTCCATTTTTTCAGATGCGATTTGAAAATGACTTATCAGAAAATCAGATGAATATAAAAAAGAAAATTTATATAAATAATATTTAACGTATAAACAATGAAAATAGATCAATGCTCCGATGTTATTATTCAAATTCGCATGAAATATGAATTTCATATAATTTCAAACACTCTCACGAGATACGAATTAACATCCAAAAAGCTATAATAACCACCAAAAAGCCCTGATGAACAGCGATTGTGGAGAGATAAAGAAGAGGAGAAATGATAACCAAATTATCATATATCCTGAAATAAAATTTTCATTTTCGCTCGTGCGTGCACATGGAAACATGTCATATGAGCCCTCTATTTATAAATGCATAGTGCAGCTTTTATCATGTTCCACAACGTATATTCATAATTCAAAATGGTTTCGGCCTTAAAAAGCCCAGGAATATATAGGCCGAAATGTATGAATTTGATATCGTTTCGAAATTATCCGAGGAGTATTCATGTGAATGACATTACTAATAAGTGTATATTCACCGACAGCCATAGTGAAATATATAAGTTTTTATGAGCCATCAACTCAAAATTAAATCGGGAATTACTGGCGCTTTTATAGTTCGTAAAAAATTCAATTGAAACAAACTCGGTCGGTGGGAATTATTTTAATGTGATATACGAAAACCGTATTGAAAGTTATAAATTTTTCAATGGATAGATGAACGTTGTTTTGTTCAAGATCTTGTCTGAATTGAATCAATGGGTATTTTCAGTAATATCCCGGAAAAATAATTTTAGAAATAATTGTTTTTACAGTACCTAAATATAGCGATTATCTGTTTTTAGAATCGTAGACTGGTTTTCGAGAAAAAAATATTGAAATAACCGAAATAGGCTCGCACGTACGTCATCATGGCGGGACGTTTGAACTGAGGAGTATATATTTTCAATATTTTATTGGGAATTAATCACTTGAAATTTAGGTGAATGAAATTTTGCTAACACATGCAAGAAGCTCATAATAAGCCTCGTGAAAAATTTTGTGGCCATAGTGTTAACATAACCATCGAAATTCAATTGAAATATTGAAAAGAAGAATCTTTTTATTTCCATAACAAAATATCCGATTCTAGTGAAATTTATTTTGTGAATAAATATTGATATACTGAATGTTCATGCAAGATTTCGCATTTATGTACATAGCATGAATCCCAAATCCTTTACAAAATTTTGAGGTAATAGCATTATTGCTTCACCAATGAAAGAGCGCTCAAAATCACCTGCTCAGGGCTCATCTTATTTTTTTTAAGTGGTTAGTTAGAGGCCAAAAGTTGCGTTGTAGTTTTCTGGAAAAATCATATTACGATGAAATAAACTATCAATAGAGTAATTGCACAGATATGTTAAGTTTGAGTAGTTTGACACATTCGTATTCAATTTATCAACTAATTGTTATTATGCAAAGTGTTGAAAACTTGATAATTTTATAAGCAATTTTTGGTGGGATGTCTATTGATTTCGTACAAACGTAAAAATGGAATTTTCAACAGATTTGAAACAAATAAGATTTGAACTTTAGTTTGATTCATGTTTAGCGATAACGTTAAAACATTTTGGAATCACTTCTCATTACCTAAAAGTGTTACCTATAATTTTAACTAAACACTCTCTAGCTTGTTTCTTGTTGTATTCGGTTTTTTCAGTACAGACTCACCTCTAGCCTGTTCCACCCCCAAAACCTTACGTACCAAAGTTTAATTTGCGGAAATTGGCGACGACCCTCAAGGAAGGTCCACCGATCTCAAACTGGCGAAACAAATCTTAAACTTTAACCGGGCCCTTAATTAAACGATGTCCGATTGACGATAAATTGCCCGATAAGAGAGTTTTGAATTGTTGTCCATTGAATCGAATTAATCATTTCCGTGGAGAGATACAATTATGGGGAGAGTTAAGGAAGCAATTGGAGTCTTGAACAAATTCAATTTATACGCTCCCTGGGATCTGGAAAGTTTGCTGGATGCTGCGGACCCAGAGACTGAAGTACCTTTCTCAGTTCGCGTCATTCTGGGAATCGATCTCGTTTTTTATAAGGATATCTTTATCAGGAACTTTGCTCATCGCATTGTGAGGTAGATTGGCTGAAAAGTGTGTATCACTGAAGGCTCGCTGAAGGTATTCAATTCTTTCTATATTATCAATATTCGGTACCTAAATGTGAAAATTTGAATTTCCTGTTTTGAAACTTACCTACAGACATGCTATTGAAGGAAGTAGTTTTCGGAATGATTATCTTCATTTCTTGTATAACAAAATAGTGCTATAATATTTTGGATTCGTACAGTTTTCATGGTAATATTTAATTATGATGACATTGGTACTCGGGACTCTACTGGGACGAATTTCTATATTATATCTGTCAATTCAGTTATATGACCACCATTGTTTTCCAATGCGGAAATCAATGATAGTATATTATGCAACGAGCGTATAATGAAAGCTATTATTCGCGAGTTGAAGTTTAGGCCACTCGCCTAAGGCTCGTGGCCCTAATCACTGAGTGAATAACAGCCATTATACGCGAGTAGCAAACTCTACTTTATCCACGAATACTAAATGTTATGTATTTCTTGAAGATTTTAATATTGGGCGACCGCGACAAGGCCCTTCTATGACAAGCGTGGAAAAAGTCAAGTTGACACATGAGAAATTTTTGGAGAACTGGTCATTGTATATTTTGTAATAAAAAGAGCTTCAATTGATATAATGAAAGTAGATTTGGCCCTCGATTGACAAATTATACCCATATTTGTTAGTTGGAATACTTTATAATACTGAAGAAATACCAATTTAAAGAATATGCTATCAAAGCTAAATCTATGAAGCATCTGACAGCAGTGATTTTTAATCCCTTGTGATTAATGGTTATTATAAAGACCGAGCACAGAGACGCACAATGGGCGGATTTTACAATAGTCGTGGATAGACGATAGTTGTAGGTATATCGGATATTAATTTCAATGACATTCTTGTGAAGAAAATAATGTATAAGTAACTCCGATACTACTGAACCGATTTGGCCCGTTAAAGAACTTAAACTTAGGATTTGGAACCCGATTCACTTTCAAAATTTCATCGCATTCTGCATGAGAGAATCCAATCGAGTCCTTTGAAACCTCAGAGCAAGGAGTTTACTTTTTGCTCTGAGTTCGAGACCATTTCTGACCCAAATTCGAAAATAACAGACATTTAGGCAAAAAAAATGGCACGCTAGGAACAATCGTGAATGTGAATCATGATGAATGACTCAAATTGAATCATATATTCAATTTTGAGAACGAATAAGAACCATCAATTCTGAGTGATTCGAAATAAATCAGACGAGATGCTGCATTTAGGTCTATCTCGGAACGGTGACATTTTCCACAAGTACCTTCCAACATTTTTAATTAACAACGATCTCCCCTCTCGAACAATAAAGCCGAAGTAGTGGAGAGATGGTTAATCACTATCTTCAATTTGCGTTTCAAAGGACGCAGCTAGACCAGGGCAGACGCGAGGATATCCGCTGGCGATGCGGTCCAAAAGACAGTGATATCATCAGGATTTACGCCGTCGGACACAACGTGAGATATTTTTGTTCCTGTGATGCTCCTTCCGATGGGAAGTCCCCGTTTGTGGTCATAATTAGGCGACTGGTAGAAAAAACGTAGGTGGAATTGTCTCTCGTAATGCACCGAGTTGGATTTTTCTGCATTTGTACGAGTTTTCACCTACGGCTTCGCCTACGTTTTTATTCGAATGGTTTCTATTCTTGCGTATGCTCGAAATGGTGCATTTGTACTTCAGATAGTAATACAGGGTGTCTGTAAACAAATGCGAGAGACTTAAGGAGATGATTCCTCAATGAAAATAAGCAGGGGTAGATCATATAATTTTTTTTCGAAATCGACCTCATAACTTCATTATTAGGGGTTGAAAATAACAACTCCCCATAATTTATGTTCAAAAATTGTTTTCGTGAGATAGATTTTCGAAAAAAAATATCTCCGACAAAACAGGTTCAATCGGAATGAAATTTTGCGGCCACATGTAAGATGCTCATGATAAGTCCCATGCAAAATTTTGTGGCCATATGTGTATGATGTGTGATTTCTAGAATTTTGATTTAATAGGATTATCGCTCCACCTATGAACTAGAGCTCAAAAGCACCTGCTCAGTGCTTTTCTTAAATTTTCATTCGAATGATTTCTATTCTTGCCTATGTTCGAAATGGTGAATCTGTTCATCCGATAGATAGATAGATAAAAATGTCAGCATTGTTATTGATATCAGAAGTGTATTATAGATATTCTTCTTCAAGTTCAAATTCCAAGAATTGGCGAGAATTCAAATGAACGAGTAGGTATATCGGAAGTGCTATCGTTTTGCCCAAATTTCTGTGAAAGTAAAATTACTGTCAAAAGATCAATAAGCCAATTAGGAGCTTTATGAACTAGAACTACGAATGAAATAATTGTTTCGAATAATTATCAACACAATTTGACGTCTTCAAATATTGAATCAAAGAGAGAGAGACCATAAAAACATCCGATGTATCTAAAAAACACCCATTACCAAGATTGTGATGGTTATGGTGACTAAAATTGTTCCAAAGCATGGTAACTAATATCGGAAAAAATTCACCCCATTTATTTTCCGGAAGCGATAGCTCTTTGACAAATTGGGTTCCCCATAAGTGGTCAGGAAATTCTTCCTCAGTACCTACACCCTAGCTATTTGTTCGTCCAACGTAATTGAAGGTTTTGGTCTCGTAGAAAATTAGATCTATATCAATCATGCGTATGTCTACGCGACACCATGGAATAAACAAAAGAAAATGTACACGACATAAAAGTACGGCAATCCAAGGTACATGAAAAAAGCTCTTTGTGAAGGCTGCTAATGACAGTTTGTCTCTGACACTAGGTAAACGATATCGCTACGCGGTTATGATAAATCAGTCTCGACCTACCTACACGCGAACGTCAAAAAGCTAAAAAAAATTCTTCCGTGTTCTATCCTACCGATTTTCTGAATTATTGAAACAATTATAATAACATTAAAGCAGTTACTCCATAAATACGTAATGTGCCCCCAGTCCGGTTTCAGGTCGTTCCAGGAGCTCGGAGGGGGCGGTTCGGGGCTCAAACCACATTAAATAAGTCACGCTTTTTCTGTAAAACTTGTCACGGAACGATATAGAATCAATTATTAATAATGAAAACGGACGCAGCGATGGGCTGACAGAGATTACAGGGTCTCGCGTGATAATTAAAGCTAAAATGTGTGTGGAAATACGCTGGGGGCAGCAGTGTCCCATCCAATTTGCCGCTCAATCTGTAATGAGGTACGAATCCCACGTTGAAAAGGTCGGTGACGTTATTTGCAATTTTTGTGCGAAAATCGAATAAAATTGTAATGTGTCATACCAAGGAATAAAATTTGAAGTCAGAAGCTTTTGCGCTTTTTTTTGTAAAATCGCGGGTCACTGTTTTCTCAGAAACCACCGTATGAGATTTGGTGCAGCCATGAAGGATGATTGCAAATTCTACGGAGAAGACGAAAAAACTGCTGAACATCCTCAGACAAAATGTATGGCTATCCGTTCCCTACCGAGGGAATTATTATTATTATTGAAACTGGAGTCGTTAAAAGTCTAGGAAAGTTGCAACCAAAGGAACTAATAGCGGAACCGGAGACAAGCGTTAGTTTAGCGTCTTTGTTTTTAAAAGCCCCAAACGTTGTGATACGGTGTTGCATTAACCACTGACGTTAATGTTTAACACCAGAAGGTGTTAAACATTGACAATGTCTTTGAGCCAGTGTTAAAACTAATAAAACGGAGTTTTTCAGATTCTCCACTGTTAATGGTGTCAGAGTTAACACCATTCGGTGACAAAGAGTTGAAATACTCTGAGGTGTAATTTTGCCTTAGCTATAATTACCGGAATAGCCTTAAGCAACAATAAAATGCCACCAAATCAATAAATTATTCAGTTTATGAACGTCAAATCGAAATGAAAATGTAAACACATCGCATGAAGAAACTAAACACTAACAGAAGATGTTGCCAAACTGACAGAATTGCCTGTAACAGACTCAAGCCGTTAGTATCTGAGTAGTGAGAGGTAGACCAATTATCCCAATACGGTATAAACATATTCGACCCCGGTGATCTTGGCTCCCGGCCACCCAGCAACACGCGCGCGGGACTAGGTGCTCGGCGCTAAACCTCCACGGTCGACAGCGTATCCCTACCGGTCGCGCTACAGCAAGCGTTGGTGAATTATCTGAAATAAGAAATGGGTGTTCGAAGGATATAGGAAAAAGAATGAAAACATCGTGAGAATATTAGTCGTATTATTATTACTCGAGTTTATTCGTATCAGTATGAAATGAAAAGCTATGTTACTTCTGAAACACCGAATGTTTATAATTTTTTCTGTAGTTGGCGGCCAAGAACATTTATATGTGAAGTGGATGCATTTTTTGAATACATATCAGATGATATTTTTCGTTTCGTACCAACAGCTCTTAAGGTCCAGCACCATAGTCCGAATTGTGTTGTTGATCTCCAAACGTGTTCTTATTATTTTTGTTATGACGAAACATGTTGACTATAGAATTGGTGGTGTTAAATGAATGGGTTGACTGAAGGCCAGAAACATTTTCCAATTTGAGGAGATGTGTGGAATCACTAGCCTGATGGAAGAACTATTTATATTTAATTTTTGGTTCGATTCCTAGAACCCTAAACGGCCAGCACCACGCCTCCAATAGAAGGGCTGGTCACTCAAGGTAATTTTATTTTTTTTCTTGGTGTTGAAAAACGCCGGCTGAAGACTTTTAAGCGTAAAATAGATAGGCTAATGAATGGACTATTAATATGTACTTTTTGGTTTGATTTCAATTAACCTAAAGGGCCAGCACCACGCTTCGAATAGAAGAGCTGGACTCTCAAAAATTTTTTTTTTTCTTCTTGATGTTCCAAAAGCCGGCCAAGAACTTTGATCACTGAAATAGATAGGCTTATGGATAGACTATTCATATGTATTTTTTGGTTCATTTAAATAACCTTTAAGGGCCAGCACCACGCTTCGAATAGAAGTGCTGGACTGTCAAGATGATTTTTATTTATTTTCTTGATGTTCCAAAACCGGCCAAAAACTTTCATAACTGAAATAGATAGGCTGATGGATGGACTATTCATATGTATTTTAGTGTTAATTTCAATAACCCTAAAGGGCCAGCACCGCGCTTCGAATAGAAGAGCTGCACTCTCAAAATGTTTTATTTTTTTTTCTTGATGTTCTAAGAGCCGGCCAAAAACTTTGATAACTGAAATAGATAGACTGATGGATGGACCATTCATACGTATTTTTTGGGTTCAATTTCAATAACCGTAAAGGGCCAGCACCGCGCTTCGAATAGAAGAGCTGCACTCTCAAAATGTTTATTATTTTTTTCTTGATGTTCTAAGAGCCGGCCAAAAACTTTGATAACTGAAATAATAGACTGATGGATGGACCATTCATACGTATTTTTTGGGTTCAATTTCAATAACCCTAAAGGGCCAGCACCGCGCTTCGAATAGAAGAGCTGGACTCTCAAAATGTTTATTATTTTTTTTCTTGATGTTCTAAGAGCCGGCCAAAAACTTTGATAACTGAAATAAATAGACTGATGGATGGACCATTCATACGTATTTTTTGGGTTCAATTTCAATAACCCTAAGGGCCAGCACCACGCTTCGAATAGAAGAGCTGCACTCTCAAAATGTTTATTATTTTTTTTCTTGATGTTCTAAAAGCCGGCCAAAAACTTTGATAACTGAAATACATAGATAGACTGATGGATGGACCATTCATACGTATTTTTTGGGTTCAATTTCAATAACCCTAAAGGGCCAGCACCGCGCTTCGAATAGAAGAGCTGCACTCTCAAGATGTTTATTATTTTTTTTCTTGATGTTCTAAGAGCCGGCCAAAAACTTTGATAACTGAAATAGATAGACTGATGGATGGACCATTCATATGTATTTTTTGGGTTTGATTTCAATAACCCTAAAGGGCACGCACCGCGCTTCGAATAGAAGAGCTGCACTCTCAAGATGTTAATTATTTTTTTTCTTGATGTTCTAAGAGCCGGCCAAAAACTTTGATAACTGAAATAGATAGACTGATGGATGGACCATTCATATGTATTTTTTGGGTTCAATTTCAATAACCCTAAAGGGCTAGCACCGCGCTTCGAATAGAAGAGCTGCACTCTCAAGATGTTTATTTTTTTTTCTTGATGTTCTAAGAGCCGGCCAAAAACTTTGATAACTGAAATAGATAGACTGATGGATAAGCTATTCATATGTATTTTTTTGGTTTAATTTCAATAACCCTTAGGGCCAGCACCGCGCTTCGAATAGAAGAGCTGCACTCTGAAGATGTTTATTATTTTTTTTCTTGATGTTCTAAGAGCCGGCCAAAAACTTTGATAACTGAAATAGATGGACTGATGGATGGACCATTCATACGTATTTTTTGGGTTCAATTTCAATAACCCTAAAGGGCCCACCCGCGCTTCGAATAGAAGAGCTGCACTCTCAAGATGTTTATTATTTTTTTTCTTCTTGATGTTCTAAGAGCCGGCCAAAAACTTTGATAACTGAAATAGATAGACTGATGGATGGACCATTCATATGTATTTTTTGGGTTTGATTTTAATAACCCTAAAGGGCCAGCACCGCGCTTCGAATAGAAGAGCTGCACTCTCAAGATGTTAATTATTTTTTTTCTTGATGTTCTAAGAGCCGGCCAAAAACTTTGATACTGAAATAGATAGACTGATGGATGGACCATTCATATGTATTTTTTTTCGGTTCAATTTCAATAACCCTAAAGGGCCAGCACCGCGCTTCGAATAGAAGAGCTGCACTCTCAAGATGTTAATTATTTTTTTTCTTGATGTTCTAAGAGCCGGCCAAAAACTTTGATAACTGAAATAGATAGACTGATGGATGGCCATCATATGTATTTTTTTTTTTGGGTTCAATTTCAATAACCCTAAAGGGCTAGCACCGCGCTTCGAATAGAAGAGCTGCACTCTCAAGATGTTTATTATTTTTTTCTTGATGTTCTAAAGCCGGCAAAAAACTTTGATAACTGAAATAGATAGGCTGATGGATGGACTATTCATATGTATTTTAGTGTTAAATTCAATAACCCTAAAGGGCCAGCACCGCGCTTCGAATAGAAGAGCTGCACTCTCAAAATGTTTATTATTTTTTTTCTTGATGTTCTAAGAGCCGGCCAAAAACTCTGATAACTGAAATAGATAGACTGATGGATGGACCATTCATACGTATTTTTTGGGTTTAATTTCATAACCCTAAAGGGCCAGCACCGCGCTTCGAATAGAAGAGCTGGACTCTCAAAATGTTTATTATTTTTTTCTTGATGTTCTAAGAGCCGGCCAAAAACTTTGATACTGAAAGATAGACTGAGGATAAGCTATTCATATGTATTTTTTGGGTTTAATTTCAATAACCCTTAGGGCCAGCACCGCGCTTCGAATAGAAGAGCTGCACTCTGAAGATGTTTATTATTTTTTTTCTTGATGTTCTAAGAGCCGGCCAAAAACTTTGATAACTGAAATAGATAGGCTGATGGATGGACTATTCATATGTATTTTTGTGTTGAATATCAATAGCCCTTAAGGGCCAGCACCGCGCTTCGAATAGAAGAGCTGCACTCTGAAGATGTTTATTATTTTTTTCTTGATGTTCTAAGAGCTGGCCAAAACTTTGATAACTGAAATAAATAGGCTGATGGATGGACTATTCATATGTATTTTTGTGTTAAATTTCAATAGCCCTTAAGGGCCAGCACCGCGCTTCGAATAGAAGAGCTGCACTCTCAAGATGTTTATTTTTTTTTCTTGATATTGCAAAAGCCGGCCAAGAACTGTGATGATGAGTGGAATAGATAGGCTGACAAATGGACTATTCAAACGTATTTTTTCGGTTTAATTTCAGTAAACCTAAAGGGCCAGCACCACGCTTCGAATGGAAGAGCTGGACTCTCAAGATGTTTTTTATTTATTTTCTTGATGTTCTAAGAGCCGGCCAAAAATATATAATAATAAACATCTTGAGAGTGCAGCTCTTCTATTCGAAGCGCGGTGCTGGCCCTTTAGGGTTATTGAAATTTAACACTAAAATACATATGAATAGTCCATCCATCAGCCTATCTATTTCAGTTATGAAAGTTTTTGGCCGGTTTTGGAACATCAAGAAATAAATAAAAATCATCTTGACAGTCCAGCACTTCTATTCGAAGCGTGGTGCTGACCCTCAAAGGATATTAATTAAACCAAAAAAATACATATGAATAGTCTATCCATAAACCGATCTATTTTAGTGATCAAAGTTCTTGGCGGCTTCTGGAACATCAAGAGAAAAATAAAAAATATTTTGAGAGTCCAGCTCTTCTATTCGAAGCGTGGTGTTGACCCTTTAGGTTAATTGAAATTAAACCAAAAAAATACATATTTTAGTCCATTCATTAGCCTATCTATTTTACGCTTAAAAGTCTTCAGCCGGCGTTTTTCAACACCAAGAAAAAAATAAAAATTACCTTGAGTGACCAGCCCTTCTATTGGAGGCGGGTGCTGGCCGTTTAGGGTTCTAGGAATCGAACCAAAAATTAAATATAAATAGTTCTTCCATCAGGCTATGTATTCCACACATCTCCTCAAATTGGAAAATGTTTCTGGCCTTCAGTCAACCCATTCATTTACACACCAAATTCTATAGTCAACATGTTTCGTCATAACAAAAATAATAAGAACACGTTTGGAGATCACAACACAATTCGGACTATGGTGCTGGACCTTAAGAGCTGTTGGTACGAAACGAAAAATATCATCTGATATGTATTCAAAAAATGCATCCACTTCACATATAAATGTTCTTGGCCCCAACTACAGAAAAAATTATAAACATTCGGTGTTTCAGAAGTAACATAGCTTTTCATTTCATACTGATACGAATAAACTCGAGTAATAATAATACGACTAATATTCTCACGATATTTTCATTCTTTTTCCTATATCCTTCGAACACCCATTTCTTATTTCAGATAATTCACCAACGCTTGCTGTAGCGCGACCGGTAGGCATTTTTCCGTTCCTATACAGTCAGCGCGACAGGTCGCTCTCGCCGTATAGAAAACGGAATGCACAATGGAACACTCCGTTTCCTAGCAGATATGCGCAAAGTGCCCACTGCCCCGGTGTCCGATCGCATATGTATCTACTTTTAATAATTTATTGAACATTTTTATTCTTAGTCGAAAGAAATAACTTAATATAATCAAACCGAACTTTATTCATGTAGAACTACAAATACATACTGGAAATAAATAGGATTTTTTTTGAAACTTGCCATTAAGAAAAAATAATATTATAGCCAATCCAAAGTTCAATGTGCACTGCCATGACTTATAGCGTTTGTGACATTCTGTTGGATGTTTGCAATCAATGATCGCTTTTTGCGAGGTCTCTTTCTTTGAACTTGTTTCGCTGCTGGATGGGCCGACCTGGTGCATTGCTCTTCTAGTGATAGATGTAGGTTGTTCTGCGAGACTTCTTTTGCTGAGCAGAAGAGGAACACAGAGCATAGAACGAAGCTTCGTTATCATCAATATTTTTCATCTGCCTATTGAATTTTTTGACAGTAGGCAACAGTGCGGATGAGTTTTCTACGAAGCTGCATATTTTTCTAAAGTTTTGAATTCCCTCAGTCCATCTTGCGCATTAGTTTCAGTCTCGTTTGCTTCAACTGGAAAACTATTTTCTTCATTAGGAGTCATGTCATCCAGTTATTACTTCTGAATCCATTGGTTTGTCAGATATGACTTTATAAACAGCACAAAATATTTTCAAAGCCTTTTCTATATGTTAATAAACAAAACAAATCACGCACACAGCTGACTCTGTTATTGTCATCATATAGATAAAACGCGGCAATTCATATAATTGCTGCGATTCGTGCATCTCAGCTAGGAAACGGAGTGCTCCATTGGGCATTCCGTTCCTATACAGCGAGAGCGACCTGTCGCGCTGACTGTATAGGGAACGGAAAATGCGACCGGTAGGGATACGCTGTCGACCGTGGAGGTTTAGCGCCCAGCACCTAGTCCCCGCGCGCGTGTTGCTGGGTGGCCGGTGCCAAGATCACCGGGGTACATATTCGGCACGATTTCGCAACGCAGGAATATTGTTCGCGTGCATAAGCAGATTCTACTTGGCTACATAACAAATGCGTGAAGGCACCTCTAGGTTTAATTTTTAGTCTGAGATCATTACCATAGCAACGAAATAACGGCTGCCAGTTCCTATGAAATAAATTGTCAAAAATTTACACGTTTTTGATCACAATTCGCAATAAAACATGAAAAAACAGCAGCGATATTGTTATTCTACACGGTTGCTGAAAAAACATTGTATTCAACACGTCCGAAAATAGTTTTTTTGGACTCACAACCATTTTGTCTATTCGTCCAAAACACTATTTACCGGACCTGTTACGTGAATTACTAATCTATTCTCTCTCAAACCGAGAATTTCGCCATGATATAATTCCTCATTAACAAAAATCTAGGCCATTTAAAGCTCTTCCGCTTCGCCATCCGGCCAAAAAAAGAAAAGCTCCTGCAACGCAAGAATTTGTGCGCTATGGAACCGACATGCAAGCGGAACCCGGGGGCATTGTGGCCGCTACTTAGCTACTTCCGTCAAGTAGCTCATTTCCGCCGCCCAACTTCCGTTGTTTTCTTAGTGCACGACAGTGGAGGCGGCCGTGGCGGTGGCGACAGGTGTGACTTCATTTGTCCGTAAACGCTTAGCGTGCATAGAAATTGCTAACTTCGAATCAGGGGTTACTGCGTTCACGGGTGATGATTCCTCTTTTTTTTCGTTGTCGAATTGGATGAAAAAGGTCATTAGTTCTTTTTGATGTTTTCGGTATATGTTATGCAATCGAATGATGCACCTAGTTTCAGATTGATGATCTAAAAAAAACGAAAGAGGTCATGGTTTGAGTCAGATTTTGCGTAAATTTTCGTTCTTGCCTTCTCTTACTTGCTCTCCACTTTGATACTGGATTTCAGCTGATCATATCTCTCATTATGTAATAAATATATTTGGGAAATTTTGCATTGAATCAAACCTTAAAATATCAAGCATTAGGTCTCTTCAATAGAAAGTGATGAGGTACATATTGACAGAATACTATATTTGGCATAATATTACAGAATGAACGCTCAACAGTAAAATTACAGTGGAACTTCCCTATAACGAACGTCAGTATAAAGAATTTCTTTCAAGACGTTGCATCTTGAATCCATATTACATGTTAAAAACACCCTTTAAAGTTGAGTTCTCTCTATAACGAAATATTCAAAGAAAATCACTCTTTGAATGGGCATAGGTAATAAATCCCGACCCTAAACTGAATCATTATGGCGCGCAGGGAGATCCTTCTGAAACAGTTTAAAATAGACCCCTGGCTGTTTGGTTTCAATCTAACCACGACATTGCCGACTATAGAAACAAATTTTCTCTGAAACGAAATTATTTATAACGAATTTTTTTCCGGATTGAGCGCTTTCGTCATAGGGAAGTTCCACTGTACGAGTATATTAATCTGAAAGTCACTTATTTCAAATAAACCACCAAAACCATTCAACATTGACTTCAGAACCTTTTTTACCACCACTGATGCGAAAAATACCAAAACCTTTTTTTTTCGTAAGTGCGATAGGATGAAACATAAACATAGTTTTCGTACAATTTTCACCCCTTCTCTGACGTCAATGATAGAGGATCAGAAAATATCATCGTGCATAACATGATCGTAATTCCGTTTTGTCTTTAAGGAAGACGCTAATGGAATAATATCGATTCGGTAATTTGGTTTTCGTGACCTTTAATGGAAGAAGTTTCATGTTTCCAACACTTATGACGTTTATCATTACACGAAAGGAACTATTTCATGAAGATACTAATCGCCCGCATACCTAGGTAACTAGATTTTTAATTGTCTTTGGGGGCGAATAGATAAATTTGAATCCTAAAAAACAATTAAAACGTTTATTATTGTAGAAATAATCAAGATTCGCCGACGATTCGGAAGTATATTTTTCCATCTTCAGACCTCTACAAAGAATGAAGCATTGTAATATCGTAATATGAAATAATACATACAAATACAAAAGGATAAAAAGAGTGAGATTATAAAAGTTAAAGACTAGATAATTATCACAAATTATCGAATGGTACAATAACAATTCAGAACTGCACATAGAAAAGAAACTAACATTCAAAATGAAATATTTTGATTAAAAAATCAAAAATGCACCTATAATTTAGAGAATTGCACTTTCATTCTTATGCAGAACAGTTGAAATCTGTAATACTAAGAATGTTCAATCGAATTGGGTTACTTAACTCCCTGAAAAAACCTTGCTTCCAAGTATAAAAGCATCAATAGTACCTTGCTCAGTGACAAACAAGTTCATAAGGGTATGTCCCACAAAACCGTTAAAACTCGAAGAAGCTCAAAGGAACCACCTTATTTCATTCACTCAGAAATTCTTTTCATAAGATTCTATAGAGTGAACCTGTTAACTCCAGGGGATTTGAGAAGGTCGAAATATTTTCTAAAGATGTCCACAGGTAGCTTACGAAACTATGACGTAAGGTACTGGATTGCTTTAGGAATGTTATTCACAGATAAAAGAGCATAAGGAACAAGTTGTAACGGGTTTGTATTGATTTAAAGGGAAGTTTCAAATGAATGGAGAAAAAGCTCTTTTACATTGGACTTTTGAAGATTTGATCATTATTTAAGTAAAATTGTCGAATATTCGATGAATCGGTTGATACTGATGAATATTCAATTACAAAGTTGATCAAATAACAATAATAGGATAAGAATATTCTGATGCAATGATTTTTGTTTACCGAATATTTCATTCAAAAGTTGATACCACGAATTTCGCAGAAAACGAAAGAAGAATGATACTTTATTTCTGTCAAAAAACAATGAATCATTGAACCTATGATCCAACTTAATCTTCCTGAAAAGCGCAACTGGAAAACTCACGAAAAGAAAGTGGAAAACTCCGGGAAATCGCGTTGTCGTCTCCGAATCTCGTGCCAGGAAGTTCAGAAGTGGAAAGTCGTGAAAGAAACCGGAAAATCCAATCTGTTGAACGCTATCGGATCTGTCAATAAGATTACCCACCCTCCAGCCAAGTTATTAGCTGAGGAAATCCCCTCAAGTGGCGACCTGTTGCTCCTTTCTTTGAGGCAGTTTACCGTCTAAGAAAATCGTAGACGTGCAACAGTTGGTTCCTAATCTTGTTGGCGAGTGTCTTACACAAATTACTTCCGCCAACTTGGGGTCGACTTGAGGATAATTTATTAGGGTCTGACTTTTTTACATGATGTCTTAACGGGTTTCCTTTTTATTTATGTGGTGGGAAATAGTTTAAGATTTTCTTCCAGTTGTTAGAGTAGAGTAATTAACCAGTCGTGAAAGAAGAAGTGTTTTTTTCATTGATACTGTGTTTTGGTGAATATCTGCGACATACTACAGGTGATTCTACATGGAAAAGAATGATAATATGCTTTATACTATATATTCGAAAATTCTTCGTTTTACTAAAGAAAAAAATTAATAAATAAATAATAATCATTTCTAATATTTTCGTTCCGGACAAAAAATCTCTCCTGCCTTTTTTTCGTATGGCGCACCATGATATTTTTACGAGTATTTTTCCTAACTTCGAATAATTATGTATTGGCGTTGCTACGTAATTTTTATTCAATCAACTAGGTTACTAAAGACAGCGACTAATGGTCTCGAACTATTAAAGCGTTCGCTCCGCTCACGCTTTAAAATATCTTGATTATTAGTCGCTCGATTGATAACCGAGTTGATTACAAGATTTTTTCGACGATCTCAATATGAATTGTGTATTAATTCTTGATTGAAATACATTTTCATTCTGCACAATACATACATTTGTCATATTGAAATTTCTATGTATCTATGTTCCAGTAGAGTTTTGACATTTCTCGTAGTGCTTCTGAATACTTCGTGAACGGTTGCCATGAGGATTGCACATTAAAATAGCCAAAAAATTATTGAGCATTAAAATGGGTCATTAATTTGGTACACATTAAAATCACCTTTTATTTCGAGGTCGGCGGAAAAGATAATTTATTTGTCATTTTGTGTACATAAAAACAAGAAAATGCACAAATTGAACGAAAAATTCAATGAAAACTATTGTCAGTTCACAGTTGTAAATTTCTCAGTGATGAACGATTTTTTTCTTCAATCCTGAAGTTTCAAACACTTCATTCATTCTCTTGTCTTAACAAACGATTGAATGAGGTTAAAAATTTTTGCTTATCCAATAGTTTTTTTGTAGACTATTCTGCTCGTTTCAAATTCAGTTAATAACTTCTCAACAGAGGCGATCATCAACCATCGATAAGATATTGATCCATTGGTTCTTCAGAGACTAAATAATTTTTGAAATACAATGTTCATCTTAAATCTAAATGAAGCTTTCGAAAAATCAGAACATCTTTCTGAAGTATTCATGAATTCGAACTATTTCGTAACCTCCTTTAAATTCGTAATTATCGAAACTTTAAGCACTTCGATATCTGCTAATTATTTTATGAAAATGAATTATTTTATTACATATTTCACTTGAAATATGGCAATGACAGCCTCTTCGAGAATATTGAAATTATTTTGGAAAATGTTCATTCATGATCATGAGAAACATTTGGAACGCTACAAAAGCACATTTTCTGAACTACAAGTTGCATGAAATAATAATCAATAAGAATATATGGAATATTGTAAATATTCCATTCTTATACCGATGTTCCTTAATAAATCCCGACCATCACTACATAGTATAAAACAAAGTCGCTTTCTCTGTCCCTTTGTATGCTTAAATCTTTGAAACTACGCGATTTTGATGCGTTTTTTTAATAGATAGAGCGATTCAAGAGGAAGGTTTATATGTATAATAACATCCATTAAATAGTGGAGAAGTATATGTACTGTTATTTTTGAGGTTTCTAATGTGATGTCGTAGGGTGCGAAGCCGGGGCCGGTCGTTAGTTTACAATAAAAAAATCTTGTCTATTTACAAGTATCATCGGCACATCTTAACTTTCTTTGCCTTCAGAAACTACTCTTATTGAATCTTAATAATATGAACCTTTTGATTTGAGACATCTTCTTGAATAGTTTTCGTCTCTTTCAAAAACTCTTATGTTCATTTCTTGAGAATTCAATGATAACGATGATAAAAACTTATCGACTACCTCACGTTGAAAAACCACAAAAAATTATCGTGGTTAGACGACAAACAAACTGAACGACCACAAACGAATACATCAAATTTAATTTTATTCATCACGACAACCATTTACCCAGTGATCAACCATACCTAATAAATTTTAAAGCATTGATAAGGTCGCAGGGGTGGGACCCTCATAGACCACTTGTTACGCCATATCTGAGATATCTTTCGAAGACCGAAAAAAGGAACATAATAAAGAAATCGTCAACACAACACGATAAGATCGCAGTCACCTTCTCGACCGTATCAAGGAGATTCCACATCCTGCCATTTGTTTGTTTACCTTCCGTACGACGACCTTTAAGGAATCCCCTTGCCACACACCGTCTGACGTCACCGGACGTTCCCCAACCTTGAGACGTATTTCTTATGTCATTCGTGACGTCACAGTCGGCGGCGGCTTCCTTGAGACAGTGCGAGCCGAGACCACGTGACGACGTCACAACTCCGATCGGCAGATGTTTGATCGGCAAGCATTTGCATGATAAAAGGCATTAAGATTATGGCCCGGTGTAGCATTGTTGAGATCGTGGTGCGCCTCGGCTAGGGGCGACTTTCTTTTGTTCGAAGGAGGGTCAAAAAACGGGCCCCGTGCCTGACACGCGCTGGCTAGATTGTATTTAGTCTGAAGAGAGAAGTAAAGATAAAAATGTAAACGTGAGGCATAGGCGGAGAAGCTGGAGGTTTGCCAGGTTTGTTTTGGCACACCTGGCAGGTAGGTGAACAGTTAGAAAGTTAACTGTTAGGTTTGATCGGAAGCGGATGTTGTGTCATTTGAGAGGATGTGGAATGAAGTATGCTAACACGGAAGACGAAAATGAAACTTAAGACAATTGTATCATACTCTTTCAACACTTCATTGTAGGGTTCATTTTCTGTACATTAATAAGAAAGAACATCAATCTATTGTGGTTACTTGGTGCATTAAACCGCCCTTATTGAACTATTCATTTAATGAAAAGAATTTGGAATAACACGTTTAAAACTTTAAGGACACACTGTCATAATTTCAGAGAGAAGGCCAGTAAACCTGCTATTTCCAGTTCAATTTCAACTTGTCATCGTTTTACTTGCTCCAAATATCTAACATTTCCTTCAACTTTCGGAGCGCCAATGGATTGATCAAAATAACACTAAATTCTCAAACAAATTTTCGTCCTTAGTAGAGGCATTCAGAGTAGATTACGAAAAATGTTGATCTGCTGCCCTTATTTTGTTGTATTTAATCCGTGCTTGTGAGGCATTTCAGTTGTGCTCTATTTACCCTTGATTAAAAAACTTGACAAACTAATATACAAAGTTCGACCGCAGGTGCACATGATTTACAATCTAAGTTAGAAATAAAGAGTATATTGTTTACAGGGTGATAAAAGCCTGAAATTCCTAGCAGAATGCGAATATTGCTAAGTCGATGCGCAAGCCCAGACTTAGTTAGCCACATGGAGTCTAGGAATGTTACCTACAAGGTAGACATTCTTGTTTTCGACTGATAATAATTAATTCTGAAAAAAATTAGAATAATTCTAGTCACAAATAAATGCTGCGTATTAAGATTTATTGTCAAATTGACACTTATTAATTTAATCGGTGGTGTTCTTAAAAGTAAAATTAAAAGAATGATGTTTTCATTCCTGTGACTCTTTCAGAAGTGGTTGAGGCAGTAAATATGGCTAAATCAGAATTATTTCCCAAGAAATAGAGACAAAAGTAGGAAAATGCATACACACGTTTGATGTTGAACACTTACAGCTGTGAGGAAATATCATTTCCTTACAGTAACGAAGCCTTGACTTTTTCTCTAATAATTTAGTCAATGATGTCAAAATTTCAAAGCGATTTGTGGTATCAGCTAGCGTCTTACTCCCATGATATATAAACTCCACCTATTCTACTCTTTCACTTTCTTCACCTAATTTTCTGATATCTGATATTTTAAACCTTTATCTTTTATAAGGGAATCCACTCAAAAATAAATTAAAAATTTATCTCCTCATATCAATAGATTGCATTGTCAACGTAAAGAAATAATCAAAGCCAATAGTTCAGATATCTATAATAACGAATTACATTAACTCAACACATCATTTTAAGCGCAATTCTCGAACGCTGTGGTACTTTCCCAAACCCTGAAATTAGAAATTCAATGAGATACACATTTCTTGGTTTTCTAGTAGGGTAATTTTTCTATAAAAAATAAAATTCCAGGCTTATGATCTCCCAAGCAATTAATATCAATATTCGAAAATAATAATGACCGAAGGTAATAAATCATAACCCTGTCACCCGTCGGAATCAATCAACACAAACGCCACTGGTCTCGTGCATCCAGAATGCAAGTAACTTGAAGTCGAAGGGAGAAGGGCAGCTGCACCTCTGCATCCCCGTGCGCCGATCAGCCAGCTGACTTGTTCTCCAGTCTCGATAACAAAGAAAAGACCCTCCTTCCAATAAATAGAAACTCAGAGCGTCTACCCTTCTCCTTTCCCTATTGTTACTACTTCTGGTTCCGATGTTGTCCTTTATGGTGACTACTTGGGGCAGGGTCGTAGTATGGGTCGTGAAATTTTTCGGAACCTATAATGAGCTTATTCAAGGTGCTTGAGGTGAGATTTGGCATGAAAGTTACACCCGGAAGTAGCACATAAATAATATATTTCTTCGTAGGGGTCTTGAATAATGGAATGGGTCAATGGGGTGTATTCCAGTCACCTAGAAATTAGTAAACCTTTATTTGGCTATCATGAACATTATCGTAAAACTTAAGGTTCAATTACAAATAAATGTTACTGCCATGAAGAAGTTGAGATATTTAAAAAATTAATCAGTTCGCTAGCTATAGTTTGGTTTCAAATTTTTTTCGAAATACAATAATCTACACTATTAGGTTATTCCATCGTATAAAGTAGGATCCTTCTTAATACGATGCTAATCTCAGATCTGAAAAGGACATAGATAGGCTCTGTTAGATGTAAATAGAGGCAAAAATAAAGAAAAAATCCACATGTCTATATTCCCCCGGCTGTTTATAAACATTAACATAACTTTGGTTATTATTACGATTATCAGGATATTTGCTCTACTTTTCGTAATTCCACATTTCAATGTGCCTTGCGGTGATACTGAAGTTGATTCACTTCAGAAAAATATCGAAATAATGTATGATTTGCAAGACATGTTTACAAACAGCAACATTCCATGTTGAGTACTGTAGCGTGGGTTGATTATGGGTAGTAGATATTAATTTGATTATATTCCTCCTTTTCTGTAAACTTGAAAATTATTTTGAATATGTACCGTGGCATATTTCTTAAAGAAATTTCTATTGATCTCAGAGCGTTTACATACTCTTCCCCTTTTCCTATTTTACTACTTCTGGTTCCGATGTTGTTTATGGCGATTACTTGGAGCAGGGTCGTAGTATGGGTCGTGAAATTTTTCGAACCAATAATGAGCTTATCCAAGTTGCTTGAGGCAGTGGCGCAGCCAGGATTTTATTTTGGGGGGGGCTGAACTGAAATTTTTTGATGATACAGTGAATAACGAAAATTGCAAAAAATAAAGAAAAAGAAATAACGAAGAAATTAATCTTTGGGGGGGCTGCAGCCCCAAAGCCCCCCCTGGCTGCGCCAGTGGCTTGAGTGTTTCGATACAATGCTGGTGTATATGCAGCGAAGTTTTTCGCATTTTCTGAGAACATCTACCATAATAATGCAAAGTTCATACAATGAAAAAAAGTTTTATGAACAAAAATTGTCTTTTTCAGAAACGCCGATATTCATATGTGAGCATTGTCGATTCCGAATCAACTTGAGGTGAAAAACTCAACACTTTGGGAAGAAAAATTATAGTGAGTTTGTAACTTAAAAAAACACCAAATTCGTAAAAGATTTTTTTTTGAGAAAGAAAAATAAGAAACTAAAAACCTCGGTTCCTTAAATGTTAATTTTGAGGTTTTGTGAGAAGAATGGTAACATAAAGTTGTAGTTTTTCAATGGCATTCAACTTTTTCTTATAGGATCGTGGGTTTTTCAAATATCGAAATGACTGTTTTTACTCTCTTAAAACTCACCCCACCCATTTCTCGACCTCAAATCACCCGTAAATAATTTTTCTTTCATTTTCGTTATATTCTCTTCCCTTTCCAATGGGTTTCTTTCTACTAAAATTTTTTTGATTTCCAAAACTATCGACCCTGGTCCTAATCGTGTCAGTTTCTTGTTATTCGTTTGTTTCTTTAAGGATATAATAACCTAGTCGGTGCAAACATTCCGCTGAGACTTCCGAAATAATTTTGAAAAAAATAATTCAAAAAACTCAATTTCTGCAAAGCGCTTGAACATGTTATACCTCATTTTTATTTATTTTACTCATTGGTAGATGTAATTTACGCACTATAACTTCAATTCTTTAACATACACATGAGAAGGTTCAGTATATTCCAACTTCTGATAAAGAATTAATAAAACCAACCCTGACCTAGGTTGTAGTCTTCCATCCTAATCCGTTCCTGCCTTCCGATGACACAACTGGTCCACTGTACTTTGTTTCTATTCACTATTCTTATTCGGTCTCGATCTAAGGGTAAGTTTTACTCCAGACCGATTTTGTAGGTTAGGGTGCGATACGTGTATTAATCTAGTAGTAGGTCACTGGAACCCTCCACCAGCCACCACATGTAATTTGGCAATTTTTATAAGGATGGTAGCGTTTTATTGAGTCCCGCTTCTATAACCCAAGAAATTCACATTCGGGGAGACATTATGTAGGATCAGAGGGGTGATTGAATTGATTTTGGCACCCTTTATAAATCTGCGTAACATTTGTTCGATCGATATTGATTATTCTGGAAGAAAAAATTGGTTGTTTGTCTGAAATATCGAAAAGACTGAGGAATAGTATATAACATTACTAGCAAGGTAAGAGTTTTTACTGGCGAATGGAGGATATTTGACGAGCCGCAGGCGAGTCAGTTACCTCCTTGAGCCAGTAAAACCCGTTACCTTGCGTGTATTGTTTTATATTTTATTTGTTTCTCGTTTGTAAAAAGGTCAGATAAATTCCAAAAAATCTCAATAATTTGTCACAAATGTCGTAAGCTATTTATGATTATTTATGACATCGGAAAATTATGACAACTGTCAGTGGCTTTACGAGAGGGAAGTCCTTCGAGAATATTTGCTAATTTCGGACGAAAAAGGCCAGATCCAATGAAACAAGGTATGCATATCGTTATTTAATACTTTTATAACATTTATTACTAAAAATATTTGTTACAGGAACGATGAAATTAGAAAGATAAATGAAATTATAAGCAAGTACGTGAAAAGGAAAGCGAATAGATACAAATATAAAAAAGATACGAATATCCTTTTTGTAGTTTGAGAACGTTTATTGAGAAATACATTTGTTCCAGGAACTCTGAGATTAGAAGAATAAATTAAATTAGAAGCAAGTACTTGACAACTTTCAATGTAAATAATACTACTAACTTGTAAAAGTTTTACAAGTTAACTGTCAATTTTACAAGTAAGTGACTTGAAAAAATAAACTTTCTTGATTAATATTGTGTTTTTGGAAACTGACGTTTACAATGAGAAACAAATAAAATATTTTTACTTAAAGGCCTTTGGGGGCAGAAAAATTCAGGTTATCTTATTATAAGACAGTTTTTAGAGTTTTATTGAGTCCCGCTTCTATAACCCAAGAATTCACATTCGGGGAGACATTATGTAGGATCAGAGGGGTGATTGAATTGATTTTGGCACCCTTTTGTAAATTTGCGTAACATTTGTTCGATCGATATGGATTTTTCTGGAAGAAAAAATGGTCGGAAATATCGAAAAGACTGAGGAAAATATTTTTTTCTTAAAGGTGTTTAGGGGTAGAAAAATTCAAGTTATCTGAATTAATATAAGACAATTTTTCGCTGTTAAAAAATATCCCTTCTTCATCTGGGTATATTGAATTTAGATTTACTAAAATTCCGTACCATATACTTAAGATTTCTGATCATTTGATGCTCATCGTATAATGCTGTTTTTTGATGTGCAATTGTCATGGGCAAACGAACACAAAGTATTCAAAAGCAAAATGAGTACCTTATGTAACAAGTATACTGAAAATGGAAATTTCTATATACAAAATGAAAATATATTCAAATCAAGAATTCACAATGAAGTCGAAAAAAAAAATCTTACAATCAACTCGGTTATCAATCTATTGATTAATAAAATAGTTAATCAAATAACTATTATTGAGTATTTTATATTCGATTCGAGTATGGTTTACACTTTGTTGTTAAGAAGAACTTATTATTCCTGAATCTGAAATGCATTATTCTTGCATGAATTTGATTGAGATGTAAAATACCGGAAGTCAAAAATAAATCGAAATCGAATATCTCTAATTTATCTAATATATTTTTGTATAACATGACAAGAATAAGCGTCCAAAATATTAATTTCAACACCCATTATACAGAATTCGAATATAACTTATTATTTTTGGAAAAATTTGAATGAGGTTATTTTAAAAGGAAACCAACTGTATAGAAATGTCCATGAAATTGTCATCGAAACTCGAATTTCATCATTTTGTTACCAATATAGGAATTTTTATAATTATTCTGTCACGTCCTGGCTACTTTCAAAAATTGAAAAATGCACTGATCTCGTAATGTATATGCCTCGACAATTTTCTGACCCACTGATCAAGGACCACCAAAATGTATTTAAATTGATATTTACCAATGTAATTTAATCACCACAATCATCAAACGCTTAGACCAGAATTTGTGCTTATTTATTCTCGCTAATTTTCAATTAATACGGCAATGTAAAAAACATTCGGAAAAAAATCCGAAACAATCCAATCAGGCAAGTTCCACATCGAACGGAATTAATCAATTAAAAAACGTCAAAAATAAATAAGACAGAACAGCACAAGCGATTTGCAGCGTATGTTAAAGCGAATCAATTTCGAAATAAACAGCCCGTAATGGATATATAAATTAGGCCCTATTCGAATTAATTCAGTATTCAACAGGTTATGATTGGTATCAGTTTTTTTCCACCGCTTTCACCGTATAACGGCCGTAATGGTTTTCATAACTTGTTTGAATTCGTCAATTTCAATTATTTAATATGTAAATATTTATTTCATTTCCTCTGATTTATCTCCCTTGTATCTGTTTGCATACATGCGGTTTTGTTGGGAATATTGTATGTAAATGATGATGGGGCATTAGGGAAATATTTCTAATTCCCTGCTAGTTAAGTGAATTCTTGTGAATATGAAAGTACCGAATAAATTATTTCATTTATGGGATTCAACAAATTTTTATCGAATCATTTGAATCCATATTTAATATATTTGAATTTTGAATAGCAAAATTCATGAAATACTAATAAAACAAATTGAATTTCATTAGACTAGAAATTTACATTTCTTATTTCTTCAATAATTTGATCTACAAGAAAGAAGCTAAATTCAGTACATCAGTGAAGCATTAAAGACATCCAAAAATCAGGCTTTTCGGAACGATATTTGTGGAAATATTCGATTATTTCCTTCAAAAATTCAGTGAATGAGAGAAAATAATGTATAATATTCGTACAGAATGCCACCTGCACTTATATTATAAAAAATAATTAAAGCGATATTCTTCAAACTGATATTGATGTTGTCCTTACGGCTATGAAAAATACTGATAGTATTAATGGTATATTTGTGTCGAGGTCAGAATAAAAATCTGATGCGAGTGAATCAGTTCGAAGTCGAGCATGAGGAATCACGAGCTATTTCTCCACGAATGAAGTGTATCAAGGCAATCCTTTGTTATATTACAAGCAGAGGATTCTGAAATTCAAGATCTGAATCTCTTGATGAATTCAATTTGGGTTATGGGTTTACTTTGACGCTTTATATGGAATTATTTTTCTCGGCTATTTCCCTCGTCTTTTTTCCACCAATCAGAAAAGCGCAATTTTGAATTACATATGATTTTTAGATGCAAAAACAGTATGGCAGCAGCTGTCAGCAGTTTTTTCGAGTTGACCTGCTGAACTTGACAGTTGTTGTCAAATCAATACATATAGATAGATACATAATGGATGCTAAATATTCCGTTACTCATGAAATAGTCTTGTCAAATACCATTCTGGCATTTGATTTTCCCCATGGAAAAAAAACAAAAACAATGCAAAATAATATTTTTAACAAAAAGCATTCATGCAAAAATCCTCATTTTTCCTTTTTGACTCGGATTTTTGTTGCCATCAGCACTTCTTGTGAAAATATTATTTAGCATGCCCTTATGGTATTACTGACTACAATTAATTCGAATAAAGATATTTTAGTCAGTTACTGAAGGTGTTATGTGTTATACATTTCATTAAAAGTACATATCAAGTGATAATATACATTTGATGATCAAATTCGAATTAAGAAGAACTTCAATAAAGGGTATCTTTAAACGAATGCGAGAGACTTAGGGAGATTATTTTTCGATAAAATAAGCAGGGGTAGTTCATATGAATTTTTTTCGAAATCTTTCTCCCTTCAAAGAAACAGCCTCTGGAAGCGATAACGAGTAGATGTTACTCACACAATTTTTTGATCCCATATTAGGGGTTGAATTAACAACCCTTCATGATTTTCCTTCAAAAATTGTTTTCGTGGGATAGATTTTAGAAAAATAAAATTATCTTATGGTTTCCTATTCAATTCTGGGGAAAAAAAATCTCTTGCAAAGTTTCGATACAATCGATACTTTTCTCGGAAAAAATAAAAACTTACAACTTACAAGCAGTTATGATCAATGTTTATTCCATTTCATAGTATGTTCCATAGAATGAATATTCTAAGATATTGTTTATGCTCAAAAATGGTTTTGACATAAGAAAAAGATTTCCTAAGATTCTTTCTACAATTTCAGAGTCATAAAAGTTTTTATTTTTTCCGAGAAGTATCGACTGTATCGAAGTTTTGCAGGAGACTTTTTTTTCCAGAATTGAATGGGAAACCATAAGAGAATTTCCTTTTTCGAAAATCTATCCCACGAAAACAATTTTTGAACGAAAATTATAGGGGTTGTTATTTTCAACCCCTAAAAATAAAGTTTTGAGATCTAAAAAATTTGTTTTTGTATGTAAATTGATCTGTTTACAGAACTTAATCAATTCTTTCACTTCATTTGCTCAATAGAAATGCAGAATCATTTCTTGTCCGAAACACCGCAAATCCAATCTCCAGATGCCCATCAGCAAAGGTGTTCGTTGCATCTGCAGAAGGAACGAGTTATTTCCAATAATTCACCTTATAGCTCGCCCTTTTGCATTCGAGATGTTATTAACCCCAACTACCTGCGTCTTCAGATCAAAACAAGATTTCAAAGGGACATCATGAAACCCTCAACCCTTATTCTCTGCATGCCGAAGAAGGGTGGAGGTGTCTAGAAGGATTAACAAAGGGTTCTTCAAGGAGAATATTGCGAATGTAAGGTCAGGGTTGGCAGATGTGAGAAATTTATCAAAACAAGAATATTTTCGAGAAAGAGGTGAAACGGTTGGTAACTATAGAACGGCTGATTATATGTGATACATCTGGAATTTGTATGAGGGGGAATTGAAGATATTTGGATACAAAAGTAGAAACTCATAATTTGAAGGGGTTGTGGGTTTCTTCAGATTTGGAGCGTTAGATTACCGAAAATATCATTCAGGTATATCTACACATATTGTTAACAAAAAATTAAAATATACTTATTGAATTAACGAATGGACAATATTGTCAATTTGCTGTTTCAATTTTAGTGGTATAGAAAAATATAACAGAAATTTAAGTTGATTTTAACTTCGTCTTTCATTTGGAGAATCAAGATTGGGCTATGTTTCTTGCCTGAATGATTATGCATGATTCGAACTCAAATTGAACGATGGTGGTGCAAAACCATTTATAAAATCATGTCATGTCATCGATAAAAAATTATTATGATGTTGACTCAAATATTATGAAATGAATTTAGAAGTACCAGACTGAACAAATATGCTTTTCATTTTTGCAAACAAGAACGGCAATCTTTGAAATTAGCGAGCTATCAGAAGAGAAATTTTTTCATTATTATCTACTACAAACATTGTGAAACTGATTTTTTTGAAATAGTTGAGGTTTTTATTAATGAAATTTACGAGAATTTGAGGTCTTTTATTTTGGTACTAATTGAATACATAAAGGTTCATATATCATAATCATATTGCTTTAAATAAATTTCGTGTGAATTGCTAAATTATAAACTCTTCTCGAAAAAGCATGAATCCTACAAAAAAACACAAAAATGAATATGAAATTGCACCATGGCACATGAAGGAAGTAATGCAAAGCAAAAACAATAGCAATTGCAGAAATGAGGCATCACATTCGGTTTTGGAAAATAGAAAAGTTTGATAATATGCAATTTCATATTTATTTTTGTGTTTTTTTGTAAAGCATATAAAATTGGATTCTTGATTTTTTAAAAACGTTGTGAATCAAGCATCTATCGAAATTGTAGTCACAAAAATTCAAATTGACTACATTTCGTGAGATCCTCACTTTGGGAAGTTTTGAAAAAATAAATTTTTCCAATTTTATAGGTCCTGCAAAAAAACAAAAATAAATATGAAATTGCATCATGGGACATGAAGTAATGCAACACAAAAATACATTTTCAGAAATGAGGCATCACATTCGGTTTTGGAAAATAGTAAAATTTAATTCGATACACCCGCAGCCTAGCTGGTGTCCGCATGTACATGTCGATATTTGTATAGGCCGGAAAAACAGGGAGGGTAGAAATTTTTCATTTAAATTCACTAATTTCGCCGAAGTCCAATGACCATGTTCGATCGGTTGACTCACACAGCAAATGGAAAACAAACAAATCCCTCGGCCTTTCGAAAACACCTCTATCACATAAATCATATGCATCGCATCGGGCACTCCATCGGTGGGAGTGGGATGGAGGCCCCACCAGGTGATGGGGGGAGACGGGAGGGGGCTAGTGCATAAAACATTTTTATCTGACTCGCGGCGTAACTCGCCCCCCGACAGGGTTGGAAAAAAATTGCACAGAATCATGGTTTTCTAGTTTCGGGATGATGCATAGTGATCGATTGGTGCAGTCGGGATGATATTCCAGCTGGTGTGCGTGTTTTCACGAATTTTTGAACTGCGGACGCTCGCATCTACCCTTTCGTCGATCTGGACTCGCCATCCCCATTCGTTCGATTTTTATGTGCGTATTCGAGAGATGCATTGGTTATCGGTATATCTGGTGTCTTTACCGGAGGTATGAACAATCTTGGAGCGGATTTGACATGGTTGTTTGCCTTCAGCAACAACCTTTTCACAGTTGATCGGAAGAAAATCGATTCTTTTTAAGGAATATTGGGCCGTTTATAGTTTGCCATGAGATTCATATGTACTATATAACATGTAGTTTTTCTTCTACTGTTTCATATTTTCAAAGTGCGTGCTTGGTGGTGTCTGTTACCAAATCTGGTAACCTTAAGAAGACAGAGCTTTTTTTCGATCTTATGTCACAATATTCCAGTAGGTTAACAATATCAAATCGTTCTTATTCTGAAATTAGAACCAAGCCTAAAACACACCACTTTTCATCCATTCCATTGGAGTCTTAAAAATTGGAGCAATCAGTTCTTACAGATTTTTTTAATATCAGTATCTTTATTTAGACATTAGGAAAAAGGAAAAAGATTATGTAGGTGTAAAGAAATCATCTCTGAATTCATGGTCTATCTATCCACTATTTGAGAGACATAATACTTTTGTATATCAGAAGTGTGTTCTATATAGATTGCTGCCCCAAAACTTGCGATGGTCCAGCAAATAGCAACAATATTCATCAGTCATCAGTCATCACCCATTTCAATGCATGGTTTTCTCCTATTTTAATGTATGACTGTCCTGGGCAATCGAGTATTATTCAGAAGCAATACGAGTAATGTTACAACTGTACTGAAACATAGAAATTTAAATGTTTCTCTTATGCAGAATAAGAATGTATTTCAATCATGAGTCTTTACTCAATTCATGCTGAAATCGACGGAAAAATCTTGAAATCAGCTCGTTCATTAATTTAGCGATTAATGAACTGATAGATTGAATAACTATTTTCTTCAATTTCATCTTGAACTGATTCATTTATTTCTCCAAACTCGTCATCATCAAATCACACATGAACCTATGAGTAAGGAAGTAAGATATGTAACAATGTGGCTTTTATATTTGGCGGTTAACAGACACTCATTCACGACTACCATGGACATAAAATTATTGCTACCTATTTTTTTCTACCTTCCAATTCATCCACCTAGTTTAATTGCCACCTTTAAGAACTCAAAGACCATCCAAAAAGCATGAAACTCATTGTTTGCAATATTCTGGCGAACAAGTCGTAAAACAGCATTATAACTAATGTCTTCCTATCCCAAATACCTACCAGGAACATAACTCACGTACCATCGCCGAAAGGAATTGGATCTCAATAGTCCTCATTCAATTCAGAACTTTAAAGATCAAACATCACGCCTACCACCTGGTTTCCTAGCATCTTTCAAGTTGAAGGAGTATAATGAATATAAATCGTAAAAGTTTTATTTGTAAATTTGTTACTTTCCTCCTTCAAGACAGCCCACCTGTCGGGCCATTGAGAACTGCACTACATTTAAAGATCCTGCCCGAATATCCTCGCCATGTTTCCTATTCTTCGCACTTCCGGTTCGAAAATTGCCTTAATTTGACACTTGAGAAACCCAAATACCGCAAATAAGAGGAATAAGAGGAAACCAACACCGGTCCTCAAGTGATTTAGTGCAAACTGACTCAGATTTAGTGGCCTATATTGTTAATTTGTGTTATCTGGCTTACAAAAGAAGATGTCTCACTTAGGCTTTTGGTACTAATTGTCGGTAAGGAGATTTATGTTGTCTATTGATGTTATGGGTTGATTTTGTTGTTAACAACAGTTGTAAACTCACAAAGAGGAGTTTTCACCTTGGACGCTGACGATTTTTGTCCAATTTGGACTGAAAGATACTACAGCTGGCAGGCGTTGAGTTTCAAATTAATGAATCGCAGAACTCGTGCGACAGTAGCATTATCATTTGCTTCCGAGTAAAAACTGGTTTTGACTCATTTCTTTCTGGAAGAAATTATCTTTTAATCGAATATCTGTTATTTTATAATTTCGATCCATTATTGATTGATTCATGGTCGAAGAAAAATAGGTTCATTCATTTCAGTCGTTGATGGGTCCAAAACAATATTTCTTTCGAAAACACATATTTTTTGATGACTTCCTTGAAGGATCCAGAAAATAGTAGTTTATGTTCTACCCAACTGATAAAGTGATAAAAAAGGAATCCGATCACCTATCGTTGAAATTAATTTTTTTCAGTCGATTCCTCATCAAATGTACTCAATGGATGTTATTATCGAGGGTGTCATATTTCCATGACAAAGCAGATGAAGGAAAAGTTTCAATGAAAGATAGCCTGCGATAGGGGGATGTTTTCATCCATTCACAATTTTTGTTGATCGGTCCTGACTGAAACTTAGGTCACTGATGTAGAAATACTGGGTGTACTGGGTGGTTAGTAGTTATGACCAATCAAAGTAGAAAATCATCAATTTTTCATTTCAAATTGCATTATCCTGAAATGGAAGATCAAAAAATAGCAGTCAAAGAACATGCGCGGCAATGAAAAGTACGAAATTCGCTTCAGATTTGTGTACCGTTCTAAAACATAAAATCCTATTTTAAGAATTCGAAAATATTGTGTTTTTTCTGGTGCTTCGAAGGCATATACAATTTTTGTTAATCCGAACCTTGATTTCCCAAGTGTGATAGTTAGGTAGCTCGTGTAGAAATTATATATCATAAAATATTCTGCCTAGTTTGTAAGTTATGACCACTAGGAGAAATGATTCAAATGTTTAAAAAAGCCTGTTGCCTATTGAAACACCCTGTATATACTGGTCAAAGACTAAGTATTCTCTTCAGCTTCACTTTGCATATCGCAAAGGTATAACAAAATTAATGAAGATTTTTGTCTATGTCATGCCTAGTACATATTTCTCCAATTTGTCAAATTGTTCTATCGGTAGCGTAAACATAAAACAATCGAAACAACCATAGATAAACATTGTCACGTAAAATTGTTCATTGAGGAATCCAAAATAACTGGCATTCATAATAATATATTATGCAACGAGCGGATATTTATAGCTATTATTCAAGAGGTGAAGTTTAGTCTACGAGCCGTAGGCGGGTGGCCCAAATCACCGAGTGAATAATAACCATTATACGCGAGTAGCATACTATACTTTATCCACGACTACTGAATATATTTCATGATTTCAACATTTGGCTACCGCGACAAGACCCTTCTATGACAAGCGTGGAAAAAGTCAAGTTGACACGTGAGAAATTGTTGGAGAACTGGTCATTGTATATTTTGTAATAAAAATTGCTTTAATTGATATAATAAAAACAGATTTGGCCCTCGATTGACAAGGCATGCCCATACTAATTTGTTAGTTGGATTACTTAAGAATACTGAAGAAATACCAATTTAAAGAATATTATATCAAAGCTAAATCCATGAAGCACCTGACAGCAGTGATTTATATCTCCTTAATCATTTGTGATTAATGGATATTATTTTGGCCGAGCACACATAAGAAAAATGGCTAGATTATAAAATAGTCGTGGATAAACTAGAGTATCGAATAACTTTCAACGTGGAAAAGAATGGACCCAGAAAATTTCCCTCCGGGACCCCCCTTATTATCCGACTTCTTTCCTCGTTTCTAAGCCACGAAGCGAATCAATCGGTGCCTGGGAGACACAGAACGGTCGGACATCTTAACGGGAAAAGGGGTAAAATAAATGAATCCCGTAGGCGATCGCTGATGAGTCCTTAGTGCGTTTTGGCGCGGGCGCATGTGCCGCACGCGGATTCAAAACGGCAATAAGAGAATCAAAGAGCGAACTTTTGAAACGATGACCGCTCGTTTTCGATCGATGTTTTATAAGCGAGGCTGTGGCCACACCCAGGAGTAATTGAATGATGCCTGCATCAGACTTGCACTGGGATCTACGTGCAGTTTTTGCACCGGACAACAGCGGCGTATCCCGGTCAGTCGAGTCGAGGCAGACCTCGTGGGGAAAACGTATCAGATTTCGGCTGCTTTGTGATTTGGAGGACGCTGTTTTAAAGCTGTGGAGAGGATAATATTTTTATCGTAGGGACCGGATTATATTCATTTGCATATTTACATATTTTAGACATTTTCGGCGGTATATGCATATTTTAGCTAAGATCGAGTTATGATGCTTATTTTCAGTAGGTACATATTTTCTACCATACGTTCTGAAATGCGATAAAAGTGATGATAACGCGCGAATCCTACCAAATTCCACAAAATATAAGGTCTATTGAATAACAATACTAATATCCTGACTATTGTCAGATTTGCGAATCAGTTTTACCGCATTCCGGAACGCAGTATTAGTCCGCACTCCGCGCACTACGAAAGTATACAAATAACTAGTGAAATATGCCAAATGAACTCCACAAGAAAACTTTGAAAGGATATAGATCCAGGTTTCGAAGATTTGTGTCTTATCGAGAGTTTTATTAATGGGACGGCAAAAATTTTACCTGAAACTATAAGGGAGAACATAGCACCAATGTTCAAATTCTGCCTAGTTACGTCCGTGGATGTGGAGAAAACCTTTTCCACAGTAATCAAAGACCAAATTTAACAATTGAACATTTGGAACAATATTTAGTTGTAACCTTTCACAAAAACATTAAATCAAATTTTAATACCATATTATTAAGACTTTTTGATAAGTTGATTTGGAAATAAAAAATACTTTTCTCTTTTTTTTGAGTTCCTAAATTTCATTATTCAATTTTGCAGTTTCTGCATATTTTCGTGGATATTTTGTTATTTTGCCTATTTTCGTGCATATTTCAAGCATTTTTCATGCATATTCGCATGCATTCAACAACGTTTTTATGTTGCATATAATCGGGTCTCTAATTATCAATATTTCATAAAGCTTGGATTATTGAACTTCTGATTGAAAACGGGTGTTTTATTGCTGCATTAGAAGAGTCGATGCGTAAAAATTCATTTTTCGAAAAAATTCATATAGCACTTTGTCCATTTTGCAGACCACATAATCGGACTTATATTAAGCAAGCAATTCATGCCGACATGTCTTAATTTAATCGGTCTCAACTTGCTGGAGCTTGATGTTGAGCCAATGACTCGAATTGTCAATTGACAGATTCAATTTGTCGCCAATACGCCAATAGCCCAGCGTCGATTCAAGACCTCAAAGATGGAATTCGTGAGGCTATCGAGGACATAGGGCAGCCACTTCGCGATATGGAAAATTTCATAGAAAGGATATGGTCCTGTAAGCGTGGTATAGGCGTGGTTGCATAGATTCTTCTTTATAATGAAATAAATATCCGATCATTTATATTTAAAAGTGGCATTTTTCTTTGAATATCAAAATAACACGTCTTATTGGAAAACCCTTTATAAGGTCCTAGTTTGAATATAAACTCAAACTTTTCTCTCTGCCTCTGCCCAAGTGAAAGACCGATCCTTCTTCTGAAACTCATATCTGAATTATGGCTTAACTCAATTTAATTGAGAATCGGATAATTAAAACTCAAAAAATAATTATTCAAGTACCCCTCGATTGAACCAACCAAACACAAGAGAAGTTTCAATTTTAAATTTCAATTCGAACAACTTCTCTTAAAAAAAAAATAAAAAAACTGGCGCTACTGTCCAATTTCCTGCGACCCGCAAAGGTATATCTGCCATTTTTACTGCAACCTAAGCGTGCGTTGACTTCTGCTGCGCCGCTACTCGCACGCCAAGCGATCGTCAATAATACAGCCGATGTTATGCATGACATTCATCACTCGTACTGTCAAAATTCCCGACCAATATGTGCACATCTCCGAAACGATTGTATTTTGTATCTGCGAAATTAGCGCGCCAATATTTTATTGCGGTGCGATTGGCTGGCCTGCAGGTTGATTCTTCTGCGGTTCGATGCCGTCTACTCATATTCCATCGATATTTTGCTGCCACTGTGATTTATGAAAAATGCTCATAAGTAGCACTTATATTTATGTTACTTCTATGTGCTCGCTCGAAATTATGTCATATTTGATCTGATTATTAGTTTTGATCTAACTTTTACTTGCTTATTTAGCCAAAATTGAAAACAAACCTTATAATCGACTAACCAAAAACACCATACATTAACCAGGTACCTTGTGAATGCAGTGGGGCATACATTAGACTAAGAGAAAATAAGCCTCTCTTAAATGATAAAATCAAAGAACATATGAAGAACGAGGTCAACTTGGAGATACTGATAAGTCAAAGCATGTTCAACATTCTGTGAATGGAGACCACTGGATTTCATGGGGTGAAGTTTTCATAATATCACAAAAAGCAACTTTCATGTCAATTACCGAAAACCGCAGCAGTCAACCGTCTGTTGATATAAAAATTCAAGAATATCTGGGCTTCAATACTGAGAACCAGCATAAAAAGATCGAATATATTTTTGACAGCTGAATAAATCAAAAATAGATCGAAGACATCGAGAAATTCACATCAATAACATACTATTAAGTTTCAAAAGGGTCCTGAGATATAAAATAATTTAGAGGTTTGAAAATTTCATGCGGAAGAATAAGGTTATTCGAAAAAGTATTCTAAAGTACTCCAACTAACAAATATGAGTATACCTTGTCAATAGAGGGCCAAATCTACTTTTATTTAATCAATTAAAGCAATTTTCATTACAAAATATGCAATGACAAGTTTTCTAGAATTTTCCCATGTGCCAACTGACTTGTTCCGCACATGTAATAGAAGAGTCTTCCCACGGTCGCCAAATGTTGAAATCTTCAAGAACTATATTCAGTAGTCGCGGAAAAAGTATAGTATGTATGCTACTCGCGTAAAATGGCTGTTATTCACTCGATGATTTGGGCCACTCGACTAAGGCTGGTAGCCTAAACTTCACCTCGTGAAATGAATTATCACTTATCAGGGATTCATTTTGGATATAGGTACAGTTTAATTTTCTTGTATCCTGTACAAGCTTAATCATAATCACTTATTGCATAGTTTCTTTTCCGTGGAGAATTTTGAATTTTCATCAAAGTTCACCGCTTGAATTGATTTCAGTAATACATTTTTAATACACTGAACCACAGTGTAGAAAATGGATCACTTCAGAAATAATTAAGCACATAGTTTTCTTTCAGAAATATAAATTCTGGATGGGTTTTGTTAGTCTAGGTGCTTGAAATACCAAAACCAAAATTAGTTTATACAGAGAGTAAGAAGAATTGAGTTTGCGGTTGGTTCTAGGTGAAACATTATAACAATTTATATTGAAAGTAAACTTAGTTTATATTTCACAGTTTATTCAGAAATCTGACACGTGTTTCGGTATTACAACCATCTTCAGAGGAGTACAAAAAGTAACTAAACTTAGCACAGAGGTTCTATTTTCACAATTGCAACATCTGTTTCTTTTTATGGCACATTTTTACAACAGTTTCTAAATCTAAAACAGGGGTACTAGGAAAGAGTACTTGGGAAATTACATTCCCGAATCAGCAGAAGAGTGAAGAGTTACAAATTCTGAATTCTGATGATTCAAAAGTTATTTAGCTGAGTAACCTAACGCATGTTCATTGGATTGTAACTGTTGCTTCTAACAGACCAAAAAATAACATATCGTTTACAGCTTACAACAATGACTGTTAGATATTATGTCGTTGATTGATCAGCCCATTTCACACTGAGGATACCCATATGTTATCCTTCAAATTGGGTTGTAAAAGTAAAAGGTGGATATAATTAGTTTCTTAAAGCCCCTTCTATCCAAATTGATTACTTGGGACATATGATAGACAAGTAGAAGCAGTTGTTAATAGAGGATATATCCTTATTTCTAGCGAAAAAGCTTTGAACCATAAAGTTCTGGAATTATTACGTTTCAATTTCAGCTTGTCATTCGCTGGTTAGTAGGACAATAATTATCCCACGATCCCATATAATTTAATGACATTTATATTTGTGGGGAATGAGCGTTGAAATATAATTCACACTTCTGACAGAAAAATGTTGATAATAAAATAATAATGTTTATAGGAATGCTATTAGTATCAATACAAACTCGGATTTCCGATCATGTGTACTTTCCGGGAAAGGAATTTTCCAGAAAAAAAGCGAAAACACTAAAAAATATTCACAGAAAAACAACACTACCACTATACGAATATCTACTGTCTCTAGAATAACATCTGTATAAAATTTCCATACTTTATGCTTTAACAAAGGACCCCGCACATTTTGGTATGGGAATTGGCTCCCGTTGGATTTGGCTGAAAATTTGATATGATGTTCTACTAATCCTTCTGATCAAATGTCCTAAACAGTCACGAAGCTGAAAATTGCATACTTCTAGGAGTTTTTAGAGATTTTTTGTATCCTTATGGCTTACGTATTATGGGAATTGGCTCCCGGTGGATTGGCTGAAAATTTGATATGATGTTCTACTAATCCTTCTGATCAAATGTCTCCACAGTCACGAAGCTGAAAAATGCATACTTCTAGGAGTTTTTAGCGATTTTTTGTATCCTTATGGCTTACGTATTACCGTTCACACAGAAATGTTTGAGAATATTTCATGATTATTGAAGCAGATTCTGTCAATTCGAAATATTTTCAAGCCATTCTGTGTGAACGGTAATACGTAAGCATAATGGATACAAAATATCGCTAAAAACTCCTAGAAGTATGCATTTTTCAGCTTCGTGACTGTAGAGACATTTGATAAGAAGGATTAGTAAACATCATATCAATTTTTCAGCCAAATCACGGGAGCCAATTCTCATACAAATGTGCGGGGTCCTTTATTCATTATATAACTGGAAGGAAGACCTCGGTCGAAAGCAGATAGATAGAAATGTATATAAATGATAAGGAACATAATTTTTCTTTTGAACTTTATTTTAAGTGGTAAAATCGGAATATTTCGTGAAATCAAGGAATGTTAAATCGAAGAATAACCCCAACATTTCGACCATGTGTTTTATGACATTTTTTGTTGCAAATCACTCGTTTAATCCCCCCTCGAAGTTAGGCCTCTATAAAAGTAGACACCCTGTATACTTTCCTGTGAAATGAGTAATAACTCCAAGTTTAAAATGCTTATGTCAGAACCATAATACAATATGATAAAACCCACATAACCATTCAGCTACAAAATTCAATAAAACTTCATTAAAGCACTTCCTATAACCTTTTCTTCGATCCATCTCAACTGGAACATCGGGTATCTGTACAAAATGAAGAATTGGCGCACATGTCTTAAGAAAGTGGAATGATCGAACGGAAAAACGGCATATCATGCACATTTCATCAAAAGAAAACAATTCAAGAATGAGTCGGCATCTTGGATGATGCACTCAGTCATTCAGCCATGATGGGGTGGCTCTTCTAGCAGAACCTTTTATCGAAAAGGATGTCTAATGTTTGTTTCCGGAAATGTTAACACGTTCTCGGGTTTTTTAGGTGGGTTCTTAAGTGGATGAGGCCTGTTTGGATACTTTTTTGCACTTCCTTAAAGGTGACCATTGTTTGATTTTTTTGTGGTTTGTATCGGCAAGATGGGGTCTTCAATAATGAAAGGTTTTTTGGGGGAGTAACTGTACTACTAAAGTGAGACATTAAACTCATAGTGATGAATTTCTGAGAGGAAGTCATTGTATTCGAGGTATGAATTTTTCCGACGACCTCAAACTCTGAAGTTCGGTTCAATGTATCTACATGAAATTGATCAATAATGATCCATTTAAATGCGTGAGTTCTCCTAATTCGTTGTCTGAGATTGGCACATCCAACAGAATCAAAGTATTCAGAAGTAAGATATAAATAGCTGCATAATATACGAGTTCCATTTTTCGTTGTTTTTGTTTGTTTCTTGAATTGTGTGACATGTAAAATAAACTGCGACTAGAACGCAGATGACCATGGGGTTGAAGCGGAGAATTAATAATCAATAAATAATTTTTTGTTATTTCTCTCTCATTGAGAAAGTATTCAAGGATAAATAGTGAATCAGAACATTTTATGGAAAATTTATACTTATACATTCAATTTGCGGATTAAACAAAGAGTGAATATAGAATAATACGTTCTGCTATTTCAAAAACAAAAAGTTAATTTTGTTAATCCATGACGAAAAATTTTCAAGTGCAGCTGCATATTTAGATATGAACACCTATTTGATTCCTATGGGGTTGAAATTAATGAGATCTCTTTTACAATCTAGTATTGAAAAGATTCTGAGTTTTGATTCCTCTAGAAAAAAAAAATTTCTAGCCAGAATTAAGAGGTCACCATTTACTGCTTCAACAATAATAAGCACTATTGTGCCTCAGGTGGCGTAGGGACACAGTAACATAAACCAAAACATTACGGAGATAATTCTATATTCTCTCAGAATAACTCACCTCTGAATATCTGAATTATGTTGAAACAAATTGATTTCCAATCAAACTTGATGCTTTGATTGAGTTATTGACAGCAACGGTTCATTTTCGCTCAGTTTGGCCGCGAGCTAATATTTTCTGATTCACGAACTGAAAGAAAAACCGTGTGAAAGGAAACAAATAAATAAACGAACACGAGCGGCAGCGGCAAGAACTGAAATTGAAACAGATTGAACGTGTCGACAAAAAATGTTTGTGTACCGTAAATTGAAGCGGCAGATCCATTAATTCATTAAGCAGCGAAAATGATCAAAACTAATTTTCAGAGGAGAAACGCGTACGTACTAATTAGAAATAGAATGTATGACCACGGGCGAAAAGAGCATTCAGCTGGCGAGCACTTTTTTTAAATAAAAAACTAGCCAAGGGTCAGTATACATCCGCGAACATGGAAAAAAGTTTAGTTCTTTTAGGCGCTCCATGTGTTCCCTAACTGGGATATATTGATTTTTTAAATTCACGTTAAAGAAGCTCAACTCGTTGAAAGTTCGCCTTCCGTCCCTATGCTAGGTCCTTCCGCATCATGGTTTCGATTCATTTACACTGAATATTCAGAGTAACCGGAGTTCACTTGATTCGTTGAAAACGTTAGTTCGAGTACAGGGTCTAATAAAAAAGTCAGTCTGCTCCAGAAAAGCGTTTATGGAATTTTTCATCACACTATCTTTTTGCCTACTGAATCATTATACGTATCATTTTAGATTGAAGGTGATGATTAGCCATTTAGCTTCTTTCCAGTGCCTATGGCTTTTGCTTGACATTGAATTCTCTCTTAAGACGAAAATATACTTTTATGTCGGGTTGTGTCTTCAGTCAAAATATCAGTATGAACCATTGATCCACAGGTTTCATCTGAAGATTATTATTTCACTAATATCGTCATAGGTTTGTCGCACGTTTTTAATCATTATTCCGAAATCCATATTTAGGACAAAATACAGGTACAGGTCTTTGGAGAAAAGAAGATTCTGAAAATCTTCACTTGGTTGGCTTGGTTAAGAACACCCTCCTGGCCAAAGATCAAGAATGAGGTATTTTGTATCTGAATATTGAAGGTATTTATTCTAATTGTTTTGAGTTTCAATTTTGTAAAAAGGACGAGATAAGGTTTTTTTAAGTGGGTTTTTTCCTGAGCTCTGGTACCATACGCAGACTGATATGGTGCCCTGTTTGCCGTAACCACAGCTAGGGATTTTTTTGTTTCATGTATTGTAATTCTTAATTTTTAATTCGAAAGAAAATATATATTAGAAGATATTTCTGTCTTCATAACCTAAAGATATCGGATTTTTCCTTCACGATCTTGTGTAGGCGATATCTCATAAAACAAGGACCTGTTAGCATTTACTCGTTTTTTGACAAAGATGGTGCATGTTGAGCCTTCTCTTTTGAAGGTGCAATCATTGTCTTTGCTTGCCTTCGACCTGGTGTGTTAATCCAGCAATAGTGTTTGTCTATTTTTTCCAATCATCGACCTTCTCCCTAATCAGTATGGGAGATAACATGAAGGCACATGTCCAGCGAAGGGAGTGTTCGCTGTTCTTTTGCAAGGGCTTAACAATACGGTAGATATAGATAGTGTGGGAAAATGCTACCTAATTCATGTGAAATATACATTACATTGCAAAACATGAACAACACAACAAATCTCGACGGGATTGTCGAATTCAATAGAAAAACAAAACTGGATCTCACAATTTACTTCATTATATGCAAGTCTACGTATTTACAGAAAGGAAAACTTATGAGGTTTTCCTTGGCGAAATCAACAAAAAAATTGGGTTAACTCCGTCGTAAAATCAGAAAAAAAATCAGAGAAGCAGAAAATACAGACGGATTTGGAGATTACAACCTAGTTCATTCTTTCGAATTCTCTGTATCATGTACACAAACAGATGACGATCCAAATCAAAATTAGTTCTACTCTCTGTATATTTTCGTCTATCATCACTCAAGATAATGCAGCAACAATCTGAAACCCACAGGCTAAAAACATTGTCTTATATTCATATTATACTCAGATTGAACGCTGTTACCCTCAGAGTAAAAAGTAAGTCTAAAGTTGCCTTCACGTATTTGTTATGCAGCCAAGTAAAATCTGTTTATACGCGCGAACAAACTTACTGCGTTGCGAAATCGTGCCGTATGTTTTTTCCGTATTGGGATAATTGGTCTACCGCTTTCTACTCTGATACTAACGGTTGCGTCTGTTACAGATAATTTTGTCAGTTTGGCAAACATTGTCTGTTAGTGTTTAGTTTCTTGATGCGATGTGTTCACATTTTCATTTCGATTTGACGTTCATAAACTGAATTATTTCAATGATTTGGTGTTGCTTAAGGCTAATCCGTTAATTATAGCTGGGGCAAAATTACGAAAATGTTGTATTATATTCAGGAATTGAAGAAATGCAAATCTAACCAATTGTTTACTTCACCCCAGTGTGGCAGTGAAATGCTTTCCATCTCTTTTTAATGCTTGGTTGATTACAATGCCGTAGGGGCATCTCTATGTTTATTTCTCACTCTTGTGTTACCACTCTAACATATTGAAATTTAAAACTTCTCATTCGATGCATTTGAAAAGGAAAAATACCAGACATTGGAAAACAGAATTGAAGAGACTACAAGCTTTTCGTTCACATTTGGGACTGAACAACTGTAAAAACTCAGCGAAACCTTCGAATCGGCAATTTAGATAAGGATAAATCCATATAGGAAGTTGAAGGGTTCTCTTTACACTAACTTAACGTGGGCCTATTCGATTGTATTTCCTCAGATACGAAGTTCATGAAATTTCCTCTGTTTAAAACTCGTTTAATCAGATCGAATCGGTGCAAAATCGGGCCCGATTCATTTCGCGAGTGCAAGTCGTTCTGACCTTAATTGAATGCCGAAGGAAAACATTGCATGTCAACCGGGTTTTCGAGCGTCTAGAGCAGACAATAAAAACCGATTGTTTCCGCACTTGAGTCCCAAGTAGAATGACTAGTTAATAATTCCGGAAATCGATAACCTAAGGGCTTATAATCCCCGGTGTGTGAGCAAATATAGGTACTTTTCTCTCGAGCCTCTCTCGGCTCGGCGTTCTCGTCTAGCAGATGGGTCCATGCGAGGCATGTGCCAGCCATGCGAGTAAGTCGACCGCTTTTGTCTTTTCGTCATTAGCTGCAGATATGGGACAAGAAAATAAGATTACAAAAGCTCATCTCGGATGGAAGGATTAAATAACCGGGGTTTCGCGTAAATAGGAGATTAGAAATATTAAAATAGTTGCGGTTAACAAGACATAAATTCGTTTTTAATGAATTAATTAGGCCTTTGCGAGTCTTTTATGCTCCCTTATTCGTTCATGTGCTTCCTGTACGAAAGGGGCGTGTAAACAGCCCGAAAAGTGGATTTTAATCTTTTCTATTTGTACATATTTCTGGAATGTCGAGGATGAATTCAGAAGAGGACTATCTACATTAGATGAAAGTTGTTGACTTTTCAACTTCCGGTTTATATCAACAGGAATTTCCTTCATTGTTTGTTTACTTTTAACTACATGTTTTTTTCAGATATGTATTCCCCGTTAAGTTTCCGATGGTAATAGTCCAGTAAATTTAGGGTTTTCCAAGGAAAAAATTCCGGAAGATTTTTTCTCAACGGTCCTATATGTTTTTTAGGTCGCTGAATTAGAATATGAGGTTTGCCTCTTGCCAGAGGTGAGCTAACTTCAGGAAACGCAAAAATAGCACATTCTTGCAGGAAATTTTGTCTACTTTAATTTTGTACTGATTTGAATGACATTTTCTCTTAAATGCTCTGTTTAAGAGTTCGAATTTTCGAGAATTTTTGCAATTTTCCTGAAGTAAGCTCACCTTTGGCGAGGAGGCAAACCTCAAATTCGGATTCAGCGACCAAAAAACATAAAGGACCGTTGGAAAAAAAAATTTTCCTGAAAACAGGCTGATCGAACCTTGATTTACTGGACTATACCGAATATAAAACATGTTTACATTGGAAGAGACGGGAACTAAATTTAATAAAACAAGCTGAGACAGTAACAATTTTTTTATATAGAAAGCATGTACGTATAGTCCGTTCACGAAACGTTGAGCTGTCGGTTGGCCATGGAAATTTGGCATATTCCACTCTGTATATTAAAATTTTAGGTGTTGTTGTTCAGATTGATACGCAATGATGACAATATTGCATGGAGTTCTCTGATAACTCGGAAATTGTCGGACGAGGCTGGGTACATTCGGCAACGTTGACTTTGCTCATCGTTATGACAGCGATTACTGCCAATCTCAGATAAATAAACAAATGCCTGCTTTGCGCTCAATAATATGTGAACGAATATACATTACATTTATGTATAGATATGAAATATAAGAGCCTCCGAATGTCCGCTGTGGCTTCTCACAGTGACACGTATACTTTTGGTCGAATTTTTCATCAGTTTTAGGGCCTGTTGCGCAAAAAATAATATTTCGCACCCGGGTTGAAACACTATCGCTTCTGCTTTCCATATTTAATTGCGACCAAAAAACATGCAAAATTGTGACAACTGATTACTGATTTCATCTGTCATTCGTTATTGCGTTGCTATAGTAATGATCAACGACAACAACGACGTGCGGTTCTAGGTTTTCATGCTAGTTTCTCGAAGAAAACTCGTCCGGGAAATGGGTACATCCAAGACGGTTGCCTAAAAAATATTTTTGTGCATGAAAAATCAAAATTACCCATTTCCAAATAAAACACTCAGCTTCCGTTTTCCCCATATTGAACTGGTGATTACGAAAACCCAAGAAAACCTTGAAACTCTTATTGCACATATCTTTGCATGAAAAATGAGAAACTACGTGTTATACATAAATCTGTCTTCACTTGGAGAATTAAAACTGACAGCGTGACGCGAAGAACGTGAAAACCCAAGCGTCACAAGAAAAATCCCAGGAAAAAAGTTATAGGGGCGAAACAAAAGCTGCGGGGTAAAGGAAAATACCGCTGCAGATGACTGCATTCTTAAGATGTATGCAACGCCGACGACTTGAGATTTCCGACCATTGATTCAGGGGTTCGCGGCAGGGAAAACGTAAGATCAATACACAAACTGCAGAAGCTCGTGGTGTGGTAGTCCTGAAAATAAACGTGGGGAAGGTTAGGGTGCTCTCGGTGCCTACCGACCACCCCCCACCTCCCGCATTTTCCTCATTCTTTGCTCCCGATGTTGCTTTTCTTTGCCGATTTCCTGCGATATGCCCTACCAGAGCAGGTCTTCTGTCCATTAGGAATGAACGGGGATGCGGTTATTGGGGTTCCATGGATTTAAGTCAGGTCTACCCTCTTCGACATATTCATGATATTTTTTGATTGTGATAAGTATGTATGACATATTTTTCATTGAATTTTACGAAGGGGCGAAGGGCTTCTCAATAAGAGTGTCTTGGTTTTGGAATGAAATGAAACTGGCTGAGTATTAGCCATTTGAGTCTGGAATATAGCATGGATCAAATGATCAACGGCTGTTCGCAGTGGTATTGTTCGAAAAATCATTCTTAGTGAGGAAAAGCACTTCTGATGGACTGGCTGACGTATTGAAAAGATTATCGAATAGCTGGGGGATGAATCGAACCACACGAAATTCACCAGAGTAACTGTTTGATGAGTACCTTGGGATGACCGGATCATTGAGCCATACTCCTTTAAAAATGAATATGGTAAAGCCATCGTGGTTAAGAGTGAGTGAAACAGGAAGATGAAAACCGATTTCTTTAGGGTCGAATGGGACTTCTTTTTGGAAAGTCTACACGATTCACTATAAAAATATGCATTAAGAGTATAGTTGAATGAAAACCTATCCATATATTCACTTAAAATTACGAGCAGGTATGAAGAGTGGGGATTATGATTCACAACAGAGAAGCCATTTCGAATCGTTGTGAATTTGTGATTCAACATTCAACCGATTCTACTAGTTTGAATTCGCTAGCTTATTTCACTAATTTCAATTATTTTATTCTCGAAAACCTGACTACGAAACAAAAAACAAATAAAACTTAGCTATGATTTTCTGAGAGTCCATTATTTCTACAATAGTTTTTTCTGGAAATAACTGGAAAAGATTGAGAAACCTGAAATCTGATGCCGCAACATCAGATAAAGCAGCCATGATTTCGAAAGTGATTTTCACAGAAACACTCATTGGACGAACATTTTCAATGAGAATCAATATCCAAAAAACATAAAGGTTTTTATACCTATTTCTACCGCTCCTCATAGAGCACAAAGTGTTATATCTTAAGTATAAACTCCTTCCCAGTATTTTTCCGTGGACGAAGGACAATGACGGAAAATGAAAAATTGGAACGACAATTCCGGATCCGCAATATCCCCGGATCCGATCTTACAGCGATTTTCGCGGCGCAGCATTCAGATGATCTCTAGAAAGGACTTGAAGTAGATGTGATTAAAAGTCTCCACAAGACGCTAAATACATCAGGCGAGGCTCAGTCGATCAGTCCGTTATTCTCAACTACGTTCAGCCGGTCTCGTTAGTTTGACAACTGTTCCGCCCTTTTTGTTTTTTCTGCGACGAGGCGGGAGATGAAGAAATCACATTTTCCACTAGAGATCCTTTGCCCTCTCCTTGCGTATTCCCTAAGAACACTCACAACCCTTCCTTTGCAATCTTTGATATGGAATGCGAAAGAATTTTCCGTAGCGCTGGGTCTTGATGAGATCGAACACACAAAGGGTTCGTGTACGCAGTTCTAGTTTATCGGAAAGTACCGTTTTTCACGTGTATGGAAATTCCTGGTCTGTTTTTCACTCATACAGGGTGAATTAGGAGGAAGGGGCAAAACTCCAGGAGCGTATTGTAATTGTAGACGTGAAAATAACTCAAAAAAACTCATAGGTTCTTATACGATTCTCTTTTGTTTGCGAGATATAGTGTGTTGAAGTTAGAAGTTTATCCAAGTTGTTCTTTTATAGTACCTACACTTCTTAAAATATTTAACTGAAATTGGTCATTGATAGTTTATACCATAAGACAAGCCGATTTCAATAGCATATCCACAGGGTGATATTTTTTCTGGAACACTATATCTCCTGTTTTCCTTCAGAATTTTTTTTGTGAGTAAAATTTATGGTCTCTTGTAGTTTTGTCGTATCTGTTACCGATTTCGAGAAAAAAATTCTGAACGATTCACTGAAAGTCCCCAGAAAAGTCCCAATTGTCATGTAACATCTAAAAAGTTAGGTGTATAGTGAATGAATTCATTAAAAGTTTTTATCGTTGTTTTACCGGTCTGTATAGCAATGGATTCTTAAAGATTAGATAAACTCGTATAATCATTGAAAAAATATATATTGAATCTTCAACACCCTGTAAATGAGTATCGTATAAGAAGATATGAGTTTTTTGACTTATTATGACGTGTAAAATATCACTCCTGGAGTTTGGCTCATTCCTCCCGACGCACCCTGTATAGCAAAACCCTCAAGAAGCACAGGCTTTCGTTATTCCATAAAATCTTCATAGATGTCTCCTCAAAACTGGAGAAAAATAATGAAAATTTTATTTCGGTGGTTTTGTAAGGTAACAGTTAATACATGTGTAATAAATTGTCAAAAAGAATAGAATAAAATTATGTAAGAAAATAAAACACAGAACGTTATTTCAACACATTATGTAGTGGAGACGATACGTTAAGATGTTCTATTTTTTGCATAAAAACGGCGCCCCATACGAAAAATAAGACAGAACAGATTTTTTGTCACAAATTGAACGAAGAATTCAAAAATAGTTATGAGTTTAACTTGTTTCAGTGTTCAGTCAGCTTTCAAGTAAAACGTTAACACCCTGTATCTTGGAGACAATGCATTCCCAGACCTACATTTATTTGAATATTTTTTTATAAAATGATCTGAGGAATCACCTCCTTGAAGCTTTTGCATAAATTCAGAACCACCTTCTATAATTCAACGAAAAATATTTTTTTTCAGGAGTAGGTATATCAGGTCGAATGTTCAAACATATTATGCGGACCATAGAGAAGATGAATCGCGCGACAACAATAAATAAGCATCATTAATTCGACTCAAATTAGCTCAACAACTTCGCGTTGTGTTTTCACACTTAACACTTAACTAGACACATCCGCTGTCGACATTAAGAAAACGGAAAGAGCATTTAAGTTTTAGTTCATATTACGCATATGTGAACCTCCCATGCAAAACGCTCTCCCAAGGTTTCTTTAATTGTTTTATTTTCGTATTACCGAAAATAATTTGTGGTTTAATTGGGACACGTAAATGAGGAAATGGTGATTAATAGGCCGCTCTTGAGACTGGGAATATTTTAGGATACAGGTGGTTGGGGACTTTTATGTTGGTGTTAATGACGATCTTCGAAACTGAAACTTGATACTAGTTTTGAATAACAGATTAAGTTTCAGTATGAGAAATTTGTTGTCCAAGAACTTTCGTTATTTTTGCATCGATTGTTTTTAAGCCAAATTGTAGATACATTCTTTGGTATTAGATCAAACTTCAGAAAAGTTTTCCAAAAATGTTGATAGCATACTTATATATACAGGGTGCAAAACTGAAAAGAAACTATGTAATTGTGGTCTTCTCATTTTAGCGCGTTTACAGAATATAAGGCTTTTTTTGAATGTGTGTATCTTCAAAAGAAATCAAGATATTGATTTTCTTTGTAACGAATTTAACGTGAACTCTACAAATTTCTCGAACAGAGTTACAGGGTGTTAAGAAATTAGACCACAAATACATGGTAACTTTTCAGTTTTCAACCTGTATAAGTATGCTATTAACATTTTTGGAAGAATTTTTCTGAAATTTGTTCTGATACCGAATAATTTATCTACAATTTGGCGTAGAAACAACTGAAATCGACGAAAAATTACGCAAGTACAAACTTCAGTCAAGTTTTAGCTGGCCGAGGTTTTTTGCCGATTATGTAGTTTATTATTCTAGCGTTTGATAAACAAGTTGATCAGATTAATATTTGTTGTTAGATGGTAAGAAAGAAAATACACTTACAAAGAGTTATCACTTGAGCCAAATGAAGCAATTTAAAATGTAGAAGTGACCGCCACAGTTCCGTGGGTGGATTGTATTTGTTTTTATATAATTCAGTTCTGTAGACCTCTGTTTCGTTGGTAATGGCTCAGTCTATTCAAGTAAACAAATTTAAGAAGGTACCTAATTCGTTATTTTCTATAGGTTGGAATAAAATCTGTTTTGTACCTGAGAGAAAAATTCAATAGTTTCGTAAATAATGGAGTATCAAATTTTGGTCAAATTATCAGTATTTAAATGTAAAAATTATAGTAATCGAATAAAAGTGAGAACCAAATAAGTTGGTTAGGTACGAAAGTAATTTTCCATAACTAGAAACCAGAGCAATAACAGTCATTGAAAAATTCAAGTTGGCATATCCTACAATAAAGAGTTCTCAAGAAGAACTAATAGCCCCTATTATGCATCATTATTGCCCCAATTGTTATAATTTACCCCCTGTGCACCTTCCGAAGTATTATTTCCCGTTAAAAGCTTATCCCAAATCACTGAAAATCAGGAAAATGTGGTAGCTGGAATTTCCTTTTCAAAGTACATATATGAATAATATATTTCTAAGGAGGGGGCAGAAACAATAAATTGCGCAATTGGTGAAGTTCCGATACTTATTACAGTTTAAGTGATTTATAATGGGGCTCAAAATAATAGACCGAAATATCCGATTTATTTTCACGTAGTTTTATATGTTCAAGATATTCCGACAAGTTGGTATCAGAAAGTTCGATTATATATTCTAGTGCAGGATCGTATTAGATACAATGAAAATTGGACTGAAGGTTATATTTGAAATATCTGAATTCATTAGCTAAACTTTTTTAACTTAGCAAGCCACACTTGGCAATGGACGGTTGATATGGTGTTTTTTTTCTTCATGTGACAGCAGAGTAGTGTTAAATATAAATCGAGCCAAAAAAGTACCGTATTTCGTCAATAATTCTTGTACAAAGAATATTAAAAAAAATCCTCGCACCCGTCGATTTTAAATTTCAAATCGACTTATCCCATGCTTTTTGAATTTGACATATCTCACCCCTACGCCCCACACCCCTCTACTCGACTTTAATTTTTCAAATGGGTATACAGTGGAACTTCCCTTTAACGAACGTCTGTATAACGAATTTCTCTATATAACGAATTCCGTACAAGACATAGCACCTTGAATCCAAAAACCACTTTAAAAACACCCTCTAAAACGAAGTAAGTTCTCTGTATAACGAAATATTCAAAAAACATCACTCTTTGAATTGGTATTGGTAAGAAGGTATAAGGGTGGGTTTTTCCGAAAATTTTACGGACATACGTAATAAATACCGACCTTAAACTAAATCATTACGGCGGGCAGAGAGATCCTTCTGAAACAGTTTTAAATACACCCCCGGTTGTTTGGTTTCAATCAAACCATTGCGCTAGTGTGAAAATGTGTGCGAAAATGTATAAGAGCAAGTGCTTAAGTTTGAATGATAAACTTAAATTTATCAGTGAAGTCGACCGCGACATTGCCGACTATAGAAACAAATTTTCTGTATAACGAAATTTCTTTATAACGAATTTTCAAATTCAAGAAAGCATAGGATGAATTGGATTTGAAATTGAATTTCAACGGATGAAAATACCAAAATTATGCATTTGATTCAGGATATAAAAAATATATAATGAAGAAAAAGTAATAATGAAACTAAAAAACTGGCTTCAATATAATGCTTTGAAAGGTAGATCGAAAAAATATACAGAACTATATGTTCGAAGGGTACAAAATAAAATGCTTCTTCAAAATAGACCTAAGCACGTTCCTGCCATTGAGAAAGTCATCATTCCCCAAGTCTTTCATAGATCATTATGAACTGCCCAAGTTTATATTCGACCAGGTGACCCAGGCAACGAATTATTTTTCACGTAAAGAGCAACGGAATCCATTTGGAAAATTCAACGGGTTGACAAATCGTTGTATTTGTGATCGTATGTACGAATTTAATTAGTTTGAGTGTGCTCGACAATCAGTCTGTTTCATATATAATTTTTCATCATATGTAAAACTCAAACGATACTTTATTGAGTATCATGTTTGGTTCAGCGTTATGAAAACGTTTTCAATTTGGAACCTTTGTTGTTTCGTGTTTTTATTCTGTCACTGTCATTAGAGTCTATGTAGTGGTGTCCCTAAAAGGTTATGCGATATGTAATTATTTTTCGATTCGATACCATTCATGAGGCGTGAATTTATAATTAACTAATAAGTTCTTTTTGGCTTCCTATTGCTTCATGGTTAATTCGTCTTACGACGATTTCGCGAAAAATTTAAATCGTATTTCGATGATCAATACCTCGATGACCTTTTAATTGGTAAATGCTTTTATTATAAAAAAAATTCACGGCACATTTTATTTCAACAATGAAAGCAGAGAAAAGTATTAATCGATTAGTATTACCCAATATAAAACTAATACTTAGTAGCTAATCTCGTCAACGTTCAAAGTAAATACAAGGAAGTGTAATCATCCAGAGCATCCACAGATTGTTATCCCGCCCTGTCGTTATTTGTTTATGTCATTCAAACCTTCACGAATTGTCATTCAATAATTATGAATATTTCAGGATGTTATTTTTTATTCCAATCAGAACGAATAAGACAAATTTTACATACTGGCAAAAAGTCATCAATAAAGAAACTTTTCAGTCACTAGTATTTGATACCTGCCAAATCAGTCGGTGAAAAAATAAAACAATTGATAAATAGGTACAAGATAAAACCCATGAACAGATTCAGAACGTAACAATGCACCAGAGTAACTGCTTCAATCTTTCAAATGGTCGGTTTGCTCAGTTCTCTTAATTTCATTAGTATTTTGTTAAATTCTCAAGGCAAAATCATACTCTGATAAAACGTTTGTTCAATATGAATAAATATCAAATTTGTATTCTTACATGGTAGTGCCTTCGATTATAGTATTATGAAAATATCCAAATATTCTGACGTTAACTTTACTTACCTTCTTCGTTTCAATCAACTCCAGCTATAATATTTTTCAATTGTATCGTCTGGATTCACCAATACAGTATTATGAATTAGATATTAGTCGTTAGGTACTTCATTATTATAATTCCATGAATTTTGAATCCAATAGAAATTTTGTCTCGGTTCCATTAATGTTAGAAAGATAGTTGATAATTCTTTGATATAATAAAAATGGAAAGAAATTTTCAAAATATTAGTTGGTCTCTAGTATTAACTTTTGCGCGAAGATAATTACGATGCACTTGTTCTCATCAAATCTAACATATCCCCCTCCACTTGGACTCTCAAGCCAGTGTGCACACCACTGCTTCCACATATTCTCCCTTTACTCTTCCTTGCTTCCTCATTAGATACTTCCTTTGTAGAATTTTCTCAGCAAGGGTTTACTTTGATTTCTTCCTTTCTCATACGGATTAGACAGGATGTTCAATCACTACTCCTTCCTATTCTTGCTTTGCTTGATGAGAAATTATAATCCATTAATCTAATAGCGTCGAATATTATCAATTTAAAAGAGCAGTGCTTCGAGTGAATCACAGAGGTTTGAGTTTTGATAGTTTTTGTTTTATTCCATGAAAATACATTTGACTCCATTGGAACTATTTTCAATCAAAAATGTATCTGAATAAATTTCACAGTTTTCCAATGAGGATTGTTCTGATAGTTCGAAGAAACCCATTGACATAATCAACTGGTGATCATAAAAATATAACCCAAACTATCAATTTATAATTATTCAATCAACTAGTTCATTTATCGCTAGATTAATGAGTATACATTCTTAACATTAATATAATATACATTTCTGTGTTTCTGGCTCAATAGAGTTGTATAATTACTCGTATTGCTTCTGAATACTAATTGGTTGTCCATGACAATTGCACTTCAAAAAAGTAGATATTGAGCAATGAAATGCGCCATAAGGAATCAATTTCGTTTACGTTAAACCGAGCTTTCATTTTGGGTAAACGCAAAATTTATTTTTTCGTGGACCTGAAAATAAAAGGTAATTTTAATGTGTACGAAATTGATCATTGATGACTCAGTTCATTGCTCAATCTATGCTTTTTAAATGTGCAATCCTTATGGCAACCGTACACAAAGCATTCAGAAACACTACGAGAAATGTCAAAACTTTACTGGAACATAGAAATTTTATTATGTCAAATGTAGGTCTTGTGCAAAATGATCATGTATTTGGATCAAGAATTCATACACAATTCATATTGAGGTCGTCAGAAAAATCTTGTAATCAACTCGGTTATTATTAAATAAAGAATATTCGAGTAGCTTCAGAAAATTGACATGTCACTTTTTAGCACGTGTCGATTATATATTCAAATTGGAGGCACTAATTTTGAAAATTTATTGAAGTGAACATAAATTTTAAGTATTATGGCCTTTTTTTGAGTTTAATTCACCATAAAAATAATTAAAAGAAGAAAAATAACTTTAAGTTCGGGTTTGAATGATTTTTAGCCAATCTGTCTTCGGAGGCAGATTACAACAAGTTTTCAAACTTAGCCAAAAGCTAAAAAAACACTTTTTTGTATTTCTAAATGGAAAATGAATGTTTTTGTACATTCTAGTAAAATCTGAATTTCTAGCTTTCAAGCCCTTTTTGGGTAACTTGCAGTAGTTTCAGGAAGCTGATTAATTTTTTCATCAAATCAGCACTCAGGATGACCATGTTTAAGAAATAAAAACTGCAAAATACTCACTGCATAGAAATGGTTTGAATTTTTCAAACTTAGCTGGTAAAATACATTCAAAAACACTCAAAAAATCATATCTCGAGAACTACAAATGATCGCATAATATACAAGGAGTATTTTTGGATAGCCGCAGTTCTGGGGAAACCAAAAAAAATTGACTTCAATCGACTGCACACCCTATATAATACCCGCAGATTTAAACAGCTTCATTTTGGCTTGGATATTAATTTTAATTTCGAAATAATTATAAGAAACTTCTTTGTTGTTGTTAACTTTTGTCTAAGTGATACCAAAGATCACCAACGAAAGTGAATGTATTTAATTGATATCAAAAGAAAAACACATTAAATATAAAAGAATCTTTTGTGTATTGTCTAAATACCTTCACCCAGGTCAGATTTCTATCATAATGGTTATTCCTTGAAAGGGAAAATTCATTAGCAGTTTGTCCCCCTGTCTTGCACGGGGATGTATCAACACTAACGGAAGGGCTAAAGAGGAGATGATCGCCGTGAGATATCCTAAGTTCCCGGCTACCTCTTAAACCACCATGTCTTTTAGAAACAAAGGATAGGGTTTCCTTCCTTCCGCAACCCTCCACACATTCAAGTCTATTGTAGCATTTGCATATCTTCATGTGTGTGAGGGTGATTTATAGTATCTTTTCCTGATAGGAACTTCATCTACGTTTTACCACCCACCCTTTCTAAGAGGTTCAACGTAGACGAAGTCATGAAAGAAAAATCAAGAACTTCTAGTAGGAATCATTTTGCATATTTACTCTCTATAGCTAAAGAGTAGGAAAATGAATATTCTCGTTACCACTTTCTGTATTCCTTTTATTCAACAATTACCTAGGCCTTCAAATATCGGTTTAATTGGCATTTAAAGAACGAACTAAGGACTAGCGGGTCTACTACACTCTTCATGATGAGTCTCATTAAGTTGACAATCGATTAAGATGATTTGAAAATCATTGACAGGAGAACTTGAATTGAAATTTCAATCAGTTAATTTTGAAGAGTTTTGTTTATTGTATGGGAAACTGAATAATTGTAAGGTGAAAAGCTACAATAAATATTCATTGTTCACCAGACCTTTTCATCTGGCCCCCTAGATATTTTAGGTAAACGAGGAATTATCATCAATTTTCCATCTCCATTTTCATTTATAAATCGAAATTTATAAAAGATAGGTTAGATCTGTTCTCAGATTTAAATTTGTCAGGAAAAAAAAGCCCGAAAATGTGTCATCAGTTTTCTTCTAGCTGCTATGGTTTTCGAGATCTCTTCAGTAGACAACGAATTTCGGCCACCCTGTATAACCTAACATCGTCTTAATAACGTGCATCAGACATAAACCTGTATGATTGTAACAATTGTCTTTGTTTATCAATTCATGATGTTATCACAAATATAACAAGTAAACAATGCAAATATAATAGATTGTATTTGGCCAAGCCATCACAGACTGCTGAAATTCCTAATTTTCCCGCATGGAGTGGAAAGTATTGTACAGGGCATTTTCATAAACCCGTTCGCGGTAGAACCATAAAGTAACAAGCAATCTCAAGATTTCCAACATAATAATATGATTGAACCGATAAAGCAAGCAATCAATTTTAAATGCTCGTTCTAGGGAAAGTGCGAAAAGGCAATAATTCGACAATCATTTTTATTCTTGAAACAATTTCATCTGAGTTTGCAAGTTATATTACGATGATGTTATAAAGAAACCAAATGTCAAGTAAGCCGTATATCTGAGAAGCTATCTTTTTTTTATTGAGGCGAGGTGTGTGTTTTTATTAGCCTGTTTATAATCTGACTCGGGGGAAGGAATGACTTTTAAAAAGAAACGCCTTAGAGCGTTTTCATGTTTATTATATTTCTTGCGGTTATAGCCCTTGTAGCCATTTAGGATTTATGTCTAGTGACATAATGTAAAAGTTTTATAGATAATTCATATGAAGTGGGAAACGAAACATAACCATAAGAGAGACGATTCGGAAATGATGGAGGAGTTTATTTTTCTTGAGATTTTTCCGCCCGTTTCCGTCGCCCTCAGTTGGATAGATTTTTTTACGATCGCATATGACCCGGAGATCAACGCTCACAACATTTCAAGATAAACTGCAAACTGAACATGAAAACACATGGTTTTTCAATACTTGAAAATTTCATTTTGTTGGAGTGAAATTCTTTATTCATTGAAATATTATTGGGTTTATTTTTATCATTGTTTCTTCTTGAATTGAATGTTCAGACCAGCACTTCTTAGCCGCCGTCAAGAAAACTCTCAAAACTTGTAACTTCACAGAATCAGTTTTTGTCAGTCTTTGAGAATGTTTGTCATTTTTGTCAGTTCTCAAAAAACATTGATCGAAGACCTTGATCTAGTTTTTATTGGTCAGTTGTAAAACAATTCTCTCGATCTTTTTTTGGGTTAATCTTTCAATTGGGGCCCAGATTGTTCCGAGATCAACAGACGGTTGGTAATTGACATAGAGTTGATTCAAATAATTTTCAGTTTCAGTTTTTCTTCTCTTGATACTATGGAAGCAACACCCCTTAAAATCCTTCATTCGAAGCATGTTGAACAAGCTTTGATTTATCAATATGAAAATCTCCCTGTTTGTGCTCTTCGATTCGAACATTTGAAGGACGTTCAGTTTTGCCAATAAAGGCTTTGCCACACTCACTCGATACAAAATATATATGGCCAAAGAGCAAGAATTAAGTTTTTTGTATCATATTGAAGGTATTTATTCGAATACAGTGGAACTTTCCCATAACGAAAATGCTAAATCCGCAAAAAAATCGTTATAAAGAAATTTCGTTATACAGAAAATTTGTTTCCATAGTCGGCAATCAAACTTAATCACTTGCTTTTAGATATTTTCGAACAACTTTTCACACTAGCGTAATGGTTAGTATAAGTAATTAGTCTAAGGGCGGGATTTATAACGTACGTCCTGAAAAATTTCGGAAAAAACCCAACCTTATACCTTCTCACCAATACCAATTTGAAGAGTGATGTTCTTTGTATATTTCATTATAGAGAGAATTTACTTCGTTTTAGAGGGTGTTTTTAACATGGAATTTGAATTCAAGGTGCAATGTCTTGTACGAAATTCATTATACAGACGTTCGTTATAGGGAAGTTTCACTGTAGTTTTAAGTTCTTATTTTGTAAAAACGGCGAGAGAAGGTTTTTTCTACTGAGGTTTTCCCCTGAGCTCTGGTATCATACGCAGACTAATATGGTTCCCAGTTTTGCACTAACCTCAGCTAGGAACTTTTTTGTTTCATGTATTTAGTTTTTTTAGCTTTGAATTCAAAAATGCAATTTTTGCTAATTCCCCAAATAACATTTCAATGAATGTTGCAACATCTAGAATTTCCCTTCAATAATAAGACATCCAAAAGTCAGCGATTGAATTTTCAGTAAAATTTTCAGGAAAAAAAGAAGTATCGCAGCAGCAAAATCTCTTCTATTCCAATAAAAACATAACACTTTGCATATGCAATTTGTCATGCTACACCGATATCCTACATACTTCGATAAAACCGAGCAAAGTAACAATCGGAACCGGAAACTGAACAATCATCGAGCCCATCTCCGGCGGACAATCACACCTCGTGACGTCACCGCGTCTTCCGGTAGATATCGCGGGCAGTGGAAGAGCACACGGAGATTTTTTTACAGCCCCCTCTGAAAGGAATCCGGATAAATGTTTTTGTGAGGTGTCGACAGTATAGGAAACGCAAAATAACGAAATCGGAAATGACTGGGGAAATTGTCGCGGTCGCGACGATTTAAAGTCGCTTTTATCCGGTTTGCAGCGCCGAAATATGGCGTTGTTCCGTTTTCGGCCGATACGGCCATTAGGAGCACACTTTTTGTGCGCGACCGGATATTGCCAGGTTAATTGGTTTGGCGGTGTGTCGACTAATTTGTCCTGCGATTAACTCGTTCGTGGGGTTGAAGAAGCGGCACGTGGACATGCTTCCGTTTCTTGAAAAAAGCTAAGAACAGGTCGTTAGGGACTTGACCACGAGCCAAGGGAAACTGGTACTTCCTCGCCAGTTTTTTGGTTGTCAGTTTTCTATTGACCAACAGATTTACTACGGCTGTATATGTGGAATTGTGGAGGTAAAATTTGGTTTTTTTGAAGGAAGTGATGTTGATCACTCTTGCTCCATTTTTTCAGTAGTTAGAAAATTAAGAATTTTGTGGGCTAATCGAAAAGTTGGATCCATATTGCCAGCTGAATTGGTTTGGCGGTGTGTCGACTTATTTGTCCTGCGATTAACTCGTTCGTGGGGTCGATGAAGTGGCACGTGGACATGCTTCCGTTTCTTGAAAAAAGCTAAGAACGGGTCGTTTGGGACTTGACCACGGTCCACGAGCCAAGGGAAACGGGAACTTCCTCGCCAGTTTTTTAGTTGTCAATTTTTCTTTGACCAACAGATTCATTACGGCTGTATATGTGGAATATTGGAGGTAAAATTTAGTTTTTTCTAAGGAAGTGATGTTGACCACTCTTGTTTCATTGTTAGAAGATTCAGAATTTTATGGGCTAATCGAAAAGTTGAATCAATCATATGAGAAAACCGTACAACAAAGTCTGGTTCATAGTTCTTCGCAAATTCATATAAAAAGTGTTTTTTTCGATCATTTCATTAATATTCTCCAAAAATGAACCTTGGTGAGCAGGTGTTGCTTCTAAGCTATCAAACATGACAATTTTGAAAATAAAAGACCAAGCATGGTGAAAATGTGGAAAAAGAATCAAGTTCACGGTCGATATGCGAAATTTCAAATTAAAATTCAGTAATTAAAAAATTACACTTTCTTCCAGATATTTGAATTTTTCGTGATGCAGTCAACGACCAGTTTGGTGCAAATAATTCTGAACCAATTTCAAGAAAGAAAGTACGCTAATACTTAGGAATACATTTTCAACATTTCATAATATATCCGCCTATACAGTATATTATTGTAAAACGTTAATAATCTCATCCCATAGATGCATTATAAAAATAGCCTAAAAGATAAAAACAACTAGCATTCTCCCGTACAAGCAGTTTATCAAACGCTCGTGACATCAACAGATGACTTCATTTTCACTATTTTAAGACAAAAAAATTCAGATGAGGAAGTTCGTAAATCATGTTATCGTTATTATAAAATTCCCGTTCTCATGTGACCAACTTTCTCTGAGGTTGATAAATATCTAGTGACTCAGGACAAAAAAATTCGCGAGATATGATTTTGCGGTTTGTAATGATCAAAACTACACGCGTATCAAGGAACCATTATTCATTTTTATTTTTTTCTGAAATTTATTTGCAGTAATGTAAAAAATAAATATCATAAATTTCCTACAACAATTTTGTATGGCATTAAATAATCTTCAAAAACAGAAACCGAAGTTGAAAAATAAAAGCTATCTATATACTCATATGTATTATTAGTGACTTCTTTCATTTATTGAACAAGAAAACACTTTGTATTTTGAAACTGTCGCTATCTCTGCTGAACTGAGTCGTAAAAGAAGGTTGAAGAGAATTTTTATACAAATATGCTTAAACTTTTAAGCGACGTCTGTCTCATTAACTTCGAACACAAACTTTATCTTCTTCCAATTATTCGAAAAACTGTACTGAAATGAATCCAACATACATTGTTGAAATAACGAAATTATCTAATAGCATTTGATATTTCCTATTCTTTATTAATGAAAAACCATTAATGTACTTTCTCAAAATGAACCTTTGAGCATTGAAACTTTAATGATCGTCCCATATATCGCACCCCCGGTGCGACACTGTCACTTATGCAAAAAATGCAAAATTGAGTTAAATATGTATTAGTTGTCCTTGGTGCAATAACGTTTCTTCTGTAGCACGCATAGTTCCTAAGAGGGCTACAGTGTCTTTGTGGTTTTGGCGCGAAACGTTACGCTGGGAGCTACACTGTTACTAAGGTAATTGTGTCCTAATATTTTCTCGATTCTGGAGCAATAGTGACCCAAGATGCAGTAGTTGTGACATTATTTCTCCAATATTTAAATATTTTTGAACTACATCAATGAAAAACTGTTAAAAAGTTTATGTTCATTTCGAAGAGTTTTTGATTATTTTATTAACAACTGTGCATTATTTGATTTGAAATAAAATCAGTAAACATTTTGTACTCGTTTTTTTTCATAACTCAGTGTGACACAACTACAGTTATAATTTTTCGATAGAGCAAAACGTCACTTTTGAGAGGGTTGAAATGTTTAAATAATCGTATAGTAATTTTTTACGGTATTTAGTGATCATTATTCAACCAGAAGTGAAGTTAAAAGTTGACACTGTAGTATAAGCTATTTGTCTCATTTCTATCTTCTATAGTTATTGTTTTGTGACATGTCAAAGTTTGAAAAGCTTCTCCTGAGAAACTACATTTCTGCATAAGTGACAGTGTCGCACCGGGGGTGCGATATATCAATATGAAACACCACAGAATAGGACAAAATACTTTCTATTTCTCTTATATTCGACTCGTAGCGGCAGCAATGAAAAACATTCCAGAGAGAAGATGGCATGAATTTTTTTCCGATGAGCATTCCAAAAATAACTATCAACGAATAAAAGTGAAGTGTGCAGCAAAAAGGCGTTTATCAAGTTTTCCGATTCAGCATGTCCTCTTTCAAAGTCACACTCTTTGGAAAGGACAATCTTTTAGGCTAGGACGGAATGGAAATCGAGGATTTTTATTTAGCGAAAACCCTTCATTAATTTAAGTAATTCGTTATACGTATAGACGTATTCGTTAATTAAGAAAGGCGGAATGCGAGCGTCAAGTAGGTGTTCACTATCATCACATTCTTTCTGGCAAATGGGCATGCTGGTATATTTTCTCCGGTCTGTGCTGTTACTTCATCTCCCCTTTTCAATGCAGCATCATCTTAGAGCTAGGGTTGAGACAAAAGACCAGACTTACTCAAGTGTTCGCTTTTTTCCTACGATGCAGCCCTTATGTATAAATATATATGGTTTCACCACCAACGTTCCTTTCGGGAAATCGATCGATGGCAATGACGATCTCTGAGAAATTCATCGAAGTAAGGTAGATTTTAGGTACCGGGGATTCCCCTGAAATATTTGAACTCGTTTTTAAAAGGCTGAGCGAAACTAGGTGACAATGGGTGTCACAAAGCTTGATTCGGCAGTAAACTCGTTGATTTGGAATTCAATCGATGGTTTATGTCAGAAATGAACTAAAATTCATATAGAAATAATGACATTTCATTGATAAACGTGATTGGAGTTTGGTGAATCCTGATGTATTTTATTGTAAGATTGTGGTCGGTTAGCACCGTAACTACCTTTCTGCACTGCGACCAATGAGTTATTTTGTGCGTTACTATACGAGAGGTACATTTTACCCACAAATGTAACCTGCCTCCTAAAGTTGATTATTTTTCTGATACTTTGTTCTTATGTCGACTGGCGTCAAGTAGGCAGTAGAGTAAGTCCCGTTTGCGCGAATACATTGTGTTGGCATAATATGTGCTAGATGCTACAGTTATCGTAGTTTTTCTTAGCGATCTTGTGCAGGTAATAACTCACAATGTCTCACAGTGATCTGTGAGAGGCCCTGTGCGCAGCCTTAAATCGTTTTTGGACAACGACAGAACTTGTTGAGTTTCCTCTTTTTAATTGGTGAAACTCAACCGAAGTACAAGAAATTGAATCATATGACAAAATTTCGAAATTGAGAAAATTACTTCATTGAACATATATAGAAAATACTCAGCATGCAAAGTTTTAGATGTATATTATATTAATTATGTTTTCATAGTAAGGATATTAGAAACCTCCTGAAAGACGTAGGTATGTTTGAATATTGAATATTTCTTCAAATATTTGTTTTGTAGAGAAAACAATAATTATGTAGTAACTTTTGATGTTTAATCTTATTAAAGCGTTTTTCAAAAAGATTCTTCTGATCAAGAATTGTCAAAGTATAGAAAGCTCTTAAAGAAGATACATCTAGTCAGTTATTTCGAACTTTTGAAAAATGAATTATTGAATTGAAGCTCAATATGCTTATAATCCTGATTTCAGAAAATTTGAGAACCTATAAAAAATTTTTCGTCAGGTAGCAACTGCGTTTTATTCAAATATCAAAAAAATTATTCAAGAAACAGAAAGAGATTGAGAATAGCAGTTAAAGTAGAGAATTCTACTCACTCGATTACCAGTGAGATATAACATACCTAATATGGGCAATAATTTGAGTTGTGTTATTATACCTACTGTTTTTTATCGTTAATTTTTCTTTCTTTAACTGATGGTCTCATCAACAAACATCTTCTTGGGAGAACCTCTTCTAAGAAATGTAATGTATCCAATAACTGCATCTACTTGTCTTATCTAATGCCAAGATTCTATTCACTCCCCATTTTCCAAATCTCACACTAATTGACAGTAAGATGAAACGTGTGGTAAGACTTCTACGAGATCTGAAGTGTTGCCAACACAATCTCTATTAGTGCTTAGTTACAATATCTAACTAAGAAAATAAATCAAACTTCCGGTCGAAGTGTCATATGCAATTACAAGAGGTTTGTTAGTTTCTCTCAGAACGAAGATAACAGTTTATCTCGAGTAAGGGCACAATGTGTCTTGAATAGATATGGTTTTAAGTAGGCATCCAGTTTGTGAGTTTGAGGATTGCACCTTGGCTCATCAAGAAGTTGATTTGATATAATCACACGAAAATGACGAGCAAAAGGATCATGTTCGAATGAAACAAACAGTAGGTACTTGAGTTTTGAGGAAAAAAGAATTAGGTTTTTTTGTGTTATAGTTGCACCGGTTGATCTTGATGGTATATTATCATTACAAAATTATAATTCTTGATTCACCGGAATACATAATAAAACGCTTAGTTCATTACAACCTGTTAAATTATAGAAGAAACTTTGTCGCAGAATTGAATTTCTTATTCTGAATATCAGCATTTTTCATTTCTATTTATATTTTTTCAATATTTAGAAATCAATTAAACTGATATAATTCAACCAAAGAACTAACTCCCTTACTCATCAGTCAGTTCTCAAGTTCTTATCCAATGGGACACCTAAGATCGTGTTTTTTTCGCAAGAGCATCAATATTAGATTGGCGTTGACGCAAGCAAGTCTTCTGTAATTTTGAACGACTGCGCGAATGAAGATTGCTAATTGTGCTGTATCGGTAATGTCAGTGCTTTCATCCAATACTATAGAAAAAGCAACAGATGTTTCCACTACTTTTCCAAAATCGACATTTATATTTACAGCTATTGCATCTATTTGTCTTGTGACTCTTCTTCTTGATAGATTTATTTCTGCAAACGTTTTCTTTCATCTGGATACAAAGTATCCTCGAGTTCCAACAAGCACTCTTTCATAAATTCACCTTCTGAAAATGGCTTCAAGTATCCTGCTTGGCCGAACGATATCTTCAGCTTCGTCATTTCCACAAAGATATTTGAACTTCTCTATTCTTTTATTTCTAAATTCTCCAGTCCAACTTCCGTATTTTTGTAAATATTTGTTAGTAAAATGTCTTCTTAAATTATATTCTTTCGCAACTGCTACGAAGAAGTCTCATTACATATTCAAAGAGCTAATTTGGAGGTATTCTATTCGCGGGCCGTAGGTTGCCCATGCCTGAACTAGACCATCGACCCATGTATCGTAATTATTTCTTCTAATCTGTACATTCTATTCCACTGAACTGCCGAAACCCAATCAGGAAGTAAAGTTCGTTGACTGTACAATCACATCTACCTCTGGGTATCCATAAAGTTTTCATTGTACATTAATTAGTTTTGCTCGCAAATCAAATTTTTACCAATGAATTTCCCATAATTCGATTCTCAACCATGCCTCGTCCCAGTACGTGTACACAACGGGCACGAACGTCAATACAAATTAAATATCGAAGCATGAGGTCCAACAAAAACGATACAAAACGCATTACGTGCGTCGCGATAGGCCAAATACATTTTGTACACAATTTTTAGAACAAAGCAAAAATCAAATTCACCTTCCCATGAGAGGTTTATGAGGCACTATAGTGATACACGCCGGTTGGCATAATTGCCATCCAGAATTCACCCTGGTGCAGTGTGACCAATAATTTCATATTTATTATGTGATGTCCGACATCCGCATTTCACTCTTCAGTTGGTGCCCCTGTTGAGGCAGGCCTTGCTCATCTAATATTTCATTTTGTTTTGGTCCGCGTCCGTGCTGGAGTTGAGGGTTCATAAAAACGAATTATTCAAGCCGTGGATATTATATTGGCACGTTTCCACCTCGACAGTCCACCTGTAATTTTTTCCGTAAATTACCTGGGGGTTTTTATTAAATATCAATTTCAGGCACTCCTGTGGAAATAGAGTTATGTTACGCCTATGAAAATTAGTTATAATACTGAACAAATAGGAAAGAACTAACGAAATAACTAGAGGAAATGTTTTCGTATGCACTGTATGGATTAGGTATTCAATTTTGCACTGGATAATTTGAAATTATTTCCATAGAGATATCTGGAAAGAAAGAGGTCATCATTCATCACCTCATTATATCACTATCAAGTATAGTTAGAAAAGGCCAAGTTTCACATAAAAGTTATCTATATTCATATGTCACAATGAAAAAATAAATTCTGGATACCCTTGATCCATTCTTCAGTAATTTCTTGTTTAAATTCACGGTTTCAAGAAAAAAAACATTTTATCATCTTGAAAGCGTGAGAACATGTTAACTTGACTCTTAAATGGATTAATCATAGTTCGGAAATAATTCCAATCTCACGCTATAAAGCTGATGATATTTTTTTTTCAAAAACCGGGAATTCAGGCAAACATTTACAGAATATCTCATTTGTGAAGAATGGAGCAAGCTATACCCACAAAATTATTTTTTTCAGAGTGAAATATTAACAATTAAAGAAAAAAGTACCCCGCCAAACACGGTTAGGGGGTGCCTCAAAAAATGAGTTGATATGAAAGCCACCCTTAAACCTGTATTTGCAAGAAACAGATTAACACTTTCATATTCCACAATTTTCTTTCCTCAAAGCAAAAAGAAAATTTGTAGGTAGCCTATTTTTTGAAAATTGACAACGAATCATCATCTAAATTTTTTCGCAACTATATTCATTTGATATTAAAAAACTGAAAGCTCCTTCGAATCCACCATGAAAAGAAGTAGTATTATAACTTTATAAACTATTATAACTTTGAGAACTAATATCTATACTAGTTCTGCAGTTACCCCAAGACCATTCGACTCAAATTGTTATCCCCCACAAAGTCTAATGACCAAATATCTCCACTCTTCTGTAGTACTTCCTGACGTGTGAAGACCCTCACCCATAGTTCACATGTAAGATCCATAATTCCGATAAAATAACCCATTACGATTCCCACACAATTACGGAGATACACCACCTGATGGCGAAACTTATTAAGAACCAGTAAAGCACCAGTGGGAACCACGTTTTCCCTTATTTTTCCCTTCTACCCCGTCATGCGTGACCAACCGGAAATACTCGTACATACAGTCGTCTAGGAAATTCCGAATGGTCTCAGCTGGTATATTGTTTATTTGTTTCTCATTTGTAAACGTCAGTTCCAAAAACACAGTATTAATCAAGAAAGTTATTTTATCAAGTCACTAACTTGTAAAACTGACAGTTAACTTGTAAAATTTTTACAAGTTAGTAGTATTATTCATATTGAGATTTGTCAAGTACTTGCTTCTAATTCATTCATCCTTGTAATTTCAGAGTTCCTGGAACAAATGTATTTCTCAATAAACGTTCTCGAACTATTCGAAAACGATATTCGTACCTTGTTTTATTCGTATCTATTTGTTTTCCTTCTCAGAATTGCAAATATCCTAGAGGTTTTTTGACCTGACAGTTTCACGTACTCGCTTCTAATTTCATGTATTCGTCTAATTTTATCGTTCCTGGAACAAATATTTTTAGTAAACGTTATAAAAGTATTTAAAACGATATTCATGCCTTGTTTCATTTGGATCTGGCCTTTTTCATCAGAAATGAGCAAATATTCTCGAAGAACTTCCCTCTCGTAAAGCCACTGACAGTTGTCATAATTTTCCGATGTCATAAATAATCATAAATAATGCAACTCACGACATTTGCGACAAATTCTTGAGATTTTTTTGGAATTTATCTAACCTTTTACAAATGAGAAACAAATAAAATATAAACAATACACGCAAGGTAACGGGTTTTACTGGCTCAAGGAGGTAACTGACTCGCCTGCGGCTCGTCAGTTATATCCTCCATTCGCCTGTAAAACCCTCTTACCTTGCTAGTAATGTTATATACTATTGTTTTGACTTTTTACTGAAATATTATTTGTTACATCTTCAATATTAGTCGGCCAGTTCTGCTAAACTTTTTTTTGAGACATCCTATGAGAAAGTATTCTAGTGGCGTTAAGTCGGGGGATCTTGGTGGCCATTCAATTGTATACCTGCACATCATCCAATCCAGTTAATGGAGAGTTTCGTCTGATTTCCTATAACCGCATAAGAAAAATGATATGGTAACATTTCATATTTCACAAACTTTTCAAAGATCCTACACCCGACCTATGTATGCATTTAAAAAAAAGTTAGGAAGTTTGTAGCTGGGGAGTTGAAAAATTTTTTCATCATATATACGTGTTTCAGCTTTTTCTTTGAAAATCACTGATTTGGAAAAGATGTTAATTTTATGAGGACTTTCGTCCAATTTTGTATACAATGCATTGCAACCAATGAAATTCATGGAAAAAAGTTTGTCGTAGCTCGAAATTGGTCATTTTGATTACTTATCTATCTATGTATTTATTGTTAATACCTTACGTATTTATTTTTCAATATTCAGAGATCAATTGAAATGGTACCCAAGGAATACTTCTGAAATGCAATTCGAGCTACTAAAAAATGCTGAGACAGGATATTTTAGAATGGCAATACATTACATTTATCTCTCTCAAACAATTTTCGCTCAAAGTTGATGGGTACTCTTACTACTCTGAAAAAAAAGTAAGTTTGAAATAAAACGCGAAAATATTAAACTTCTTCAATATTTATTGAATCTCCTTCAAAATATGCTCAATTTGAAGTGATACACATGTGACAACGTGTTTCCAATTTTCTTTTATGGCGTCCATGGAGACAAATCTGGTTTCCCGGAGCGGTGATTTCAGTCTGAAAAAAGAAAAAAGTCACACGAAGCTAGATCAGGCGAATAAAGTACGATCGAGTATGTCTGAATCTACCAGCATCCGGTACTGTTTTTGAAGAAAATTCAGCTCTAACGGAACGTGACGAGCCGCGACGCGCTGCAAACGAGCGGTTTTTCGAGAGATGTTGGGATCTTTCTAACACTGGTATGACGATTATCGAGCACAATTTCCTTGATTTTTGCGACGTGTTCGTTGGTTAAAGAGGTCGTCCTGAACAAGGCAAATCTTCGACGATCTCCCGAAAGTTTTTAAATACTTTGTACTATTCGTACAATTGGGTTTTCGATCAAGCGGAGTCAGCACACAAACTAGTTGACAGACCACGCTCATGTTTGGCATAGTAGTTACGGACAGTCCTACCAACAAACAGAAACTTCAAATACTTAAAAATACTCAAGGAGGGCAATCCAAATGAAAATTTCCGGATACTCTTTTGTCAGTGTGTATCTTATAACCCATTATGATGACGAGATAGACCACCTGATGGCAAAACTTATTAAGAACCAGTAAAGCACCAGTGGGAACCAAGTTTTCCCTTATTTTTCCCTTCTATCCCTCCAAGCGTGACCATCAACCGGAAATATCCATACATACAGTCGCGATCCTAGTTTGACGTCGATGCCGGAAGTAGATCTTGCCATTGTGCCATATGCCACCGCGCCGTGGTGATTATGCATGGTTTCAACTGGAAGAGGGTGGACTCCTCCAGTGTCTTATTGTTGTCCAGCACACCTGTTGAGGGAATGGAGTTTAATTAATACCTTGATGGTGGGCATATGGTAGTGTTTCGTTGGTGACTTGGAGACTTGGTCAGCTAGTCATTGATGATGGTGGGTCAATATAAGAGAAACGTTGAAGATACTAACGCCATATTTTAGAGATTTCACGTGTAAAGTTTGATATTATTTTAAGAATTTTTAATTGAAGAATGAGTCATAATTCTTTAGGCTCTTGTTGCCACATTGATAGCGAGATTGATGGATGAATGGAAAAAATACTAAATCAAAAGTTATTTTGCTGATACCGGTTGTCAGTTTAAACACAAAAAAATGAATGAGCTCATAAAGAAACATATAAGATTTAAAAAATTTACAGGATTGCAATTTGAAAAAAAAACATAATTGTGGTCGTTGATAATGGAGCTATGAATGCTGATAGGTATATAAGGAACACTCTTGAAAAGCATGTAGTGCCATTTACCCCATATATCGGTGAAAATTTCATTTTTATGGACAATAATGGCAGACCCCATCGTGCGCGCATCGTTCAGGAGTACCTTGAAGAGGTTGAAGTCTCTCGAATGGAATGGCCAGCAAGAAGTCCAGATCTCAATCCGATTGAACAGGTTTGGGACAACCTCAATAGAAGGCTCAGAAGTTCAGAAAATCATCCAGCTACTCTACTTTAGGAATCCAACTCAGAGAAATCTGGGAAGGATTAGATCAGAACATTTTTAGATCACTCATTTTGAGTTTGAACCGTCGTTGCCGAGCTTAATTAACGCAAGGGGTGGACATACCAAGTATTAAATCACTTATCAGCATTCCAGTATTTTGAAATATGTTTATTTCTCTTCTTCCACATGAGATTCGGTGAAATCCTGAATTTTAATTCCATTTAATGTGTCTTGTTTCCTTTAAAACCTTCCCGAGAGAACATGAAAAATAAGTTATAAAGTCAATGTAGAGTTAACATTCATTAAAATTGAGATTTTCAGAATGTGCGTTAATTTGTTTACGCAGTGTATAATATTATGGTACCTATTCTACATGTCTCGAGCTTTCCAACGAGCCTACAAACGATGTATATGTTTGCATTAAAAATATTATAGGTAGGATTGCAGCTAAGGGATTGAAAAAAAATCTACTTATTGTCAAAATTTTCATTCAAAATCTGATATGAAAGACTTCCACCCAACCCTGTAGGGGAAAACCCGGATAGATGCCCCACTTTTTGAATTTGCCTCATATTTTTGAAAATATCGATTTTATATGTCTAATTTCTATGAGTGTAGGAAGCCCCATTATTTAATTTTGGAAAACTGAGACTTTTCTCTGACATAGCAATCCCAAATTGCACAATAATTTGATTTTTGTAGAACCCTTTTTTTGGGGACAGTTGCCTACAAGTATGGATAGTTGCCCCACCATGAAAATACTGGGAGGGATAGATGCCCTTCATACTGTGTGAACCAAAAACCCACTAAATACAATGAGATTTTCTATTATTAAAACAGCAACTTTATGTGGTACGTAACATGGATCAAATTAACAACAATTGTGCATTTTTAATTGAATTTCGAAAACATATATTAAACGAAAAGTTGCATTCTTCATATTAACATAAAGCATTATTCCACACATTCATGATAAATTAATTAAATAAGTCTCAACAGAAATGATCAGGAATCAAGTTTAAAATCAAAATAACACAATGAATCGAAAATCTGCTAGAAGATATGGTTTTAGTTTAGATGTCCTAGGGGCACCTATACCTCAAAAAATCAGGGCAACTATCCTTTTCGATAGGGATAGATGCCCATGAATTTTTTAATAAATTAAGAAGAAAACCAAACTATTTGTACTCAGATGTACACTCAATGAAACACTGTATTGGCGTAATAAAAAAAAAAATTAATGAATTTATTACCACTTCAAAAGTTATACAGCGGCAAATACCTACCTCTAAAATTTGGCATTTTGTGAAGTTCGCTGCTGAGATGATCGCACAGACTAGCGAAAAACGGTTTCACTTTACAATAACCCTCACAAAACTAAGGTCCAGGGTGACAGTAGCAGCTACTTATAAAATAAATGTTTTGATACATTTTCGGAAGTTAGGTATTTCGAAAATGGGGATCTACCCAACTGAGGCATCAATCCGGGTTTTACCCTATATAGAGTGATGATTGCGATCAATCTACGGTTTTTTCGTAATAAGCATAACGTCGACAGAAAAATGATTTTACAAAAGTTTTCATTTTTATAAGAGTCTTTTGATTTTGCAACAGTGGATAAATTAATATGAATATTCACATTCCATTTCATAATTCATTAAATACAAAACACTTCATAATATATTTTTATTTTCGTGGGAGCTACGACCATCTACAACATGCCACCCACTTTGATCCATTTCTTCAACATAAACTGACCCCATCTACAACCAACCCTCCTGAAGATAATCGAAACCAAGAATCGTTAATTAATCACTTGATATCACAGATAAGACAGTCTACTTTTCGACAGATGGGCAATCATTGTGAGAACTCCCAGTGAAGTTGATGGTTGAGTGCCATATGGCACCAGCGTTGATGCGTCCTGCTCTGCTACTCCTCGTTCACTACTTTCGGTTGTTTGAAGATGGCACAGTATGCAACTGTAAGGGGGTGTTAGATCACAAAGAGACCCCTAAATTCGATGTATTGGATATTAATTGTCTAAAAAACTTCCCCTCATTTGCGACGACCTATTCATGTTCATGGGCGATTTGCTTGTTTGGTTTGGAAGTAGATACAGAAGCAGTGAATGGATGATAATAATTTTAATTGGGTACTTGTAGATCTAGGTCGATGGGAAATTTTATTCCCATTCTTCTTATTTCATGCATCCTTTTGCTTCAGATCATTTGAGCTGTTTTCTTTTGAATAAAACTTAGTTGAAGTTGAAAAAAATGAGAATACTGTTTCGAAGATGTTGGTTAATCAATATAAGGTCCCAGGTCAAAGAACTCCTTTACATCCATCAGTGGCCGTTCTATACCTTTCCACAAATATTTCAGAGGATGAAAATGAAAATGTGAATAAGTGTGACTATCTACAGAATGTTATAGCTAGTCCAACAATATGAACAAAAGATTTTATTAACTAACTCTCTAAAATGCACCGTTTGAGAGACAATGTCTTAAAATTTAAAAACAATCGATTTTTGCGGATAGGTATCTCTGGAACATTTTATCGTACTGGAAACAGCTTTCGTGAGCATTTTCTGATCATTTACTTTCTAGAGTCGACTTTTTTTTTAAAACTGTATTACTAATCAATTTTGTGTTGAAAACCTTGGCGGTTCAATTGGGCATCTTGAAGTTAACCATACTTATTCCATTAGCATAAGCTTCCTCCAGGGGGAGACAGGGGGGCAGTTGCCCCCTTCTAGAGTTTCAGAAGAATCACTTAATAACATATGAAAATAAATTCTATTTCATCCTACGCTACCTTCAGTTCATTTTGATTTATAGATTTTACACATTTTGTATGTTGGCTGGTGCTGGTACTTCTTGTGGATAGTAAGATCACAAAATTAGTGATAAGATACCAACTAATTCATAATCATGTTAAATAAAAGTGGGTACCTACCTATGACTGAATTCAAATTATTTCTTCAGCACGGCTATGGGTACTCCAGACAAATAAGTAGCTCCATAAATTTCGTCAACGCAAAGTTTTACATATCTTGAAATCAATGAACTTTTTTAATAATATGAAATAATTCCTAAGCTAATATATAGGGGTGAAAATGTATCCAGAGGCCTATTGCACCAAATACTTTGCAATTTTTCACTTTGCACTTTTCACTTTTCAAATGAATTACATTGCACGAAACGCATTCATAATTGAAAATTGCTATGTTGAAAGTCATGTGCAAAGTGAGAACCACTTCGCAGAAATTAAATATTGCGAGAAATGTTGTGCAATATAATTAATTTTCAATTTGTCAGAATACAAAGTGCAAAGTATTTTGGTGCAATTGGCCCCAGATCTCACGAAAGGATTCATACTAGTTAAATTACCGATACATTGATTTCAAAAGTGCACGCGTTCAAATGGGTGAATGAGAGCATCTGAATTTTTTCTTTTATCGAACGCAGATGGCTTTGAAATATGCCCAAATGCGAGGGCGCACTTCACCGATAGTTTGCAACGTCGTCACAATCGAAGCGACGACGCTTCAAAACGGGGGAAACCCAAGGTGTGCATCAAGCGGACTCGTGCGATCAACAGTTGTGCGAGACCGCAGGTGCCCATCTCGCCCCTACGTTCTACGCTACGAGACACCGTTCTTTACACTCGTTTTGTTCCAGGTATTGACATGGGCGACTATTCTTAAGTGGGGACTCATATCTGGAGGGGGGACCTGGACGACCAATAACGCTTTAACTTATGATGTCATCGGAGGAGGAGACAGAATTCGGTTTGTATACAGATAAGCTCCTGAAGAAATCCAAAAGAACTAGACAGCGTGTGGACGCCGGTGAGCCGCGTAACTCGTACTCGTCGATTCCGAATTTCAGTTCGCGACCGACTTTTCTCGGTGGTGGTAACAATTTATACGGCGCAATTTTTACCCAACAGCAACAGTTCGGTCTTTTCGGACCGGGGTTCGCGCCCGCCAAGATGCTCAACGAATTACTGGGTCGACAAAAAGTCGATTCCAGTGATGGGGAGGACGTCAAGTTCGACTCTGTGATCCGCTGTGATGGCAGTCCACCTTCCGGTGAACAACTAGCTCATCATATGCTCAGGGACATCCTGCAGGGCCGGAAACACGACCTCCTCTCTCTGGAACACGAGATGAGGAACGGCCAGGATCATCTCAACAATAACAACAACGATTCAAAAATTGATTCGGAACGCAACGACGTAGATGCAATTCAAGGAATTAAGGACTGCGTTCAAGATGCTGGTGGCAGAAAATCTCAAGAACCTCCAGCAGAAGAAGCTATGAATGGCATGGAAACAGAATCTTTACCATCGCCTAAAGCGGAACCAGCAAGTCCAGCTAAACCAGAAGATGCGAAGAAGGCTAGAGTAGAAAACATCGTATCAGGTATGAGATCTAGTCCAGCACCTCCACAAGTGAATGGATGCAAGAAAAGAAAACTGTATCAACCTCAACAACATGACTCGAACGCAGATAGATATATAGATGATGACTTAGAGGAAGATCATGAACCTATCAAACAGAAACGAGTAGAAAAGAACCTTCTCAAATCACAACTAAGAACGATGCAGGAACAACTTGCAGAAATGCAACAAAAATATGTGCAACTGTGTACTAGAGTTGAACAAGGATCGGAAGAGAGCCAAGAAGTGGAAGAAATTCCTAGTGATAGTGAACAAAGTTTAAAACGATCGGATCCACCTTCTCCGGTAACTACAAGTCCTCCAATAGTGCAACCTCCACCTCCTCCAACGTTAGTACAACAGGTGAGCAAACTAAAGATCAGTCCTCAATCTGCACCTTTTCACAATGGTATGCTTCCTGAACATCCACACATGAATAGCGCTGCTGCCATGTATTTGGGTGTGAATCATAAACTTTTTATGGAACAAGAAGCACGAATGGCTAAAGAAGCTGCTGTTGCTGCTTCCGAAGCTGCTCAACAACAAAGTATGCCAACTCCACAACATCAGCCACAAATGCAACAAAATAAACCTGAGCACGTGGCCGAAAGGTTACAAATGATGAGGAATATCTCAACACCAACGAACCAAGATTTAGAAGGTTTAGCGGACGTGCTTAAATCGGAAATCACAGCATCACTGTCGAACTTGATTGATTCCATATTGACAAGGTTTGTACATCAGAGAAGGTGCAAGCAACAAGATGCTGCCAACGCGGCAGAACAATTAAACAAGGATTTGATGATGGCCTCGCAATTGCTAGATAGGAAATCTCCAAGGACCAAAGTAGCGGAACGACCTCAGGCTCCACCACCGCAAATGCAGAATCCCTCAGGACCTCAAATGGTAAATGGCAATAATTGTCAACCTGCAGTTCATATGAACAACCATCTTATTCCAAAGCAAGAACTTCATTTGCGACCTCCCATATTTCAGCCTCCAAAACCTCCAGGCATTAACCAGGCCCCATTGTTTGGCATGAACCACCCCTTCTGCAAGCAAGAAAACCCGGAACAAAACGAAGCCCTCAGCTTAGTGGTGACCCACAAGAAGAAGCGACATAAAGTTACGGATACAAGAATTACCCCGAGGACGGTCAGCAGAATTTTGAGTGGTCAAGAAGGCATGGGAATGTCTCCAGCTTCTATGGAACACAGCCAGTGCACTTCTCCCAGGCCGCCACCATACCCACATCATCACCAGCCGCCTCCGATGCTTCCCGTATCGCTGCCAACTTCTGTGGCGATCCCAAACCCAGGACTTCACGAATCTCAGGTTTTCTCACCCTACAGCCCCTTCTTCCATGGACCTAGCCATGGTCACCATATGGCGATGCAGGTATGTTAAAAATGTTTATATTGATATTTTTTTACCAGAATCATAAGAACTTTGAGTAGTTTTATTTTTTCATTTTTGGTACTAGAAAATCATTATCATTGATTATATGAAGATATAATGTTCCTTCCTATAGATTAGAATGTTGGTAATTTCCTTTTCCATTTATAATTTGTATTTGGAATAATATTACAACGGAAATCACTAATGACAAATTGCTTGATGATCTATGTACATAGATTCATATCTGATGAAACGCAGAGAATAGAGTCGCAGTTGTTTTTAATGCATGGTCGAATACATATTGGTGTACTAATTCTATAATACTTCTTTTCAGGCATCGTCATCACCCCCAAGAATGCACAAAATCGAAAGAGAATCACCTCCAATCCATCACCCTCCAACGTTACTCCACCCAGCTCTTTTAGCTGCAGCTCAACATGGTGGTAGCCCAGATTATTCTCACATGAGAGTTCCATCTGGAGCCATGAATATGGATAATGGTGATAGAAACTCTGACTGCAACTCAGGGGACATATCCTACGATGGAATGCAGCCTACTATATCCTTTTTATGCAAAGATTTTAGTAAAAATCTTAGTTCTCAACATCATGTACGTAATTTTTCATTTTTAATCATTCAAAATTGATGGGGCAATTTACTTTCAAATGCTAGAATGCTGGTTCGAATACTTCGATTTTATTCGTTGGATTTGTGGGGAGGGAAAGTAATTCTAAGACTTCAATCAGATATAATTCTTGCATTAGAAGGTTAAGTAATTGAATAAGGTATCATCAGGGGTATAAAATCTCCGTAATTCTATGAGAATCCCTATAATTGAAACGTAATCCTGTTTGCCAGGACATCAAGAAAAGAAAATAACAGCGTATTTCTCGTTCTAAATAAATTATTCATGGGTCTTCAACTTTCTTCTACCTAGGTCTAGAAAGACATGTAGCACATTATAGTTTAAATTTTTTAATAGTTAGCTTATTCTTCAACGTTATATCTCAATAAAAATGTGGTAGGTTTGTGAGAAATACACCATGTGTTTTCTTGGGTGATGATTGATAAATTACATGTTAACTATGCTCTTGCATCAATTATGAATGATCAGTTTGATTCTAAGAAATTTCATTTTATGATGTTGATGATGATGAGTTCTATTTTTATTTTTTGTTTCTCCCAACTTTAGCCGAATATGTCCTTAAATCCAGAGCACTCGTCTACATTGACTCCAATGCATCTCAGGAAAGCTAAACTGATGTTCTTTTGGGTGAGGTACCCAAGCTCGTCGGTACTAAAAATGTACTTCCCAGACATCAAATTCAACAAAAACAACACTGCCCAGTTGGTTAAGTGGTTCTCAAACTTCAGGTGAGTTTAAATGAATTTTTACTTCTGCTGACACAAAATTTTTACATGATTACAATTGTAATTTCAATAATAAATGTGGTTTGCGCTGAGTTTCGGTGGAAGAATATGCAACTACAGTTCAAGAGTAAGACGAGCTCGTATATTGATTTGTAACGAAAGAAATTTCCGAGAAATGAAGTGAAATGACTAAACATTTCATCGATTGAGATATCACATATGAATACCTAGAAGAACCCCTACGCATATTATAATCCAGATAACGTCAAAATTTCTCATGTCGTTCATTAGGAATATTAGATAGATTGAAAGCACGATATTACTTTTCTTATCTTATCACGTAAGGTACATCTGTTTCAACAAACAAAAGCTTACGCCGGGCAACAAAAGCTCTGGGTTGAGCTTATTGCATTTACTTTCTATTATCTTTATGTATCAAATATTTATCTAGCCATTTAGTTCGTTATTTACTAGAATATAAGAACAAGTTGAACGTTATCGATGTAATACACCTGATTGGTTCGAACATGGGAAAAAGAAACACAATGAAAGGATTCATACTTAATTATATATTGAATTAAGTATCGATGGAAAACTAACTTGGTCATCACCATTTGAAGTACTGGAGAAATTTTCACATTTGAGAAAATTCGATTCTTTTAACCTCCTGGTGTTGGTGGTTGTTTTTGAGCGCTTCTTCTACTTAAACGAGTGTTATATCCTTATGCCAAAATGTCTGTAATTTTCGGATTTTGAGGGGTGCCGGACAGCCAGCCGTAAGCACGATAACTTTCGAAGGGAGTGTCCTAGAGACTTGAGATTTTCAGGGTGAGTTTGGTTCCCACAGTTAAGTTTGTCAACCAGCCAAATCGTTCAGGGTGTTCCATGAAATATGACCATTAAAAATTTTTGTTCCTCAATATCTCAGACGAAACCAATCAAAATGAAATTTTGCGACCACATGCAAGATAAGGGGCTCATTATAAGCTTCTCGCAAAATTTTTGGCCATATTGTTAACAGAAGCTTAGAAAATTCAAATGGAATATTGAAAAGAGGAATATAAATATTTCCATAACAAGATATCCGATTCGAGTGAATTTTTTTTTCAATATTGATATGCTTAAAGTTCTTGCGAAATTTCGAAAGGATCCATTCATCAGAACCATTGAATTCAATTTTTTTCAACTTATGAACTTTTTCGTATAATTCCGAGTATGTCGATTATATCGAAATGAAATTTTGCAGTAAAATGTTCAACACCAATTGAAAGCAGTAAGCAAAAAATTGTAGGAAATGTGTTAATAAAACCATAGAAAAGTCAATCGTTTTATCAAAAATATTGTAATATTGCCGTGAAATACCTTTGGATTGAAATATGAAATTTCATTTTTTGATCATTGTCGAGAATATAATTCCGTTCATGATAAGATTTCGCATTCATTTATTTATTTAATTCAATATTCGCCTTAACATGTTTTTTCTCACGAGTATATCAAATGAAGTAAATTCTAGAGCTAAACAATGGATTTTTCGCAAAAGCGCATTAATTAGAGAAATTCTCACATCTAAAGTGACCAAGAGAAAAGTTGGATTCTTTCTTGAAGCGGCAGTTTCTTAGAACTGAAAGTGTCAATTCCTAACTGCACAGTTAATAATTAACATCGCGTCGTAATTAGCTCGTCCGCTCCTGGAGCGAACTTTTATGCAGAAAGTATGCACCTTAGAATGAAATAGTCCCCAGGGCGTGGAATGCATACTGCTCAGTTAAAAATAACTTAATTAAGGTCTTGAGACTAATTAGTAGGGGTAAGGTTTTTCTTTATATTGCCCGCTTTCACTCCTGCGTTTCCTCGCCCCAATTTTCCATCCTTCTCTATCTCGTTAGCTTTGACATATCTCAAATTAGTCATTAAGCGTAAAAATTGTGTACATTTTCTCGATCTACTTGAAAATACATTTTTTGCCATACATATACGACTTCGTTAACGAGATAATTAAGCTAGTTTGAGCCCAGATGAAAATTGTCTTACCGCCACTGCCTCATTGTGATAAACGTGCTATTGTCCACATAACCCGTTTTTAATTCGTCATTTGCTAAGTTTTCCATTCCCACACTTCGTATTCCACTTCGAGAGCAATTAGACTTTCGCTTTTCCGATTTCTGAAATTCGAGAGAATTTACGAGGTCAAGTGAAGAGAAAATAATTGATTATTATTTATTTTTTACCAGACTGAAAGAAAATATGGTGATATTGAAAATATTGTTGTTTTTTGAGTCAGTATAAAAGTTTGATGTTAATCACACTAAATAAAATGTTTCAAGTTTTAGCTTTCATTCTCTCATCGCGAATTTGACTACTTTCTTTTATTGTAACAAATAATTCCAGCGTATTATTTCAAAATAGTCGTTTCCAATTTCTTTTTGTAAAAGACCCTTAACAATCTAGTAATTTTTCGACTTAGTCCTAAATGCTGAGAAAATGTAATAATAGCTTTCACAGTTGTAAAAAAGTTAGGAAACAACATTTATAGAATTTAAAATGGAAATAAAATACGTAGATCCGTTTTTGACGTGGAATTCTTGATGATGGAAAATCTATTGAAATATTATTTGGAAATATGGAAAAAGCACAAATAACACATCAATACAATTAGAAGAAAAGTTTGACTATTGAATAAATTTATGCACACTTAAAAATACAACTAAAATTTTAGCATATTTTTTTGATTTTGAGCTTGACCTCTATTTATAAATGTTACAGAACCTTTCAGTACAATATTTCCGTGAGTTGTTCTCAAAGAACAATTGGAAGAACAATTTAAAAAAATATGATTTTAAATTGCCGAACAAAATAAAGGAAATAAATGAATCGGAAAAAAGACGAAACAAAAATATGCAATAATTCAAAACATATCATTGATAGAAACTTCTTCGAGGTATTCAAAATATAGATAACTGATAATTCCATCACTTGAAATGAATCATTTTTTTGTTGGCTTGTTCAAGCTTGAACTCTTTCTAATGATTATTTTTCGATTGATTGCTTATTGAGACATGTTTCAAAATTCAGACTCAATAGTTTCAAGATTTTTCTGGCATATTTGATAAAATTCCCTAAAACAACCCTTAGTGAAGACCTACCAAAAAGTCGTTTCAAGAAAATCATCCAAAATATCCGTTACAAACTAATCTAATCCACACATCGTTGAAAATGCAGAATCCATTATATCTCCTTCGTTTTCGCATAAAATTCTTTCATTCCCATAAGAAACCCTCCGGTGTCCTGGGAAAGAAATGCCAAAAGCTACATCCCCAAACCTGTCGTTGGAATTCGTTGCTGCACCCTCTTTCTTACTTTCTGCCTTAAGACCGCACCGCACAACTTTCCCACCAGGTAAGTTAGCGCGTATTTGCATCAACAATGCTTCCTTGCGATGGAAAGACGTTAGAATTTGACAAAAGGTACCCACAGCTGCCTTTTGATTTGCCCTCCCCAAGTCGCATTTGTGAATACCCTTTAAATTGTCTTTAAGACGTTCCCATAACGTCTTAAATCTTAGCACGTGTCTTCTATCAGATCCGGACTTATTGGCGCGAAAGGAAATTTTGTAACTGATAGGTTTCGAGCTGATCACTTCCGAAGTACTCTTCAGTTTTTACTTGAAATTTATGATTGATATTAGTAATCAAAAATAGTTATTCAAAATTTATTAATCGCTAGATAAATAAAGTAGAAATTCTTGATTGCTATTAATTTTTATTTCGCATGATATACCTTTTTTGACATAATACCAATTTCTGTTTCAGTAGAGTTGTAACATTACTCGTATTGCTTCTCAATTCTTTATGTTCGGTTGCCCATGACAATTACACGTTGAAATAGGAAAAATAACGCAATAAAATTGGTCATTATTGATCAATTTAGTATACTTACGTCATTTAACAAAAACATTGATAATATCGAATGATATGAGTGTATACTTTTTCTGGGATAGTTATGTCATGAAAACCATCTGAAATTAAATTTTATTCTATTTCAAAAAACTTTGGCACCCTGTATAAAATATAGTGTAGGGATCGGATGATTGTATCTGTATTGATAGTGAGATCGAAAAGGCATATCGAATCATATTCAGTCATATTTGAAAAAATTTTCTCTTATCCTCTCATCTGATTCAGCTTAATATAGTGGAAGTGCATCAGAAAAAAAAATAAAATAGAGAATAGAAACCAAAAGAATTCAAAATTCAGTTTTTGAAAGCGTCAAAAAAATTTGACGCTTTTTATAAATATTGGGTTTCAAGCAGAATTTGTTTTAATCAACTCCAACTTCAAGATCTTATTAGTAGTAAAATTATAGAACTTCTATCGAAAAAAACCTTTCCCCGATATGAAATGTGATTTTTGATCAACAACTCAACAGTGCTGAATAATTTGTACCTATCAAGTCATTCGAAATTGGCAATAACGGTTCCAAAATATTGAGTTCGTGTTTCCGATATAAAATGTTTGAGTATTAATTTTCTGTATTTTTCTAAAGAAATTTGAAGAGATCATGAAGCACAATTTTTTAATGATGAACATTGAGGCTAGAAAATACGTTCTAATAGTGCATTTTAGGTACCATCATAGAGTCAGTATATCAGGTATATTATGCATCTTCTGCAACCCTAAAGAATAAAATTTCTAGAAGTCCCCCCTGTATAAAGCACACGCTGTTTGAACAATACCGGCAAAGAGGGCAGATGTTCAAAGTGAATCCCTTGGCAGAAAACCGTTATAATTCTGATTAGGTTATCGCTGGTATACGCTACTCATGAAGAACCATCATTTATGGTTAGATGGACTTGTTATTTACGATTGTCTTATGCAAAATAAAATAGAAACATGCTTAAACTAACTGAAGAAACACAACTAAACAATGCTCTCGCTTCAATATTCGACAGAGAAATATGATCCCATAATCAATTCAATCGAATTTATAATTGAGTTTTATAATGCTAAAGAGAAAATTTTGAGAATGAAAATTCACTTCTAGTAACAATTTCACAGAAATTCGGGCTTTATTAATATAATATTCATTATCAACATACCAATTCAAATACAGCAGTCATTAAGAAACGGAAAAGTAAAATACGAGAAGCTTCAAGATGAAGGTGATGTTATCGATTCGAGTAGGTAATCAGGAAATGGAAAAATTTTTCAATCGAAGATAATTTTCTCGAATAACTTATTCAGACTGATCGATTGGGTCACTTATGTGGAGGAAATTAATTGGAGGCGTTTGACCATCGGAAGTCCCCACCAAGATCATTAGAAGACTGATTGCATGAGAAAGAAGGGCGTGATGATGTCTAGACCTTTCCCAAATTTGGATCGAATTCTGATTAAACTAGAGGTCTTTGGAAAGTAATAATAATTTAATGGGTCACCTCAGGGTGATGAACAGTTTCGCAATTGTTTTATGACATGATCTTGAAAGTAAACTAAGATTTGAAATATGTAAAAAAAATCAAAGCAAAACTGATAGCGTTAGCAGGGGAAGAAGAAATATGTCCAAAGTTTTGGGAGCCATAAATCCGTTGGAAGACATTTTTTACAAAGCATTTTTTAATTTTGATTGCTCAATGAAATACCTTCTTATTATTTGCATTATGACCGCTATTCATTTCGAAACCAGAACTATGAAAATATCAGTGTTTCTTCTATTTTCCACATCTCGATCCTACAAAAAAAAACAAATTTAGTCCCAAATTTTTTTTTAATTACAAATAAGAGAATGTGAGGGAGGAATATACATACATATATATATATGAAATATTGAATATATTTCTTGGAATATCGAGCTTACGAAATTCAGTTCATGAAACAAAAATGTCCCTAGCTGAGGTTAGTGCAAAAATTATATGCCTAAACCATTGTTAAACAATGCTAAAACTGTCAAAATTCGGTCATGCTGAATAGGTATTCTGTTTCTTGGTGAAACTCTGAAGAATGTGTGAATCGAATTATCGACGATCAGATCAATTACCATGGTCAACGGGATTAATTCAATATGTATCTTCAATCCGACATGTTATGTCATCAGAGTTCACTCTCCAATTATAGGCTAGTTGCACATAAATAATTGATGTACCAAAATTAGCTACGCTAAATTATAAACGCCGACAATTGCTGCCTTCATAATGCTACTCCGAGCATTAATTGACCTATTATTGAGTGAGAAAACATCTTTTCGGCATCCTATATATCTGAATATCTTAATTGTGTGAATGGTTAGTTATTTTAAATGAGGGGCTTCTAGCACGGAGTAAGAGATTCATCAGATAGATTAATTCGCGTTTTTCACAATGAACACTCTAATTAAGCTTTAGGTACTGATTTATTTTATTGGGTTATTTTTTCATACCTCCAAAATATCTTCAATTAGTATTGTGTTGAAGCGACTACCTCAGATCGAGAAAGAACATAGATAGGCCCTAAACGCGATATAATGGAATTACTTTGAGGATGTGATATACATAGCTACTGTACTCAACTCTAGATGTTGCTGTTTGAATACAATAATGTAACAGTAATTCGGCATTTTTCTGAAGTAAAAGAAATATCGATGAAATATCACTGAGATATCAATGAAAATACAAAGTTAGGTTTATGTTTTTAAAATCATGGAGGAATATGAACATTGGAATTTTTTCCTTTCTTTTGGCTTTGTATACATCTGAAAGGGCCTATGTATGTTCTTTATCAATTACCAATGCCTCTTCTGACTAATTATTCGTTCCGAAATTGAAAACAGTTTCGGAAATGGCAAATATGAATTCAACTAATCAATAGGAGCCTCTCGATGTTAATCTAGATCATGCCATGCCTTACAATGCTCTTATTAACAATTTTCTCAATACTATGCTGGTACTTCACCTGCCACTACTTGAATTTGGAAAGTTCTTCGTCGTATTCACCTGAATTTCTATGACCTCCTAAAAGTTCAAACCCGCATCAGAACCCTTATTATTCAAAGATTACAAGCCTAGATACTTCCAAAAGCACTTCAATGACTGTTCAAGAAAGCTGGTGGTTACTTTACATAATGAATGCATGCGTTTAAGGCCAGCCACTCACGTCTTTATTGATCATCAGTGGATTTACCTGGGAATCAGAGTAATTTTCATTTTTGTGTCCTTATTGTCTATTCGACTCAAAGTAGGCATGCATAAACTTTTATTGGTGTATTATTTGGGCTTTTTCTTTTATATTCACTTTTCCTATCGTTTTGGCCAGCATTCGACAGCGGTCGTTAGTGAAACACTTTAGACTTTGAACTCTCAAAAAAGCAAATTTTCTTACTCATTGAAAATGTTTGTCATTTTTGGGAGTTTTCAGAAAATAATCGATGACTTTGATCAACATTTGATTTATTCAGTTGTTAAAAAAATTGATTTCATCTTTCTAAGGCTGGATCTTATTATTGGAGCCTTGATATTTTCACTGATGAGTTTTTCGGTTATTGACAAGAAAGTGGCTTCCTTCGATTTTCTTTTTTCGATATTATTGACGTTTCACCCCATAAAATACTATGGTCTTCATTCAGAGCATGTTGGATAAACCTTAACTTATCAGTATTTCCAAGTTGAAATATTTTTTCATGTTCTTTGATTCAAACATTTGAGGGGCGATTAGTTTCTCCAATGAAAAAAGTGTTTTCCTGGCGAAGCGTGGAACATCAGAAGAAGAGAATATGATGGAAATAGCCCAAATAATATGTCAATGAATGTTCAATCACCAAGAATTTCACGTAAGCAAATACATCTGTTGACTTGAAGCTGTTTAGCTAGATTGCGTTGCAGCTGAAAAATAGTATACGTACTGTTATTGAAAAGCTGAAAATTTCGCCAAAACCAAAACCTTCAATTCTTGACTTCTTTTACTGTCAGATAAGGCAGACAAGGAAAATAAAGTTGACCGGTAATTATGGCTGTTTTAAAAGAAAAATCTGTCTCAATGACAATTCGACCAAAGACAGCATTATTTGTTGACTGACGACTATCTAAGCGTATTCAAAAGAGTACACTCCGAAAGAGCAGCAGACTGGATTGCAATTGTGACTGAATCGATGCATTGAGTGGCAATTATACCTACCGGTAGCTAAGTGTCTCACACTGTGTGGTTTATTACATTAACTGTCACTTTAATATCTGGGAGCATTCTTCCATATCTGGCACATATAGGGTACTTGATGCTCACCTAAAGCATTATCGGAAGGAAAATGTTATTACGGTGGTAGAAGCACCCTGAAAACAACCCCATAATCAAGCCTGAAAAACCTCGCCTCTACACTTTCATGAGAGCCATACAAACCCCTCTTAGACAGCTAAATTCTTCCATGAAACTCGCAGTCAAATCACAGTAAAGCGGTTGATTCAACGGGAGTCTGAAACAAAAAAAAATGAATTTATAGTTTATTATTCTTATTGAATGCCTAAACGAGTTCAACAACAGAAATAGTATATTATGCAACGAGCGTATAATGATTGCTGTTATTCACAAGGTGAAGTTTAGGCTACGAGCCGCAGGCGAGTGGCCTCAATCACCGAGTGAATAACAGTCATCATAAGCGAGTAGAATACTACAGTTCTTTCGCTATTACTGAATATTTTTCTTGATATTATCATTTGGCGGCCGTTATTCACTTGTGATTAATGGGTGCAAACGGACATATAATGGGTTGATTATTCAATAGTCGTGGATAAACTATATTACGAAACAGAAATGTCAGAAAACATGTCAGCTTTCAAATAAGTGCGTTAAGGTATCATTGAAATTTGAAACTGACGTCGAATAACTTTGAATGAAGAACTCAAAAGATCTCAATTCTAAGGTCCAATTGAATATGTTAATCAATGGAATTTTTTTACCTTACAGAGAATTCTACTATATTCAGATGGAAAAATACGCAAGACAAGCGGTATCAGAGGGCGTGAAGAACGCCGAAGACTTGCACGTCGGTGGAGATTCCGAATTGTACAGAGTGTTGAATCTTCACTACAACAGAAACAATCACATCGAGGTATGGGGACCACAGGTTCGTGATTGTCTGAGACATCTCCTTTCCCAATTTTGTCCACTTATTATTTTGAATGCGCTTGAAAGGAGAAAGACTTTTTATTTTGCAATAGAAATGCTTTCTACAATTCTGTTTGGTATCGGTAGATGTCTTCGATAAATTCACGTTTTTGCTTATACATTTTTTTATTTTACATCCCAATTTTAATAATTTATTCAATTTTATTTTATCCTGAGTTTTTATTGAATTCTTTTCTTCCAGGTTCCTTCAAATTTCCGCTTTGTAGTCGAGCAAACGCTCAGGGAATTTTTCAAAGCAATCCAGGAAGGCAGGGATGCCGAACAATCATGGAAAAAATCGATCTACAAGATCATCTCCAGATTGGACGATCCAGTGCCCGAGTATTTCAAGTCACCAAATTTCTTGGAACAACTAGAGTGACCAGAAGTAAGTTCCAAGATGGTGGTGCCGGAGAACCACTGGTACCAGCCCATGGTGGCTAGTAACTAAGGAAGTCAACACCACAGCACAGAATCGGTGACGTGACAAACTGTCGACTCATTATTTGTTTTGAATGGTTGTGAAGATATCGACGTTGTTTATATCCTTCCTTGGTGTCTTCAAGCGCATTCTGGACTATTGTTAATAATATTAATCGTGATTTCAGTTGACAGGATGAAAGACTATTTACAAATAATATGCCTCAGGCTTTTTGTTCGTTGTGACGAACAGTGAATACAAATCAATCAATTTTTCAGCGGTTACCTGAATATTTAACAGATAGTATTACAGAAAAACACAAACAATTCTCTATGATATGTTTTACAGCCAGCAGTCAGCAAGTTCAAAATCTGCATTTTTCGATTTACTTCGGCATATTGTTCTAACCTTCGCCACTGTAAACTGTGCTCAGTTTTTGTAGCATGTGTAAATAAGAAACATTCCAGATATCTTGTACATAGTATTGAATATTTAATTTATATTATTTCGCCCTATTTTACCAAAGTTATATTTCTGCTAGTCGTATGCGTGAAGTCGTTTGGTCCGAATGATTTCACGCCTAAATATATATTTATTTTAAATTGGAATTACTATTCGAACACTCCATTCGGATGGTAGCTCTGAAGCATTAACAATTCTTTTAATTTGGACATTGAAAGTTGTTATAGAATTTTTATATTGAGTTGGTATGTGGTTATAGCACTTTATTATTTTATTGTTTTTACATTCGATCGAATTGTCGAGAAGTCATCTCTTCAACTATTATCACTTCATTATTTTCAGTATCTGCCAATAACGATGCATTACGATTGGACTTTCATATTACAAACTAATTTAATTATGCGCAAAAACAATATTGACATAGTCATATGTACAATTTCTCAATAATTCGATCTTCCTTATTTCCATTTTTCGTTGCAAAAGGCTAGTTGCTTTTTCGCATACCTACTTGATATAGTGTACTTAAAATTTTAATTTAATTTAGTTAATTATTTTCACTAGCACGTTTTAGTGTAGTATAAACACAATTCCAAACACTGTGTGAGGCAACTAGTCATTGATGATAATAATTATTATATTATGAGAATTAATAAATATAATGTATTATTTTGTTCAAATTTTTTTTTATTTATATTATTATTTCCTTTCATTATCATTTTTTTGGGTTGAATGTGCAGTTTACAGTGAAGCCTGTATTTCAAACGGGTAGAGTTGAAAAAATTCTGGATAATTCCCGGAAGCAAATTGTACATAAATTTCAGCATGGTTTCCTTCACATCCCGCAATAGTTTGTCACCGAAAAATTTTAAGCCCCGGGTAGTACATTTTGATTATAGCCTACAACTAGGCTATAAAAATGTGATTTTACTGTTCCTAAGGTCTATATATTCGAAACTGCCGAAATTATAAGACTGCCATTCATTTAAGGTTTAGTTGAATATTTAGTTGGGTATCAATTTTAGTTTCCTTTCAAAATTAATGGTTTGGGTGTTAAAAAACTTGAGTTGTTTTAAGTTTTACTCGGGGCTTAGATACTGGTACGTTACATAAAACGTTTTTAAAATTAAAATTTATATCTAAATAGTTGTTTAAGATGATAAAATATTTAACGTTGTCCAGGTAAAGTACCCAAAGTACGACAGGTTCTCAAGCCAGCAAACTCCCACCTCTTCAAATCCAAACTGTAATTATAAAATAAAAAAAGATTCCGAATATTTCCCTCAGTGACCAACCTTCATTGAAGATGAATTTGATTCCATAAAAGATTTGAGACAGCTTTCAAGAGAAAAAAACTCCTGCTGATCAAAGTTAAATTTTGCAAACATCTGAGCGTTTTGCAATATACTAGGGAAACATTCGGGTTCATATACTCCAAAAGTTAGTTGTATATAATGGAAAGTAGCCAAATCAATTCAATAGATATAAACTGATAGAATTTGCACATACATTGGGTGTTTATTTGATATATATCTATGAAATAGTGGGGTGGGTCATCCCCTGAGTACAAAGGTTTGGGAACCAGTCGTAGTGACCAAAAGGGAATGAAGTGAATACCCAAGTGCTTTATTTTTACTTGTTGAGTAACTTAGTGCAATCCTTGCAGATTTTTACTTGACGGTGGACTTGGGGTAATTTCAAACAAGCAATTTTTCTTTCTTCTGATGGGTAGTTGCCATCTCAGAATTATTAATTACTTGTATTTAATTACAAGCTTTTTTATCTTCCTTCAACCTTTGAACTCCACCATAAAAGTTAATTGAATTCACTACATCCATCGCAATATTCTCCTGGTTAATGACTAGAAATCCAAGTAATGATTTCTTTGAGTTGGTTGTTCAATCCATCAAGTATTTTCGGAGTTTTTGAATAGGTGGAGATAAAAGGTGAAAGGAAGGTGTCTTAGTGAGTCCGCGAAGTTAACATTGAAGACCTCAAAATGTTACTGTTGGTTTTAACAATTCCTCCAACAAAACCGATACAAACCAAGACAAAGCTGACAGCTTCACGATAGACTAGATACTTAAGCCTATTTTTCAAACAATAACCGAGTTTCACGAGCCGAAGGTGTCGGCTCATACTCGAATTGTTGAAGACAAATAGACAGATGAATTCAGAAAAGACCCTATGGGTCCCGGAGAACTACATTTCTTTCTGGATGAGACTGTATAAGTAATTTTTGAGGTCGCTCCGAGCCCTTATGGGCGTAGTGTAGTGTCCCTTCTTAGGTAGGACCCCAGTTCGTTCCAATTTTTCATTCAGATCTAAGCGTTTTGCAACTTTTGGCGATTTGAATTTTACGTTTCGTCCTTAGTTCTCGCGTTGTTTAGTTCCATATGCACACACATTCGAATGACATCATGGCAGTTCCTAAACACCTCAATTCTGGAAGAATCACCGTAAGAGTTGATCGGAATCTTCTAATTTTGGGGATACGGTGCATGCCTCGGTATGCGTGTGGAGGTCGTTGATTTCTCGTTCGTTTACAGAGATTCCTACTTTACAGAATCAAAACACTGTTCGGAAAAATAATTTCGGTCACCGGTTCAAAAAAAGATACATAAAAAGATATCATGAAAAAAGTACAAGCTTGTTTTAAGCACCTCTGCGCCTTAAATTTAAAATTCGAAGCAAAAATGATATGAGTGTGTATAACCAAAATCTGCCTTATTCTATTTTCTTATGACGAAAATCTCCTACCATTATTATAGCATCATTATTTGCTAGTATGTATATTGTTCTTCACCTGACACTGACGATTTTTAACCGTTTCCATAAAAATCCATTATCAATCTAATCTAGTCCAAATATGTAATGCATAGAATTTTGTGTGAGTTGTAGTATACATGTACAATTGTTGGTAAAAAGCAGGTGCCTCTCTTTAATTTTTGACTCGGTTCGATATGTTCACGCCACAGGAAATAATGTATCAATATTTCCTGCTGTATTACCTTTACATATTTTACAGTGTAGCTACTAGTAATGTAATAGTATTCTTTAACAGTCTCTAGTTTAAGCTGGACTATGTCGACTACTGTTAGACTAACTCCGTGTTAGTCCAAGTCCTCCTAGCATACAATAAAACTGTACATCGTTTGAGTTTGTAGCCAACGTTTCATTCAGGGGAGCACCTTCATCAGGATGGTTCTCAATCTGAAATAGTCACAAAAAAGCCACACTTAAAAACTGAAGCAATAGCAAATGAAGGCAGCCAACCAAAAAATACAGTTTAGAAAAATGTTTCATAACCAGCTCTCAATTCATTCTAAATTACACTGGGCCAATTCGTCCGTCAAAAAAGTGCCTTCAAAGTTGTTTTTACGAAAAAAATTACAAAAAGGGCCCTAAATAGACACAATGCCCAACCAAAATCATCTTGAGGATGGTGCTCACCAACTGTACTTTATTTTTAGTTCAAGAAGGGGCGCCTGGACATTAACATAAACATAAGGTTACTTCATAAATATTATATTGTTACGCTAAGTGGCGGGCTAACTTTGCCCGCACATACTATTTGTGGTATATAGTAACTTGATTAGAGGTAGATAATTACATACAGATTCAATGGTTTCAGTTACTTCATATGTTACACAGGTTATGTTAGCTGTTATTGTTATTTGTTGAGCCGATGCGAAATTTGTTCATTTTCAACCACCCCTAGGAAACTATGCTCCGATATTAACATGTCAGAAGCAAGCCAAAAGTGACTACATCCTTGGCATTCACTGGATTCTTTTATAACTTAACAATATATTTAAAGCATAAGTTCCCATGAAATATCCCAATAATATTATACATAAGCAGGACCATAGTTTCATTTAAATAATAGCAGATAAGAGCACGAATCTTTCGATGCAGGGCGTAGTCACTTTCAAATCACACTGTACATACATCTGCACATTTTGTATATTACAATTCAATAACCGCAATCCACAAGAAAATTCAAAATTCTCCGATGAACTAACCGAATAGTTTTCCATTCAGAGTGCAATATTATTTAATCGAAGTGAAAATCAACAAATTCGCAAAAGCTACCCTTATTGAGTTTATGTTTAACCCCAGACGACTGTTCAGTCTTCCTCGAATAACGTGCTCGACAACGATTTTTTTCGAAATGACAATCGTCCTTTGCGCCACTGTGTCAATGTTTGGCATCAAAATTTCTGGAAATACAACTGAAACAAGTTGTATGGATATTTTAAATCGAATTTACCACTGATTTGGCTTTGTTTCACAAAAATATTTTGGTTAAAATTGTTCTAACTCGAATATTCAGATATCCAACCAAGTAATATTCACAATTTTGGTATATGTATTTGGTATCTAGTATTTGGCTTGTAGCTACCATACAAAAACGAACTTCGCTTCTCTGAGATCCTCAGGAAAAATGCAATGAATTTTGTAAAACATATAATGTAACTAAATTCTAATTTAATGTTGCATAATATTAACAATAAAAAAGAAATTGAAGGTGTCATAACATATCAATATATTGATAACTTGATTACATATGCTTGAAACTCCGCAGAAAAACTGTTTAGAGAAATGATTAATTTTACTGATGTGAAACTCTCTACAGGAAATTCATCTCAATTTCTTTTTTAACTATTCATCAATTGTGAGATATAAAAATTCGTTGTATTATTGAGGGTGAAAACTTTATCACTAAAATGTAGTCTTCAATGAAAATAAGAAATGAACATTTTTGAGGAGAGCGAAGTGGTTGGTGAGAATATATCGAGTTACGAAACCTGGGTGTAAAAAGTGGCAGAGGTTGTCGAGTAGTTCGCTGGTAAACGCCACTGGCTCCGAAGATACACATTTATTATAATAAAGTTAGGCATTTGCGTCGATAGAGGATCGAAATAAGAATGTATATTTAGTACAAAATGTGAAAAATCGAGATAGCTCAAAATTTAATTTTTGCGCCCAACTGTAGCCGCTCCTAAAAGTTTATAATGTGTAAAAATTTAAGAGTATTTTTATATTTATATTGGTGTAAATCAAAATTCGGAACGACAAAATTATTGTAGAGTTTTTAGGTTGATAAATTGAATAAAATTAATATTTAGGAGTTTTTAAATGAATTTGTAAATAAAAATTTATATATAATATATAGAGGGATCGGCTAGAGTTGAGTGCTCATGTTGCATGGGGCGTGGCGACGTATGTATACTATACTATATACGTACAAAAATACTCATAGTGTGCGAGAGCACTTTCCTACGTTGCTTTTTGTTTTATTTAGCGTGTGCCGTATCCATGTTACATTAGACAATTTTACTATTTGGTGTACAGCAATTGTTTCGGTCTCCCAGTGACTATGGTGACCTGGCGAGCCGAGATGTTGTGACTGTGTTTTCATTGAGCAGTATAATAAATATATACATTTATTTGGAACTTTGTTATCATTAGTTAAATCTCCCTACCCTGTAGAAGAAATATTATAGGTACATTAACCATCCAGAAAAAAGTACTTAATTGGGTGGTATGAATAAAATGAAGTAGTAGCTAATGCTTCAATTTTCAAATGCTTATCTACTTCGAAGGATCTGCTTCAGTATGATATTATTATATGAGTTTTTCCGGATATTTTGTTTTATGTAATCCTGATTTTTCCTAGAGAACTAGTGCCCCCAAATAAAAAAAAATAATGAGGACCTATAGTTAGTTTTTGTGATTATGCTAGAAGATTATAAAATTATTCTTGACAAAAACTCCAACGAAAAAATTGGCGATAGACGAAGCGGTAAAGAGCCTATAACAGGGTTATACAATAAAATACAAAACAAGATCTGAGTTCAAAAAAAGGTAATGAAACAAATAATTAACATGAAATGAAGAGTGAAAAAAATATCGATTAGAAAAGACAGGGAAGGAAAAAAAGAAATTGGATAAATGACTGGCAGATGAAGTTTTATGATCTCTGAAATGGAGGCGAACTTTTTTCGTGACTCTTGGGTTATATTTGTCACGATTCTTTCATTTTCAGATATTCCTTGCAGTAACTATCGGCATGATCAGATACGTTTTCTTTATTGAATCCAAGAGAGTGAAACTGAAATTAGTCAAACAGTTATACTTTTTCAACTTTGCCTGATTTTATTATAAGAATACAAAAAATCATCAATGCTTTACCGTCGTGTACTGTATATTTTTCTTCTTTCCATGTTTTGAACAGAACTAAACATAGCATTCGTAACCCACAAATGTGAAATAAATACTACATTTTCTCATTGAAATATACGATATTACTGTTTCAAGGTACTTCGAAATGCAGTAAATACTTTAATCATTCATCATTCTCACTACTCTCACGAGAGTACTACTTGGTATTTTTCAATAAATGTTTTATACTTCAAGTATAAGTTTGCACTTCGTTTTATTCTCATTATCTCACAAACAAAAGCTTTAGTGACAGAAGCAACAATGAAATTCGAAAGTGAAGCAAATTGAAGAAAGCCCTGACGCCTCAGAGTTAAAATTTGGTAACTTTGAGCCTGACGCGAAGTCAGAGCTTATTCTATTCACATTGAAAAAACACTTACATTATTGCAATCGTACAACTGGATTCAGTCAGTAACAGCACGTGAATCTCTCAAATATAAAAATGTACGGCAAAATTCTTCGCCTTATGCATTATATATCGTATCTTTCTGATGTGTATTTTCAAACCTGTATATCAATATTCGAATTTTAGCATCTATCTGGGAATAAGGAAAGTTATCCAACATTATTTGCGAACATCTTCTAGAGGGAGGTTGAATTAGTGTGGTTAAGACAGAATTCTATCGAGATGGATCAGCGCCCTCTTTAGGCTAAGCTTAAAAGCCAATGCTTAGTTTTACAGATTGCACATCTTTCTTCGTCTCGTAGCGGAATCTATAGATTCTTTCAAATGAGTATTTTGTTTTTTCCTCTAGATGGCGCAACGTAACTGATATAACAACATGCGGAAAAAATTTGGATTTTATTCAGATATAAAATTTTAAAGGGGGCTGAAGACGCAAGGATAATTTCGTAGTGAAATTACATCACAAACTCCATTTTAAGTCTCCAAAGGTTTGCGTATATGAAATAATTGCTGTATTGAGGGTGATTTAACGGACATGTAATTTGGGTTGCCTGTTGGCTGAATCAACACGAATGAATACTGAACTCGAAATAATAGTTTTTTTTCTGTGACAGGAAAAAAATTTGACATTTTATATCTCTTGACAGGTCACAAAATAACGCGCGTTCAAAAAAATTCGTGGTCAAGTAGGCTGTGGATTCTATTTTTCCTAAGAGTCTATGAGGGGAAAAATAGAATCCACAACCTACTTGACCACGAGTTTTTCTGAACGCACGTTATAACTTTTCACGAAATTACTTCTTCCCTGTCAAAAAATAAGTGTCTATGTATCCGGAAAAAAGTACTCACTTTTTTCCCGGGGGAAAAAGTAATTACGTGAAAAGTTATATTTCTTTCACTATTAAATGGTTCTTTTTTCTGTCACAGAAAAAAATATTGCATAATACACGGGAAAAATATTAGCTATCGGTTTTTTGTCTCCCTCCGCTTCGAGTCGGGAGACAACATAACCTCGAGCTAAAATGTAATAATTTTTTCCCTTGTATAATAAATAACTATTTATACATAACAACATAATCTGAATAGAATGAACAAAATTATAATCAGGATATTCAATGTCAAATGATCGTTTTTGTAGTATGAACAATCTCGCAGAAGCTCCTGATATCATATCATTCAGTAAAGCAATATTTAAAAAAATGAAAAAAAATCGATATGTATAATACTCACCGAGATTCTAACTTCGGACCTCGGCACTGAAAGTCAAGGTTCTTCACAATAAAATTGAGAGATTTTCAACGATATGAACGTCATAAAAATAAGTCACAGAGAGTTCTAACTTCAATCGAACTAAAGCCTGAATTTTGGCCGATTTGTGATTATGTACTTTCTCAATAAAACGAATGAGTCTGCACAAATTATGAAAGTTGAAATTATTCATTGTTTTCGTTCCGTTATGATCTATAACAAAGAATTTATAGATAGAGGTACCGTAAACAATCCTGATTCAATTTAGAATCTACTCCCTGTTAAATTCGAAGGCATTTAAGATACTATTTATGGATGATTGATATATCTACGTATCACCTAATAGCTTTAACCAGAGTGTATGTAGATTCAAATCTCGGTGAAAATATAAAAAAATTCATAGCCCTGAGCATGTGCTTTTTACCTCACGTTCATTGGTGGAGCAATAATGCTATTTATAGGCATAGGCCATCAAGCTAAGCTATACGCCCTCTGGTGACGATCTAAGTAACCATTAATATTGACATGATTCTTTTATTTTGCATTGCTTTGTCGTGAATAATGTGAAAATTTATCATTATTAATCATTTTTATGAATCCATTCAAACCGCCATTATACAGTTCCTAAGTGTTCTTCCTAGGAAAAAAGAAATCAAAATTTCCATTCATTTCCTCAGGCTCGGGATAAGTTTCTTGTTTATGTAGAAGGGAAATCGGGGAGTAGAGTGTAGATGGATCGACCAAAAGCCTTTCAATTGAAAGTTGAAATCGGTAAACCATGGTTTACCGATTTCACGCAGGAAATACATATGGAAGTTTGCTTCTTGCCTCATTTTATTTTATGTAGGTAAGTACGGATTACATAAAACTTGTAGGTTAAATTAGATTCATGGGGTTAATCTTTAATAGATCCCAGTTTCCAACAGAGGAAGATTTTGAAAAAGACTGCTGTGTCTTCCAGAAATCTTCCTGTTGAATCTACTATCAAAAAGGAACAACCAGAATGTTCTAGTTCTAGTAGTAAAACTGAAAGGTTGAGATGAAGAAGAATAAACGAAGAAAGACTCACCTGCCACCAAAGAATGCTATTCTGAAGAAAAAGTACTGTTTGAACATAATGTTGATTCAACTGTTCAATGAACAAAACTGTGTTCCTTAATAATTCCTTCAACAGTCTTTCAAACCTAATCGATCTTTCACTGTGGCTAAGGTGAATTGAAATAATTGATAATACCTACATTTTTTACGAAAAATTAACATATTATATACTCAGTAATATAATCTTTCAGTAAAGATGTCTGAAATTTAAATATATTGATAAAAAATACAAATTTCAATCAAGAAAATTTACACATAAACAATACAACAAAATCTTTTTATGTCAATACCAATAGTTCTACGAATGCCAACGTGGCTCTGCATTCTTATTTTCAGTACAGTGACTATATAATAATAAAGTCACTATAAATTAAATTCGATATTTAGGATGAAATACCGCTATTCACAAATCTATGGGAGATGATTTACCCTTCAGTAGGGTCCTATAGCGGTCTAGAAGAACCAAGAAGATTCGAAAATCATCACTTGGTCACTGCAAACCCGAACTGGTTTTAAAACACCCTCCTGGCCAAGAGCATCAATTAAGTGTTTTGTATCTAAATATTGAAGGTATTTATTCGAATATTTTTAAGTTTCAATTTTGTAAAACGGCGAGGCCAGGTTTTTTCTACTGATGTTTTCCCTGTGCTCTGGTATCATACGACAGAATAGTATGGTACCCCGTTTTTGCACCAACCAACCTCAGCTAGGGACTTTTTTTGTTCATGTATTGTATTTTTTAGCTCTCAATTCAAAGAATATATAAGTCACTATAATTTTCAGATGCTCATTACGATTACCTCAAAATTTTGTATAAGACTTGAGATTTATGCTAAGTACAGTCAAAACCGTTTATAACGACACCGTTTACAACGACGCATCGGTTTAAATTCCCATGTGTAAGGGTCCTGAACAAATCTCTGAGTGCATATGGAAAATATCTTATTTAACGACATTGGATAAATCGACATTTCGGTTGAAGCGACGGAAAGTCATCGGCTATAACGATCAACCGTCATACTTTCCTACTAAATCCAAATATTTTTTTGAACCTTTTTCTAATGAATAATAGATAGTAGATGTTAGCTACCACTCCATCTCCACATCATGCATGATGTACTGACTGCTCAATTGTCATAAAGCAGTGTTCTATGCTGATCTTTGAAATCAGAGGATATTATAAGACAAACAAGATCGGACTGGTTTAGTAGTTTTGTATTGAGTCCATTGATTTCGTTCTCAGAAGAGAAGAGAGAAACTTTGGATAGTGGGAAACATAAATAAATGTTTGTTTTCCGTAATAAATATTCTTCTCGAATTTTGTACTATTATTTGGAAACCAGTCCATACACAAAATTCTGGTTTAATTTCGTTTACAAAAAAATGTTCATTAAGATTCAATAAATAAATTGATATAATGAGCGTTCAAAAAATTTGTCTCCAAGTAGTTTATAATATACAATATTTGCATTCTTCTATATTGAAGTTCAGAATTCCATCCTTCAATGTCGCTATAACTGGTTTTACCTGTATATGGTGCAAAATCTCAAAACGAGCGGAATTATATTCTGGAATTATTAAAAAAAAAAGAAATATCACTCAATAATTGAAAAAAATTGAACTGTATGGTTATGATGATGCGATCCTCTTGAAATTTTACATGAACACTCAGTATATCAATCTTCTTCCACGAAAAAAATTTATACGAATGTTATATTCCAATTGAATTTTTTATCATTGTGTTAACACTATGGCCGCAAAATTCTGCATGAGGTTTATGATGGTCATCTTGCATATAGCCGCAGAATTTCATTCTGACAAAAATTTTGAATGACCATATTTTATGAAACACCTGTACGTTTTGGCTGGTAAATGAACATAAACGCGGCATTTGGAAACTGAACTCACCCTGAAAATCTCAAGTCTCTAGGACAATCCCTTCGAAAGTTATCGTGCTTACAGCCGGATGGCTCCATGAACAGTATTGAATTCAACCACGGATTCGTCATCAGGGAGTCTTACCCTATCGTTTGAGGCTCAAAATTCGAAAATTATAGACATTTGATAGATACGCTCAAAAGATTATGACTTTCATTGTTTTCTACTGTGTTTTCTTATTTCTTTCGTTCTCCTAATCAAAGCACGACAAATGAGTTGAAACGAGCTTCAAAACATTAGGTATAGGTATGTTATAATTCTCAAACATTTCAGATACTAAAATTGTTTCTATATTTCCTGTTCAAATAGACCAGTGTTAGGGTATTCAACAGTTATTTATTCAATAGATTATATACGTACAGGATTTCCAAATACATGTAATCACAACATTTTAGTAATATGTAGTACAAACCATCATAAATATAATCGAAAAAAAGCAAACATAAATTCTAAATATTTAAAGATCAATTTACACTAAAATAGTTTCCAATTTTTTTAGGTATAACTAAATTTGAATAAATTGTTCACTTGAAAAAATAATACAAAAAATTGAAGATTTATTAAATACATAATTCATATGATTCCTTTCAAAAAATTTTATTCATTAAAATTACAAAAAAAATCGATTTTGTTTAGGTATAATAAATATCTTTTGTGAATTTATAATTTTGAGATGATCCATTCATAGCAGGAAGTTTTTAATTTCGTGGTGGGACAGTGGGACACCCTGTAAAACAAAAAAGATCAAATTTTAACAACTCTATTTACCACCGAAGAATTCGCAATTATAACATCCGGCCATTGAATGAAATGTTCATTGATAAATGTCTATTAAGATATAAACGTATTGAGCTTATCGCGAAACATTCATTGCCAATATTTTTTGTTTTGGTAATTCAAGAAATATAATGAATCAAGTCCTTCATTCAAACAAGCCTATTTGATAATCGCTGTGAGAAACGATACGATAATAAAAAATGCCACTATTTGAGTAACCTAATATTCAATTTATGCATCATATGAATAAACTGTAACATTATATTTTTATCGAATAGGAGAGTAAACGAATACAATAAATAACAGCCCACACGTTGTGAATGAAACAGTTTATTTATTATATTAGCGATATGAAAATTATGCGAATCAGGTATCGATGAAGGAATTCTTTTCATTGAGCCCATCAGAAGCGATTTAAAATTAAGCAACATTTGATTCACATGAATTGGGAGAAAAGTATATTTTTACTGTGTAGATAAAGCCTGATCTGTGAATATTGTAAGATTGTAATGGAGTCCAGGAATGTGGCTTTTCCTCCTAGGTAAATGTACTATTTTTCCGCAAATCCTTTGAAATTCGACAGATGTTAGTTACTTTAGATAAAATCATAAAAAAAATAAGAAAAGCCCTGAGCAAATGTTCTGAGCGCTCGTTCATTGGTAGAGCAATAATGCTATTAACTCAAAATTATGTATAGGACTTGAGATCAGGTGCGGATCCAGAGGGGGGAACTGGGAAACGTACCTTTCCCCCCAAAGGCCCTCGACCACCTAAAATTTTGCTGACATAGTAAGGCTAAAATGATCACAAGACGGGCGAAAATTTAATTTGGCACAATTTCTGAATGGTGTTTTGATTGGGAGTTGCTCAAGTTAGTCAATTAACATTTCCTGAAATACCTATACCTTTGGTTTTTGTATATCTTAGTTCCCTCCTCCCAAAAGTCCTGGATCCGCGCTTGTTTGAGATGCATGCTGAGATAAATTATATTAATGCAGAATTTCATCACTTGACAATAAAAAAAAATATTGAATCCTATCGTTCTGATGATGATGAACATTCAGTATATCAATCTTCATTCACAAAATGAATATCTTGTTATGGAAATACATACAAAGATTCTTGTTTTCAATATTCCAATTGAATTTTCTATGGTTGTGTTAATACTATGGCCACAAAATTTTGCATGAGGCTCATTATGAGCATCTTGCATATGGTTTCAAAATTCTATTTCGATTGTTTTTTAGCCCCCCCCCCCCCAGAACACCTCAATCATATAAAATTTTTTGATTCATGAAATGAAATGAAATTAACCATTATATAAAATTTGTTAGCAACAGCACTAAATTTAGTTTTTGGAAAAAATTACTAGCGTAGTGCGAACAAGGCTTCAGAGACATAAAAGCTCGAAACAGCGTTAGAACGTTGTTGAGCTTGGCACGCAGTAGCGTATATAGAAAATATTTTCCGGGGGGTCCCGAGATGCTTACCTTACACCATCAAATGATCCAATGGTTAGATGCCATGATTCTCGAGCCTGTATTATAGTATTTCAGTTTCCTTTATTCATTTCAGGGGGCCCCCTGCCCCCACCCCCTATATACGCCACTGTTGGCACGTTTGAATCTTTTCACTTTTTCGGGTTAGATTTTCTTGATTGATCTACTAGAATGAATAAACTCAGAAGCTTTGACACGATTGTTTATATTAATTATATTCAAAAAACTATTGGTGACTTGATGGTGATGACAGTACATTCATTGATATATTATTTGTCGGCCAGCATTCGCCAGCCATCGTAAGTAGAACACTTTGGACCCATAATTCTCAGAAAAGCACCTTTTTTCAGTAATCAGAAAATTAATCATTTTTTAGTGTGGATCTTATTATTGAAGCTCAGATATTTTGGATATAAAAAATTCAAAGAACTAGCACAACTTGGAGATATTGATGTGTCATAGCTTGTCCAAAATGATTTGAGTGCAGATCACAGGATTTTATGGGGTAAAGCTTCCATAATATTAAAATAAGAAAACTGAAAAGTGAAAAAATAAAAGAAGCAGCTTCCATATCAATCACCGAAAACCCCATCAGTTAACAGTCGGTTGATATCAAAAACATCTGGGCTCCAATAATAAGATTCATCCCCTAAAAAGAGATCAAATGTAGTTTTAGACTACTGAATGAATCAAAAATATATCAGTCATCGTGTGCTTTCTGTGAATGGTCAAAAATGACCAACATTGTTAAAGGGGGACGAAAGTTGCTTTTCTGGGAGTAGAAAGTATAATAATATTATATCAATGGAAAAACGATATTTCAAGTTTGAATATCCTGATAGCTGTTCCTTTCATTTGTTATTGACTGTGCCCAATAAAGGAACAGCTACGTATTTGTAAAAATATTTTTTAAATGAAATGCAAAACTTCAGTGCGACTTTTTTATATTATTTTTTATATCCACTGTTTTTCAACACATACATGATATTTTTAAAATCTAATTATTCACATAGAACTAAAAACTATATCTTTGTTTAATCTATGTTATGTCTATGTTTAATCAAAAAGAATCGCATCTGTCACAAATATATTATGCCTCTACATTACTCCCCTCCCAGGAGCTGCAATGAATTTAAAAGAATTAATTGCAAGTGACGAGATACTAATGTTAATGTTAAAAATACAAAAATACTAATAACAATAAAATAATGAACAACAACCATATCGACACCTTTTACAACAAAATTTGCTTATATACTTTTTGTAGACACCATATCACTATAACGAGCCGGAAAATGGATATGTCGTCCACTTCGCGTAGTCTTAAATGATGTTGAAGGAGATCTTGCAAAAATTTTAGAAATATCAGGATGTAAATGACTGTCTGATTCAGTAGTGACGTCCGTATCATCTGTCACAAATATATTATGAATGTTATTGACTGTGCCCAATATAGGAACAGTTACGTATTTGTAAAAATATTTTTTAAATGAAATGCAAAATTTCAGTGCGACTTTTGTATATTATTTTTTATATCCACATACATGATATTTTTTAAATCTAATTATTCACATAGAACTAAAAACTATATCTATGTTTAATCTATGTTATGTCTATGTTTAATAAAAAAGAATGGCATTTGTCACAAATATATTATGCCTCTAGACATTGTATTCATTCATGCGAAATCATCTTCCTGTTTCAATCTCAATCCTATCTTGAAAATTCCAGTTCTGAAATTATTCCTTTCGAAAGTCTACGACCGACCATGAATACGATATCTTTTAAAAGAAGCTACTTCAAAACTAGAAAATTTCCAGAGATGTTTCAATTTTTAAAGAGAACAGGATAGAACGAAAATAATAGGTACCGGGATATTTGAATTCGAATTATCGTTTTCCTAAGCTTTTGAATTAAATTTTTATACAGAATATTCGGCATAACCGGTATTACCAAATTCTATTCAAATCCACAATACTCGTGGCAGAAAACTTTGCGCTCTGAAGGTCTGTTATTATCCAAAATTGTGTGGTATTAAAAGGCAGCATTTATTCTCAGCCGAATCGAATTATAATTCAGTGTTTATTGTTTCGTGATATAATTTATTCGATTTGAATTAAGTTTTTGAAGAAAATGGTAATTTTTGGTTGAATAAGTGTGTTTAAGTCGGACTTTTAGGAATAATATGTTATTTGGAAATAAAGGGTTCGATTCGTTCAACCTATGCAGAAATGCATGAAATGACCTGTTAAATAAAAACTACACCTCTTCACTGAAGTCAGGTGTACGTGGGAATGAATTGTGATGATTGCCTTTATATTTGAAAACCCGAATATTCTTCTTGGGAACAATCTGGAAGGTTGATTTTTGCTTCCCCGCTTCTATTGTACCGGGTCGGGTGTCCTAAATTCGTTGTTTAGTGAGGGGATCTCAGAAACCCGATGAGCTAGAACAAAATGAGTTGCACTTTTTCGGGCTTGATTTTTGAGAGGATTCATTTGGTGAAACCGTTACCTTCTAAGTCAAACCGTTTCCAGCTAGTAGAGAAAATTGGAAAATGGCGTCAATGAAAAGTTCTCATAACTTCTTATTACTGAAGTTTTGAACATGAGAGTAAAGCATTATCATTGAGTTTAAAAATACCGTATTTTTCAACTCGATGGATACAGGAACCTTTTTCGTTATAGTGAAGTTTTCAGTGATATATTTATAACATTTTCTGAAGAGCGAAGTTTGTTTCAAAGTTTCCTCACGTTTTTTTAAGCGTTCGTTTTCTTGAACGAGAACTATATCGTTTTTTGCCAAATGTCTGCAGTTTTCGAATTTTGAGTCGGAAATGGCCTCAAACGATGGAGTTCGACTCTCTGATGACGAATCCGAGGTCAAATTCAATTGTGTCCTTAGGGCATCCGGCCGGCCGTTAACACGATAACTTTAGAAGGAGTTGTCCTAGAGACTTGAGATTTTCAGGGTGAGTTCGGTTCCTAAGTGCAGCGGTTAATTTTATCAACCAGACAAATCGTTCAGGATGTATGGCCACTCAATATTTTGGTTCCTCATATCTCAAGAAAATGAAATTCAAGTAGCACATAATAAGCCTCATGCGGAATGTTGCGGCCATAGGTTAACAGAGCCATAAAATTCAATTTGAATATTGAAAAGAAGAATCTTTATATTTCCATAACAAGGTATCCAATTCGAATTAAATTTATTTCATGAGATTGAATAACTGAATGTTCATGCAAAATTTCAAGTGGATCCCATCATCTGAACTATAGAATTCATTTTTTTTAAATTATTTACAGAATATAATTCCGATCGTGCTGAGATTTTGCATTCATATACAGATACTTAGCATAAATCTGAAGTCCTATACAAAATTTTGAGGTAATAATATCATTGCTCCACCAATGAACGAGCGTTCAAAAGCACCTGCTCAGGACTTTCTCGGAATACAACTCAACTGATGGGACCCATTAACGAATTAAGCCGAGATATTCTGACCACACAACCTGAATTTTCGAGTACCTATATGACATTTGGCCCAAGATGACGCTCTTTGGCGTTTTTCTTCATTTACTGCCATGAGAGAGATTGGTATTTTTCACATAGGTAGGAATTGCAGAGGAATATTTCATGAATGAAATGTTGACATTTTTGTATTATTTTCAGGTGCAAAAGCCACCATTCCCTTACCGTACAAAATTCACTCGTTACTTAGCACACTTTTAATCCTAGGATTAAAAACGCTACTTTTAATCCTAGGACTAATAGTTATTTATTATACAAGGGAAAAAATATAGATTTTAGCTCGAGGTTATATCCGAGATCTAAAATCTAATATTTTTCCTGTGTATAATACACTATTTTTTTTTCTGTGACAGGAAAAACGACCATTTAATAGTGAAAGAAATATAACTCTTCACAAAATTACTTTTTTCCCCGGGAAAAAAGTGAGTACTTTTTCCCGGCTACATAGAGAATCATTTTTTGACAGGGAAAAAAATAATTTCGTAAAAGTCATATTTTGTGACCTGTCAATGGATATAAAATGTCACATTTTTTTCCCGTCACAGAAAAAAAGTAATTATTGCATTCGACGTCTACTTGACAATCACTGTCATGATTAGTATGTGTTCAAAATAACCAATTATTAACGATTTTTGACTAAAAAAACCAATTTTATTGTAATTTTGACTTGGGGAGAAAATAGGTATATATTATTCGGACTAAAAGTGCCTATTTTAACATGCAATTTTGCATTTGCTCGGCTGCGCCTCGCAACTGCAAATATTGCTCGTAAAAAAAATATGCACTTTTAATCCTTATAATATAATATGCTATTTTTTTTGGACCTTCCGATCTCGGTAACGAAATCTTTTCGAACCGTGTTTATATTTACATTTTCTTCTTCTGAAATGAGATGAGAACCTTTTGGCGTTCGAGGATTTTATTCTGAAATAGCTTGTATATTTCCTTGTAGATGTTCATATTGCCGTCTAGAATCTAGATTGATAAAATGTTGGTTAGCAACTATTTTTTTCATTCGGGTTATCATGTTCAAGAATTCTTGAGTATTTCTAGGCAATGGGGGATAATATGTTCTGGGGTTTCGTGTATCCACAATTTAAGAATAAGTTTTCCCTTTGACAGATTTCAAGAAAGTAAACAGGCGTTTTTCCCCGAAATTCAATGAGTGAGCCTGCTGTGAATAACTTAAATGATAATTTACACTTCTGTTCATGATATGCATCGGTAATTATAATTAAAGTTCGGAATTTTTGGACTTTTCCGTTGTTACCATGTTAGCCATGATATTGTGGCGGAGGAGGAGCAGCTTACACAAAAGTTGATATGTCAATCGAAAGTACACTGAATGAGGTATTCTTAACTGGAATGAAAACGTGTGCATAATTAATAATATTTGATCGAAAAAATCATTGGAAAAATGGGACTAATTCTCTTAACTTCGAAATCGTAACCATTCACCTCCTTACCACTCTCTAATCTTATAGCAAATTCATTGCCCTTTTGGTGGTTAAATTTAATGAGACTACCAGGAAAACTGACTAATGATCATTTAACTAAAAATATTTCGTTAAATCAAGAAATGTTAAATCAACATTTCGACCATTTTTTGTTGTCAATCACTCGTATAATCTTCCCTTTAATTTTGTCCACTTTAAAAGTAGACATCACCTTGTATAAGTATACTGAACTCACAGCTAATATGAGAATGCCTGAGAAAACTCAATGAAGTAGACAAGAAAAACAAGGTCTCTTAGTTTGAGTTGAAGAGGCTAAAACAATAAATATAAAGGGAGCACAAACGCCATATACTGGTCCATAGCTCCCCTGTGGTATAGACAAATTCAGATGAAAGAAGAGTTTTTGGAGAAGGAACATCTGAAAAGGAAACACTCTGAAGGAATCTTTCGGGAATGGATCATACCAAGCCCATCGGAATTCTAAATCTGCAAGGTCCAAGAAGTATTCGGATCTCAGCAAAAATAAGTTACGCTTCCCCACTGGCTTTCCATGGGGAGCACAATTGACCATAAGGTCGCAGTGAAATGTAACCCTCTTCATAATATACAGTTTACAAGTTGGATGAAGAATTTTCCATATAAGACAAATAGACCAATTTTCAGACGAACTCAGAACTCTTGAAATAACTAGCATAACTTTCGCGCAGAATTGCCAGATATGTACAGTAGGTTGCCCCAATTTTATTATTAGGGACACTACTAGTTTTCTGTAATTTTCAAGTTTATGTATTAATTTTGAGCAAATGATTGATGTTAGGTATTGTAACTTCTTCTTTATTCATTGAAGGTTTTTAACTAAGACATAAAAACACATATTTAATAGTCACACGTCATTATTTTTCCATAAAATATGATGACGAATGGTTATAAAAGAATCTAATATTTGGTAATGCCGCCTTTGGCTGCAATTAAGTTTCCAGACGTGCCAATGCAAATTTTTGCATAGTGCTGTATATTGAAGCTGTGATGCCACACCTTAATAGGCGTTTCAATCAGTTGCGCGCTTGGTGGTGAAAACTTCTTTGGTAACCTCACGTTTCGTGAGTTCCCAAAGTTTTCAATGGGCCAGGCAAAACCTTCACATCTTGGCGGCCAGAATGCTGTTACACTCCTGGCTTTATGGCACGGTGCCAAGTCGTGCATAAACACGTATTCCTCATCATCAGGAAACCATTTCTTCCACCTGTGGTAAGGGCCAACTTCCAAGCACTCGCCTGTTCTTGTCCTGCCTCATGGTCCCTTCGAAGATGTAGAGACGTCCCATACCCTTGGCTGAGATACAGACCACACCGTGATGCTAACAGGGTGTTTAACCCTCTCTACAAGGCAGTCCGGGTGAAACTGCTTCCTTGGGCGTCGGCGGACGAATGAGCTCTTACCAACCAAAATTTGAAAAGTCGACTCATCAGAGAAGCATACCTGTAAAATATTATTATTACTACTAAAACACTATTGAGGAATACCACAAATCAATTGAAATCATAATCACTCGACTCCAACTGTCCGCAACTGTCATATTTCGGTGTTGTCTGGCCCATTGCAATAGACTTTTCAAATTTTAGTTGATAAGAGTTCACTCGTCCGCCGACGCCCAGGGGAGCAGTTTCACCCGGACTGCCTTGTAGAGAGGGTTAAACACCCTGTTAGCATCACGGTGTGGTCTGTGATCTCAGCCAAGGGTATGGGACGTCTCTACATCTCCGAAGGAACCATGAGGCAGGACCAGAACAGGCGAGTGCTTGAAAGTTTTCTCTTACCACAGGTGGTTTTCTGATGATGAATAATACGTGTTTATGCACGACTGGCACCGTGCCATAAAGCCAGGAGTGTAACAGCATTTCTGGCCGCCAAGAATGTGAAGGTTTTGCCCTGGCCCATTGAAAACCTTTGGGAACTCATGAAACGTGAGGTGCTACCAAAGTAGTTATCACCACCAAGCGGCAACTGATTGAACGCCTATTAAGTTGTGGCATAACAGCTCCAATATACACCACAATGCAAAATTTGCATTGAGAGGATGACCCGACGTCTGGAAGCCTTAATTGCAGCCAAAGGCGGCATTAGCAAATATTAGATTTTTTTCAGTTAACCATTCGTCATCATATTTTTATGGAAAAATAATAACGTGTGACTATGAAATATGTGTTTTTCTGTCCTAGTAAAAACCTCCAATAAATTGAGAAGAAGTTACAATATCTAACATCAATTATTTGCTCATAAAATTAATATAAACTTGAAAATTACAGAAAACTAGTAGTGTCCCTTATAATTTGGCCACTTACTGTATGTGCGTATCTCTTCTCTGCGTTTCCTTGTAGCATTGTATAAAGAATATACAATGCCAGTAGCACACCTAGATTTCCCTAAATTGCCTTGTTGCCCTCCAAGAGTAGAGAATTCTACAAAGCACACATTCACGATGGAAATGGCCGAGTTGAGGGCATCGATCGTCGAATATATGCCATCCAAGGCTGGAGTTACGAGTTGAACGTTTATATAAAGTAAATGACGGAATCCGGAAATCATCCCCCACGTGTTTATGTCCCTACGTGGAATCGACACTCGGGCTGAGGAATTTTACGACCACCGACCCCGTCGTCTACCCTTTCCAATTGCAGCCTTAACCTTTACACCCTTTGTGACACTGTTTTGCTTGGGATAGGTCTTGGGAGGTTTCTTTACGAGACGGATGGCAAGTCTTACGACATTCGATCTCGAATTTTCAAGATGCTGATTATGTATTTCCTTCTAGATTTATTGAGTTGTTTCTATCTCAATCTTGTTGTTTTTGCTAAGAAACTGCTTCATTTGAAGATGACTTGTTGTTGATACAGAACGCGATAGAGTTCGTGTTGGTGAATTTTTGTTGGAATTTCAAACCACATTGAAGCTTTTTTAGGGCCAGGCTGACCGTACATTGCAAAACAATTGGAGTCATGTTTTGCTTGGGATAGGTCTTAAGAGGTTTCTTCACGAGACAGATGGCAAATCTTACGACATTCGATCTCGAATTTTCAAGATGCTGATTATGTATTTCCTTCTGGATTTATTGAGTTGTTTCTATCTGAATCTTGTTGTTTTTGTAAGAAACTGCTTCATTTGAAGATGACTTGTTGTTGATACAGAACGCGATAGAGTTCGTGTTGGTGAATTTTTGTTGGAATTTCAAACACATTGAAGCTTTTTTTAGGCTGACCGTACATTTCAAAATGATACGTGACATAAACATATCTTAACCTAATCTAACCTTTACACCCTTTGTGACGACACTGTTTGCTTGGGAAAGGTCGTGGGAGGTTTTCTTTACGAGAACGGATGGCAAGTCTTACGACAATCGATCTCGAATTTTCAAGATGCTGATTATGTATTTCCTTCTGGATTTATTGAGTTGTTTCTATCTGAATCTTGTTGTTTTTGCTAAGAAACTGCTTCATTTGAAGATGACTTGTTGTTGATACAGAACGCGATAGAGTTCGTGTTGGTGAATTTTTGTTGGAATTTCAAACACATTGAAGCTTTTTTGGGCTGACCGTACATTTCAAAATGATACGTGACATAAACATATCTTAACCTAATCTAACCTTTACACCCTTTGTGACACTGTTTGCTTGGGATAGGTCTTGGGAGGTTTCTTTACGAGACGGATGGCAAGTCTTACGACATTCGATCTCGAATTTTCAAGATGCTGATTATGTATTTCCTTCTGGATTTATTGAGTTGTTTCTATCTAAATCTTGTTGTTTTCGCTAAGAAACTGCTTCATTTGAAGATGACTTATTGTTGATACAGAACGCGATACAATTCGTGTTGGTGAATTTTTGTTGGAAATTCAAACCCGTTGAAGCTTTTTAGGCTGACCGTACATTTCAAAATGATACGATTCATAGACATCAACTGACATAGACATACGAGTACCTCAACCTAATTTAACCTTTACATTCTGTGTGAGCCTGTTTTGCTTGGGATAGGTCTTGGGAGGTTTCTTTACGAGACGGATGGCAAGTCTTACGACAATCGATCTCGAATTTTCAAGATGCTGATTATGTATTTCCTTCTAGATTTATTGAGTTGTTTCTATCTAAATCTTGTTGTTTTCGCTAAGAAACTGCTTCATTTGAAGATGACTTATTGTTGATACAGAACGCGATAAAGTTCGTGTTGGTGAATTTTTGTTGGAATTTCAAACGCATTGAGCTTTTTTTAGGGCCAGGCTGACCGTACATTGCAAAACAATTGGAGTCATGTTTTGCTTGGGATAGGTCTTAAGAGGTTTCTTCACGAGACAGATGGCAAATCTTACGACATTCGATCTCGAATTTTCAAGATGCTGATTATGTATTTCCTTCTGGATTTATTGAGTTGTTTCTATCTGAATCTTGTTGTTTTTGTTAAGAAACTGCTTCATTTGAAGATGACTTGTTGTTGATACAGAACGCGATAGAGTTCGTGTTGGTGAATTTTTGTTGGAATTTCAAACACATGGAAGCTTTTTTTAGGCTGACCGTACTTTCAAAATGATACGTGACATAAACATATCTTAACCTAATCTAACCTTTACACCCTTTGTGACGACACTGTTTGCTTGGGAAAGGTCGTGGGAGGTTACTTTACGAGACGGATGGCAAGTCTTACGAAAATCGATCTCGAATTTTCAAAATGCTGATTATGTATTTCCTTCTGGATTTATTCAGTTGTTTTCTATCTCGATCTTGTTGTTTTTGCTAAGAAACTGCTTCATTTGAAGATGACTTGTTGTTGATACAGAACACGATAGAGTTCGTGTTGGTGAATTTTTGTTGGAATTTCAAACACATTGAAGCTTTTTTAGGCTGACCGTACATTTCAAAATGATACGATTTATAGACATCAACTGACATAGACATACGAGTACCTCAACCTAATTAACCTTTACATTCTGTGTGAGCCTGTTTTGCTTGGGATAGGTCTTGGGATGTTTCTTTACGAGACAGATGGCAAGTCTTACGAAAATCGATCTCGAATTTTCAAGATGCTGATTATGTATTTCCTTCTGGATTTATTGAGTTGTTTCTATCTAAATCTTGTCGTTTTCCCTAAGAAACTGCTTCATTTGAAGATGACTTATTGTTGATACAGAACGCGATACAATTCGTGTTGGTGAATTTTTGTTGGAATTTCAAACACATTGAAGCTTTTTTAGGCTGACCGTACATTTCAAAATGATACGATTTAAGACATCAACTGACATAGACATACGAGTACCTCAACCTAATTTAACCTTTACATTCTGTGTGAGCCTGTTTTGCTTGGGATAGGTCTTGGGATGTTTCTTTACGAGACAGATGGCAAGTCTTACGACAATCGATCTCGAATTTTCAAGATGCTGATTATGTATTTCCTTCTGGATTTATTGAGTTGTTTCTATCTAAATCTTGTCGTTTCCCTAAGAAACTGCTTCATTTGAAGATGACTATTGTTGATACAGAACGCGATACAATTCGTTTGGTGAATTTTTGTTGGAATTTCAAACACATTGAAGCTTTTTTAGGCTGACCGTACATTTCAAAATGATACGATTTATAGACATCAACTGACATAGACATACGAGTACCTCAGCCTAATTTAACCTTTACATTCTGTGTGAGCCTGTTTTGCTTGGGATAGGTCTTGGGATGTTTCTTTACGAGACGGATGGCAAATCTTACGACATTCAATCTCGAATTTTCAAGATGCTGATTATGTATTTCCTTCTAGATTTATTTAGTTGTTTCTATCTAAATCTTGTTGTTTTCGCTAAGAAACTGCTTCTTCTTTGAAGATGACTTATTGTTGATACAGAACGCGATAAAGTTCGTGTTGGTGAATTTTTGTTGGAATTTCAAACGCATTGAAGCTTTTTTAGGGCCAGGCTGACCGTACATTGCAAACAATTGGAGTCATGTTTTGCTTGGGATAGGTCTTAAGAGGTTTCTTCACGAGACAGATGGCAAATCTTACGACATTCGATCTCGAATTTTCAAGATGCTGATTATGTATTTCCTTCTGGATTTATTGAGTTGTTTCTATCTGAATCTTGTTGTTTTTTTGTTAAGAAACTGCTTCATTTGAAGATGACTTGTTGTTGATACAGAACGCGATAGAGTTCGTGTTGGTGAATTTTTTGTTGGAATTTCAAACACATGGAGCTTTTTTAGGCTGACCGTACATTTCAAAATGATACGTGACATAAAACTATCTTACCTAATCTAACCTTTACACCCTTTGTGACGACACTGTTTGCTTGGGAAAGGTCGTGGGAGGTTTCTTTACGAGACGGATGGCAAGTCTTACGAAAATCGATCTCGAATTTTCAAAATGCTGATTATGTATTTCCTTCTGGATTTATTCAGTTGTTTCTATCTCGATCTTGTTGTTTTTGCTAAGAAACTGCTTCATTTGAAGATGACTTGTTGTTGATACAGAACACGATAGAGTTCGTGTTGGTGAATTTTTGTTGGAATTTCAAACCATTGAGCTTTTTTAGGCTGACCGTACATTTCAAAATGATACGATTTATAGACATCAACTGACTGACATAGACATACGAGTACCTCAACCTAATTTAACCTTACATCTGTGTGAGCCTGTTTTGCTTGGGATAGGTCTTGGGATGTTTCTTTACGAGACAGATGGCAAGTCTTACGACATCGATCTCGAATTTTCAAGATGCTGATTATTTATTTCCTTCTGGATTTATTGAGTTGTTTCTATCTAAATCTTGTCGTTTTCCCTAAGAAACTGCTTCATTTGAAGATGACTTATTGTTGATACAGAACGCGATACAATTCGTGTTGGTGAATTTTTGTTGGAATTTCAAACACATTGAAGCTTTTTTAGGCTGACCGTACATTCCAAAATGATACGATTTATAGACATCAACTGACATAGACATACGAGTACCTCAACCTAATTTAACCTTTACATTCTGTGTGAGCCTGTTTTGCTTGGGATAGGTCTTGGATGTTTCTTTACGAGAGATGGCAAGTCTTACGACAATCGATCTCGAATTTTCAAGATGCTGATTATGTATTTCCTTCTGGATTTATTGAGTTGTTTCTATCTAATCTTGTCGTTTTCCCTAAGAAACTGCTTCATTTGAAGATGACTTATTGTTGATACAGAACGCGATACAATTCGTGTTGGTGAATTTTTGTTGGAATTTCAAACAATTGAAGCTTTTTTAGGCTGACCGTACATTTCAAATGATACGATTTATAGACATCAACTGACATAGACTACGAGTACCTCAGCCTAATTTAACCTTTACATTCTGTGTGAGCCTGTTTTGCTGGGATAGGTCTTGGGATGTTTCTTTACGAGACGGATGGCAAATCTTACGACATTCAATCTCGAATTTTCAAGATGCTGATTATGTATTTCCTTCTGGATTTATTGAGTTGTTTCTATCTCGATCTTGTTGTTTTTGCTAAGAAACTGCTTCATTTGAAGATGACTTGTTGTTGATACAGAACACGATAGAGTTCGGTGTTGGTGAATTTTTGTTGGAATTTCAAACACATTGAAGCTTTTTTAGGCTGACCGTACATTTCAAATGATACGATTTATAGACATCAACTGACATAGACATACAGTACCTCAACCTAATTTAACCTTTACATTCTGTGTGAGCCTGTTTTGCTTGGATAGGTCTTGGGATGTTCTTTACGAGACAGATGGCAAGTCTTACGACAATCGATCTCGAATTTTCAAGATGCTGATTATGTATTTCCTTCTGGATTTATTGATTTTTTCTATCTAAATCTTGTCGTTTTCCCTAGAAACTGCTTCATTTGAAGATGACTTATTGTTGATACAGAACGCGATACAATTCGTGTTGGTGAATTTTTGTTGGAATTTCAAACACATTGAAGCTTTTTTAGGCTGACCGTACATTTCAAAAATGATACGATTTATAGACAATCAACTGACATAGACATACGAGTACCTCAACCTAATTTAACCTTTACATCTGTGTGAGCCTGTTTTGCTTGGGATAGGTCTTGGGAGGTTTCTTTACGAGACAGATGGCAAATCTTACGACATCGATCTCGAATTTTCAAGATGCTGATTATGTATTTCCTTCTCGATTTATTGAGTTGTTTCTATCTCGATCTTGTTGTTTTTGCTAAGAAACTGCTTCATTTGAAGATGACTTGTTGTTGATACAGAACGCGATACAATTCGTGTTGGTAATATTTCATCAATTTTTTGTTGAAATTTCAAACGCATTGAAACTGTTTTAGGGCCAGGCTGACCGTACATTGCAAAACAATTGGAGTCATGTTTTGCTTGGGATAGGTCTTAAGAGGTTTCTTCACGAGACAGATGGCAAATCTTACAACATTCGATCTCCAATTTTCAAGATGCTGATTATGTATTTCCTTCTGAATTCATTGACTTTGTCTTATCTCGATGTTGTAATTTCCGTTAAGAAACTACTTCGTTTAAGGTTGGTTGTGAATACATATATGGAGAAATATGATTTCATTCATAGTCGACTTACTGCCTCGGAGCAAGTCCATTTATTTTTTTTCAGATATTTACAAGTTATTGAAGTTTTTTCATTCTTCAAATATAAAAGCAGAGAATAATACAACGGGTTAGATTTTCATTTTTACAATTTCCGAATATAATACAGCATTTTCTTAATTTTGCCTTAGCTATCATTACCAGAATACTTAAACAATAATAACCTGCCACAAAATCAGTAAAATAATTCAGTTTATGAACGTCAAATGTAAACACGACGAAACGAATAACGAAACAGGAACAAAAAGATGTTGCCAAACTCACAGAATTGTCTGTAGTAGAGTCCAGCTGTTAGTACCATAGTAAGGGAGCAGTAGACCAATTATACTAATAGGGAATAAAGATACCGCACAATTTCGCAATGCCGAATTTTGTTCGCGTTCATAAACAAATTGTACTTGGCTGCATCAACAAATGCGTGAAGGCATCTCTAGATTCATTTTTACTGATGGGTACTCCTACTCCAGATACACTGGTAGGCTCAGCGGGCAGAAATTGGGCGAAGCAAGTGATAGTTCACAAGTTTCTACAAATAATGTTCAGCTATCTGGGAATTAATTTCTTAAAGATTACGCTATCCAAATGTCCACCGTTTTTCTGCTGGCACTCTTCGAGTCGAACCAACAAATTTAGAAAAACACGTAGCAAATTTCAGGACCGATGGCTTGAATTTCCTGGCAGATATTTTCCTTCCACGAAATAAGAGTGAGGGGATTGTTGCGGTAGACAGCTTCATCAGAAGAAAATGTTGATTTTGGTAATAAGTGCGCACACAGAACGAACGCTCCGCACCCGTCCAGCGAACCATGGCGACTGAATTTCCATGAACCCCCCTTCGTTTAAGATAAACCTCACTTTTCTATTCCAATTCAAAACAATTTTAGAGCCCTTTTAAATCGGAATCCTTAATTGACCACCCCACCTGGTATAACTGGCAGGGTATTTGTCATTTTTCAACAGAAGTATTTCGCGATTTACACTTTTTTCTCTCTATTTCTATAAATGATAATTATCATATTAGCACTGATATATTACAGGTTGAACCATAACTACACGTATATGGGAATTCTTTCTCAGATAATTTCCATAGAAGCCTAAAGAATACATTCAAACTATGTAATTCTACGAATGGACACACTATGATGTAGAAGCGGTACTCCAGATAACTCATACGCTGAGGCAGAAATTGGGCGAAGCAAGTGATAGTTGACGCTTGCGGTTTACGACAGGTATTGTATCTTAATTAAACCGTCGGATTGCCGAATGTTGAACAATTCAACCCTCCGTCTAGCGAGGGCATATTAAATTTTCCAAATTTAATAACTAAATAAGACAATAGCGAGGGTTTAGTATCGAATGCTGCACCGTAACACGACCGTGAACCAAGGCCGTAAACAACAATGCACACGAATATAACAAATAGAACACAGTATCATATCATAAAGGACTAATATAACTGGCAGGGTATTCGCCAAATTGCAACAAAAGTACTTCGCGATACCTGCCATCAAAACTCACTTCCCGAAGTTATTACGTCATAAAATGGGGCTTAAAACCGACGTTGCCAGGCGCACGTGGATATTCCATTTTTCAATTTAATGGCGGCGCTTTTCGAGATGAATGTACAATCCGATCGATGTGTTATCGGCGGAGACGTGTTTTCCGGCATTATTGTATTCTGAACGTGTTGAAAAGCGAGATGAGAAAGATGAATTTTTGGAAAATTGATTTAAATAAAGGTCAACAAACCATATGACTGCAACTGCATTTTATATGAAAAAAAGTACAGGGGGATCCGCATACTAAGGTGGTGAATTTTGCTATTAAAAATTTCATCAACAGCTGACATTTTTCAGGCTTTCTAGATATTCGTATCTACGTCACACACTTTGCCACTTTTCCGAAAGCTTTCGGATGCATGTTTTCACTCGGCTAGTAATATAACCATTTGCGTATAAGGATTCTACCTATGCATGGCTTTCGAATCGTAGTCTGCTTAGTGCCACATTCAATGGGCCAAAAAATAATACGACAAATCGGGACTGTGAGGAGGTTAGTACAGTGTTTCCCCCTCAGACTAAGTAGGTATAAGTCTAAGGTTTCCCCACATAGTACATTTGGCGATCCTGGCAGGATCGCCAAATGTAAAAGTATCGAAGAAGGATTAACTGTTGACCAACTGTTGGGTTTTGAGGCCCGTTATATGTACAAAGGAAAGAAGTGACTTTTCTCTTTCAACTTTCATTCATTCAATCTGTTGACAACTACTGTCACTCACAACAACTATAGATCAAAAAGGTTCCAACATCCATCGTAACCGAGCACACTTCCTATCTGGCTGAAATGTTGCAGTAACTGTTCTTGAATTATTTTTCAACACTATCTACGCTTTTGCTCAACTTTTTAGCCAAAGCGCTAACTGCATTACTGCATCGTTCTTTCATCAGCGCAAATGAACGCTGACCTTCGTATTGGCAAAGGCCAATTCTCACTTCGTGCAAGCCACGTGCTCGGCACAGGCAAGGCATCGAATCGGCGAAATATCTTTTTCATTGATCATATAGTTTTTGTGTGGTTTTATTCACATTATGCCGGCAACGTCTCGGCAAGCAACGGCCTTTGCCCGCAGGGATCTCCTCAAACAATATTTGCCGAGCTCGAGCATGTTTCGTGCATATTCAGACAGTTTTTGAACAGGTGAGATGGATTCATGAATGGTTGTGTTTTGTTTTTGAAGAGGTTCCATAATTTGGTCCAATAAATTGTCGAACTCATCCCTAGACATAATAAATCTAAAAGTTCTGGGTGCAACGTTACAAATGCTCCTTCTTCGTTTCGTTTTTTATTATTTTATGCACCCAATGACGTCTTTTTCTTCTTTTAGAATTATTCATTTCAAGTTCTTTCTCATCTAACCACAAAGCAATTTTTATTAACGTAGAAGTCGAGAACATTTCATTCGTCACAAAGCTGAAACCTACTTTACCCACGGCAAGCCTATTGCAGTGTGGATTGCCTCAAAAAATCTAGCTCACGCCGAGCATGTGCTTTACCGTTGCCGATTCGGTTCCTAGCACGTCTAATAAAAATCAACTCCAATACTTCTTCTTTCGAGGCGCCACGTCGCTCATGCGGCAAGTTTGTCATCACTGCTCGGTCTTTTCGGAGAGCGGAACACGACTCATACACTTTTGTATTGAAGAGGCACTTATCCCGATCTGCTCAGTTATAATCAGAGTTTCAAAATACCATTCAAAATATTTTCAACCTCAATGCTATAACTACACTAACATGCGAGGTTTCTCGATCAGCTGTTCCTTATGCTTCGAAACAGACCAGTCTAACATTCAGAGAAGCCCGGTTTACGACAATGAATTTTTCACGCGATTTTCCTTGAATTCTAACTAAGATAGTTTAGTACTGACAGCGATTAATGTTCGAGATATTTCAAAGTGTGAGCGGATCGCTAGATTAATAAAAGAATTGATCACATATTTTTCTATCGACCTCATTGGAAATTGAGTAGAAATTACAGTGTGTTTGGTCATGACTTAGTGATAATTTAAGGGCATCAAATATACCTACTTTTATCGACAAAAACACCCAAATTTGAAGTTCACCCCCTAAGTTTGGAGTAGCCCTCATTTTAAAATTACTTTTTTTATTCGTTGACCCTTCCAAATAATATCGATTCTTTGGAAATAAAGGTCCTACAGATGTGAAAATTTTTTTTAAAGATGATACTACCGCCTTTTATTGAAGTGATACAATATGAAAACATATAATTTAAAAATGTTATAAAAAATTCTTAAAAAAAATTTTGTGAAAAAATGTACTGATTTTCTTAGTAAATTCACAATAGTACAAGAACTAGCACATTGAAGTATAATTTTTTTCTCAATGAGCTAACACGCAAGGATAATAGCTACAAAACGATACCAACATAATTTCTGTAAGTTACATATTTAGAAAGTAATTGCTGTTTGAACATGACCATTATGAATATTTATAAAATAAAAAAAAACTCAGTACTGTACTTTCGATAATTTTTAATGACCAAACAAACAAATTAATCATAAAAATTGCTCAAAATGGCCGCCTTTGCTCTGTAGACAGGCAGCGGCCTTCATGACGACCTGTCTTGTGTCTTTTCCTCGCGTAGTGATCATGTTCGAACAGCAATAACTCTCAAATTATATAACTTACAGAAATGATGTAAGTGTTTTTTTGTAGCTAATATCCTTGCGTGTTAAATCATTGAAAAAAAAATACTTCCATGTGATAGTTCTTGTACTATTGCGGATTCACTAAGAAAAACAGTACATATTTTTACTAAAACTTTTTTAAAGAATTTTTTTATGGCGTTTTCAGGTTAAATGTTTCTATATTGTTATACTTCAATAGAAGGTGGTAGTATCATCTTTCAAAAAACATTTTTTCCACAACTGTATTACCTTTATGTCCAAAGAAATCGATATCATTTGGAAGGGTCAACGGAAATAAAAAAGTAAACTTAAAATGGGGGATACTCCAAATCTAAGGGGGTAAACTTCCAAATTTGGGTGTTTTTGTCGATAAAATTAGGTATATTTGATGCCCTTAAATTATCGCTAAGTCATGGTATATGGGTTGGTTGAGAAAATTGCAGAATCTCACTTGAATCTTCGTACATCGATTGATTCTGGGAGGATTCTGCATTTCTAAAAAACTTTATAGGTTTTCACTCCAGTCTCTGAAACAAAATGTTAATTAAGATGAAGTACTCCTAGGAGAATCTTTGCACTTATTTGTCAGGAGCAAATTGTTCTTGAAAAGATTGGTTCCTAACAGTAAAACTGAAAAATATACAGGGTGGCCGGACGATTGACGTCCAAAAGAAAAAAAGGTCCCTCGTCTCATGGGGTATTCGAATCACCCCCATGTATGTTATGCGATTTTTCACGGTTTCCGAGTTATGAATTTTTTTATGAACTTTTGCGAAATTTCAATATGACCATATTAAAAAAGATATTAAAAAAAGTACAAGAGTTTCCTGATATATTTTTTTGTAAATAAATCGCCATGAAATGTTCTTTTATACAAAAAATAACCAGCATCGTAAATTTGATAAAAATTAGAAATGTTGGTCTCAAGTGAAAAAGTTACGTATTTTGGATCATGATCTATCATAACTTGATCAGAAGAATCTTAAAATGGCAAAAAATAATTTTTGAGTAAACGTCTACTTCTTTGATTTTTTCCACCTCGCTGACTTCGAAGGCTAATTCTAGCAAAAGTGGACTGTTGAGTACCATTTTTAATTAATGATTCTGAAAGCTGAGTGTTGAGCGCAGTTTTTAAGCCTACTGAGAAACCATGAAGTAGCCTGTTTACAGTTTTAATTTAAATTTGAAAATTTAGATCATGATCCAAAATACGTAACTTTTTCACTTGAGACCAACATTTCTATAATTTTTATCAAATACGATGTGGTTATTTTATGTATAAAAGTACATTTCATGGCGATTATTTACATGAACAGAAAACTCTTGTATTTTTTTTTAAAATATCAATTTTTTAATATGGTCAAGTTGAAAATTCTCAAAAGTTCATTAAAAAATTCATAACTTGGAAACCGTGGAAAAATCGCATAACATACATGGGGGTGATTCGAATACCCATGAGACGAGGGACCTGTTTTTTTCTTTTGGACGTCAATCGTCCGGCCACCCTGTATAATAAATGAAAAGGACAATGTAACGTTTTGCTGTCTTATCAGATACCTTCTTCAGACAAACTTTTAAAATCTTCAGAATTGTGTGTTTTTTCATTTGGAGTCTAACTGACATTGAAAGTTTTCAATACATAGAGATGTTAATTCAATTAATTTTTGAATTTCCTGATGTCATTTCTTTCTTCTATAAATCAATCCAAATACGATATTTTCCGACAAAAAAATTGTCCAAACTATCTACTTCATCTAACAAAGTACATGTGGGTTCCTAAGTTTATAAAAAAAAATTATCTTCGTGATTTTTGATTTTGTAGCTATCAAAACAAATGTTAAATATTCAATCGAAGATAGTATCTCAACGAATGATTTGAAATAAAAAAGCTGAAAAATGTGAATTGATTTTCAACTGCACTTTTGACAGTAGAATTGAATATTCTTTTCATACTCCTAGCAGCTACTCAACCTTGTTCTTCAAATTGAAATTTATGTATGAGCTCGTTGGAATGTTCACGAAAAATGGAAATTCGACATAATGTTGGTTATCTGGAAGTTATTAGAAGAAAAAAGGTTCTCAATAAAAAAAGGAATGAATCGTTCTTCAACCAAAAGCTTAAAATGAAATTGCTTGAGAATGTGAGGATACATTTGAACTCATTTTTGGCAATAAAATCGATTAAATCTTTGCAACCGATTAGCCTCAACACTACCTAATAACTCACGGAAAAAGAATTACGATTATATTTTTCTTCCGATTACCACTAAATAAAAGAAACAAACATTATGGTTACCTACACACGGTATTACATTTGAAACAAGTTAGATAGAATTTCTGCTCGCGGTTGTAGAAAACACCGAATTTTATTATCAGAAATTATAGCTCATTAGAATTTTCATTTTGACTTACTGTCTGAGAATATTAATGTTGCGATCACCGAACAGATCTTGGCTATTGTCAACCTTCAGATTCATGCACTTGACCGCCATACATAAATGCTTAATTATTGGATAAAATTAGTCAAATTATTCATAATTATGCTATTTGGGGAATATATTAAAGTCATTTCTTATAATCTACTTTGTTCGAATTTATAGCGAGTACATTCGCAGGTAATTCTTATAGATTTTCCGGAATGAACAAAATTCAGTTAATTATTCGTTTTATCACAAATAACTACCTCAGAATTTCGCATCCCATTAATTTTTATGGATATTAATCATAATATGTTACGATCTCTGCATCCTGCTCCACCTATACAACTATCGAATGTTGAGCTGAATGGGTATAAGTTTTAGGTAGTCATCAAAATAACAACTTATAGTCATAACTATTGACTTTAGAAGAGGACGATTTTAATCATAGTAAAGATCGCCTGAGGACATCGTATTTTACAGATTTTGCAGCTAATAAATAACTCTCTTTCGACCGTTGCTGGGTATAAACAAACCGCTCATTTACGAGTATCTCAAAAAAGCGGCTGGTTCCTTCATCGTTGGCGTTTTTCGACAGGTTGTAGAATGTCGTTTTACTCCTGAATCTGTGGGATAAAAATGTTGTAGTCTTTACGTTATAGTGGATATGAAATGAATTAATGTCTTCGATGTTCTACATTTAATACTTTTTTTTATTTAATCATAGTAAAAGAAGGCCTGAGGATATCGTATTCTATAAATTTTGCAACTATTGGATAATTTTCTCTCTCTCATGAAATACGGTCATTCAAAATTTTTGTTTCTCAAAATCTCCCACAAAACCCAACCAATCGAAATGAAATTTAAGGCAAGATGCTCATAATAAGCTTCGTTCAAAATTTTGTGGCCATAAAAACTTCAATTGGAATATTGAGAAGAAGAGTCTCTATTTTTCCATTTCAAAATATCCAATTCGAGTGAAATTTATTTTGTGATTGAAAATGGATATTTCGAGAGGATCGCATCATAGAATTTAATTTTTTCTGAATAATGAACTTTTTTGAATAATTCCGAGTTTGTCTATCCGATCGGGCTGAAATTTTGCAGTAAACTGTTCAATGTTAATTAGAAACAGTACGCAAAAACCATAGAAAAGTCTATTGTTATACGAAAAAAATTCTAACATTGTCATGAAAAATATTACGATTGAAATAAAATCTCTCTCTCAGCTGTTGCTCGGTATAAACAAACCGCTCATTCTCTGCAAAAACCGACTGGTTCCTACATCGTTGGCGCATTTCGATTTTCGACAAGCTGTAGAATGTCGTTTTACTCCTGAATATGTGGGATTAAAATGTTATAGTCTTCACGTTACAGTAGATATGAGATGAATAAATGTTTTTGATGTTCCACATTACATAATACTTGTCTTATTTATTAAATGTTCTACATTTAATACTTTTTTCCGTCGATCTCATAATAAAAGGCGATTTTAATGTGTTCGAAATTGATCATTAATGACCCATTTTAATGCTCAATTTCTGCTATTTCAATGCGCAATTCTCATGGCAACCGTTCACAAAGTATTCGGAAGCACTACGAGAAATGTCAAAACTCTACTGGAACATAGTTACATAGAAATTTTATTAAGTCGATTGTAGATCTTTTTCAGAATGAAAATGTATTTCAATCAAGAATTCATACACAATTTTGTAATCAACCGGTTATTAATCGAGCGTCTAATGGTTCCGAACTATCACATATCTTGACCATAAGTCCCTGTCTTTATAACCTAGTTGATTAAGTAACTATTCCGAACAAAGTTATACAATGTGGCAAAATTTGATGTCGAATCAAGGGATATCTTTTCTTTAACGAATGAAAAACTGCAAAAAGATACGGCCAATCATTTCTACATCAAGAGTAGGTAACGATCGAAAATTTAATAACGTTCTGTCTGAATGATTCATCTCCATTTATACAATTTGCATATTAAAAAGCTTCTTTGAACACGCTGTTTTCAAGCGCTCGTTCTATACTTAAACGAGTGCTATATCGTTTTGCCAAATGTCTCTTATTTTAAAATTTTTAGCCGGAAATTGACTCAAACAATAGGGTTCGTCCGTCTGGCCAGCCGGCTGTTAACTTTCGAAGGGATTGTCTTTGACTTAGGATTTTCAGGGTGACTTCGGTTCCCAAATGCCTCGGTTAAGTTCGTTAACCAGCCAGACCGTAGGTAAGCGATGTTCCATAAAATATAAGCATTCAATATTTTTGTTCCTCAATATCTCAGACAAAACGAACTAAATCAAAATAAAATTTTGCGACCATATGTAAGATGCTCCTGGTAAGCCTCATGCGAAATTATGTGGCCATAGAGTAAACAGAACTTTAGAAAATTCAATTGGAATATTGAAAAGAAAAAACTTCATATTTCAATAACAGGATAGCCGATTCAGGTGAAAATCGATTTTGTCAATAAACATTAATATACTGAAAATTCATGCAAAATTTCAAGAGGATCACATCATCAGAACCATAGAATATAATAATCTTTTGATTGTTTACTTTTTACATATTTCATTTTTATTTGATAATTTCAAGAATATAATTTCGAGCAAGCTGAGATTCTGCATTTATATATTTTGATATCAACTTAAGTTCCATGTAGAGGTAATAGTCTCATTGCATCACCAATGAACGAGCGCTCAAAAGCTCCTGCTCAAGTCTTTCCTTAAATTTTTTATTAGAATGTTTATTAATTTTATAAAAATTATTGATTTGAAATAGCATCGGATTCACTTTAATTCTGATTGTGCTGAAAACTGTGAAAATTTTAGTAGACATCAAAATAGCAACGTTTAGTCATAACTTTCAATTCTTTAGGAATGGATGAATTTAATCATAGCATTGAGTTTAAAAATATTTTTAAACTCAATGATCATAGTGAAGAAGGCCTGAGCACATCTTATTTTACAGATTTTGTAGCTACTGAATAACTCATCTCTCTTATAAAATATGGCCATTCAAAATTTTTGTTTCTCAATATCGCAGACAATACGAAACCTATCGAAATGAAATTTTATGGCCACATCCAAGAGCCTCGTGCAAAATTTTGTGGCCATAATGTTCACAAAACCATAAAAAATTCAATTGGAATATTGAAAAGAAGAGTCTCTATTTTCCATAACAAAATATCCGATTCGAGTGAAATTTATTTTGTGGATGAAGATGGATACACTGAATGCTCATGCAGAATATCAAGAGCACAGCATCATCAGAACCATATAATTAATTTTTTTCTAAATTATGACCTTTTTCGAATAATTGAGATTTTGCCGATAAGATCGGGCTGAAATTTTGCAGTAAAATTTTCAATGTCAATTCGGAGCAGTACTCAAAAATGTGTGGGAGTTGCGTTAGTACAACCATAAGAAAGTTATTTTTATATGAAAAGAAAAATTTTGAGATTGCCATGGAAAAATATTACGAATGAAATAAAATCCAGTTTGAGGATGTATATTGGCGAATCGAACGATCATAACTCTTGATCCTTTAGGAGTGGATGATTTTAATCATAGTAAAAGAAGGCTTCAAAACATCGTATTTTACAGACTTTGCACATAATAAATAACTCTTTCTCAGCCGGTGCTCGGTATAAACAAACCGCTCATTTGTCTGCAAAAACCGACTGGTTCCTACATCGTTGGCGTTTTTCGACAAGCTGTAGAATGTCGTTTTACTCCTGAATATGTGGGATAAAAATGTTGTAGTCTTTACGTTACAGTAGATATAAGATGAATGAAGTTTTGATGATCTACATCAGCTGAAAGAGTAGCATTTAATACTTTTTCTGACTATAGTGATACTGTATGAATAAATGAAGGGATATCTTTTTATGACTAAGGAAAATCTGAAAAAAGATTCGACCAACCATTTCTAGATCCTGAGTTACGATCGAACAATTAATAATGTTCTGAATGATTCATCTCAATTTATACAATATGCTGATTAAGGAGCTGTTTTGAACCCCCGTTTTTTATTGAAATCCTCTGTAAGTGATTCCGAATGATATCAGCTTTTTTTAATTGTGATTTATATCGTAAAATTTATTCCATATACATATTCAAATTTCGTGGTTAATGAATTCAACAACGATAATGAAGAAGAAAACTGATTTCAAATATAAAACTGATATAAATATAATATAATATAATATATAAAAAATATTTTTTGAAATACATATCATTCACGAATGAATTTAAGAAAGCCGTGAGCAGGTGCTTTTGAGCGCTCGTTCATTGGTGCAGCAATCTGGCTATTACCTCGAAATTTTGTATAGGACTTTATATTGATACTAAATAAAATTAAAAAATCTAAATTCTACTGTTCTGATGATGCGATCCCCTTGAAATTTTGAATATTCAGTATATCAATTTTCATTCACAAGACGAATTTTACTCCAATCGGATATCTTGTTATGTGAATATATTCTTTCCAATATTCCAATTGAATTTTCTATGGTTTAGATAATGTGATGCTCTAAAAATTTGCATTCCTTATAGCAATTTCTATTCACAAAATGAATTTAATTAGAATCGAATATCTTCTTATGGAAATATAAAGATTCTTCTTCACAATATTGCAATTGAATTTTTTATTCTTCTGTTAACACTATGGCCACACAATTTAGCAAGATGCTTATTATAATCAACTTGCATGTGGCCGCAAAATTTTCTTTCGATTGGTTTCGTTTTGTCTAAGATATTGAGGAACAAAAATTTTGAATGGCCATTTTATGGAACACCCTGTACGATTTGGCTGGTTAATGAACTTAATCGCGACATTTTGGAACCGAATTCACCTTGAAAATCTCAAGTCTTTAGGACAATCCTTTCGAAAGTTATCGTGCTCACAGCCAGACGGCCCCACGGACGGAATTCAATTTGACCATGGATTAGTCATCAGGTATTCGAACCCTATCGTTTGAAACCATTTTCAAAATTCGGGAATTTTACAGCCATTGGGGCAAAGCGATATCCTAGCATTCGTTTAAGTAGAACGAGCGCTTTAAAAACTGGGTTGAAACTTGGACAATGAATAATTTATTCTTATGTTGGTTTTATTAAGAAACTTTTTACATTTCATTGATAGTTCGATACATTTCCGAATTCGATGAACGATCGAAGAAATTCACAATATTTGGCTCAATAGTTCGCGAAAGTTATAGTTGAGCAACCTTGATACATTCTACGGATAAACAATACAGTCGATTGTTCAAAAACGATATCAAAAATTTTTCAAAATCTAGTGAGTACATATGCCTCAATTTTTATGTGACATGTTTGGTCGAATTATCCCAGCTAGATTTTTAAATTGACAAATTTTTTTGGTTTTCGTATTCAAGAGATTTTGATTTCTATTTTCTCAATTATTCGAGAACTAGAAAGCCGATCGGATGGAGCTGCTCAATAGCTCAATAATGATGCAATGAATTGGAGCAATTGTTCGAAAACCCAATACTTCAGATAATTCGTTATAAATTGCTGGAATTTGCACTGTACATGGAACGTCGATAAAACCAAGTGTACAAAAATTTACCCTCTACATTGTTCGCAAGAAAAAAAATACGATTTTTTGAGTTCCTATCAGAAGGAAAGGAAGAAATAAAATCGAAAATTATGTCATATCACGGTAAAATGATTACAAATCAGCAGAAATGTGATATTTGGTTGTAGTTCTCTGCTATTCCTATCGCTGACATAGACCAAATCGAATTCTGTTGTAAACAACATCATTCAAGTCAGAATCTTTTGCTAGAATTATACTACTACTACTACTATTTCAGAAGAACGATTGAATTTCAATATTCTGGGAGCTTATTCAATTGAATTCAACTTCCTGTTCATTCATATTTCTACCCTGAAAAATACGAGTTTTGAGGTTGTTTCCTCAGAAATTATCGTCTTTACGATTTACCATGCATGTTTCATAATGCTTATTTCAATCTAAATTTCAAAAAAATAACCATGGTAAGAATGCATTTTTGATTTTTCTCATCTAAATGAAAAATATCTGTATGGATTGAAGTGAAAATTAGGTCTTTTTTCAATATTATAATAGTGAAAATCGGTACAAATCAATTTATTCATTACTAACCAGATTAAATATAATTGTCTAGACGTAGATGAGATATACAATGTGATTCAGATTTGATATACAAACACGAATAAGCAATATGTATTATGAATCCGCAACCTTCTTGCTGGTGGCCTACTAGTTTTTCTCTTATTGGTGCTCATTTCAGTCACATATAAATGCAGAATTCGTATTTAACACATAATCGAAATCGTTTACTTTTAATTTGATGTCAAACCTAAATTGCTAAACTACATAATGATTACTAAGCGGCTTCTTTAAGATTTTGTAAAACTACTAAATGAGGATGATCCTGGTGTATACTTCAATCACTATATATCTTAGTAATTATCAATTACTGCCCTGAGAATCGAAGCCATTACGGACTGCAATTTTTCAGATGGAATAATCATTCAATTCAGAATGATCAATGAGATCAAATCAAAGTTTCAATTAATTGACCGGGTCAAGCAATTTTCGTTCATAACGAAATATTGGTCATTCCTGATAAGTTGATGATTATTATGTTCTTCCAAAAACTTATAAAAGTATAAATTTGAATTAAAATACTAATAATGAGTTATTTTATAAAACATCTAATAGATTATTAAGTAGTATTATTATTATCAGTATTGAGTAGTAGTGTTTGAGCGCCCGTTCTACTTAAACGAGTGCTATATCGTTATGCCCAAATGTCTGTAATTTTTGAGTTTTAAGCCAAAAATGGTCTCAAACGATAGGGCTCTTCTCCAGATGACGAATTCGTGGTCAAATTCAATTCTGCCCGTGAAACCGTCTGCCGTCCGTTAGCACAATAACTTTCGAAAGGATTATCCTAGAGACTTGAAATTTTCAAGATGAGTTCGGTTCCCAAATGGCTCGGTTAAGTTCGTTAACCAGTCAAATCGTACAGGGGGTTCCATAAAATATGGGCATTCAACATTTTCGTTCCTCGAAATCTCAGAAAAAACTGAACCAATCGAAATGAAATGTTACGGCCAAATACAAGATGCTCATAACAAGTCTCATGCAAAATTTTTTGGCCATAGTGCAAACAGAACCATAGAAAATTCAATTGGAATATTGAAAAAAAAGAAAAAACTTCATATCACCATGAAAAGATATCCGATTCGAATGAATGTTTTTTGAGAATGGAGATCAATATTCTGAATGTTCATCCAAAATTCGTGTCCATAGTGTCAACAGAACCATATAAAATCAATACGAATATTGAAAAGGACATCTTTATATTTCCATGACAGGATATCTGATTGGAGTGAAATTTTTTTTGTGAATGAAGATTGATATACTGAAACTTCAGGCGAAATTTTGTGGCCATAGTGTTAACAGAACGATAGAAAATGCCATTGGAATATTGGGAAAAAAACCTTTGTATCTTCAGAACAGAAAATCAGATTCAAGTGAATTTTTTTTGAGATTAAAAACTAATATACTGAATGTTCATGCAAAATTTCAGGAAGATCGCACTATCAACTATAAAACAAAATTTTTTAATTATTTATTTTTTAATAATTTAATTTTTTGAATAATTTTCAGAATATAATTCCGATTGTGCTGAGATTTTGCATTTATATATTTGGTATCAATCTCAATTTCGAAATAATAGCCCCCACCACAGAACGAGAGCTCAAGAGCTTCTCTTCAGGCTTTTCTTAATTTTTCAATTAGTCGCGCTATGATGACGTACGAGCAGAATAATTAGTGGGAATGACCATTTTGCCTGTAAACTGTTGTTCAACAATCAACCGATGAAATGAATGCTCAGGTCGGCGATTTCAATAATTTTTCTCTCGAAAACCTGACAACGAAACGAAAACGGATAATCGATATGATTTTATGGGGGTCCATTTTTTCTAAAATTATTTTTTTTCGCATGCAGAATAGTATAGGTCTTCATTGAAGTTTATTTCTAGGGACCATAAATCGATCTATCGAAGATAGATATTTGATTTGTTCTAAAATCCCGCATTATAGAGAGTGTTCAGTAAAGACGCGGTAATATTCAAGACTAATGATTCGTCAGATCATTTTATGGAAAAAAGTTTCCATTAATGTTGATACGAAAATGCATTCATTTCAAGATACAGTATGTTGAAGTTTACTCAAAAACTGATAGGAAGAATTGGTATGACAGTGAGATATTTCAAACTAACGATCATATTTTAATTTTTTTTCCATGCATGAAAAAAAATAATTCCTGCACTGCAGTGAAAAATAAAACATCTTATTGTAACGTTGCAACTCCATAATATGTAAGAGTAACGAGAATTACGCGTTAGGATACATCGAAAATTCAAAATTATTGTTAATAGTTTGAAATATTTCAGTGCCTTACCATTTTTGAGCGCTCGTTCCACTTGAACGACTACTATACCGTTTTGCCAAATGTCTGTAATTTTCTAATTTTGAGCCGAAAACGGCCTCGAACGATAGGGTTAGACGAATTCGTGGTCAAATTCGTCTAACCCTATCGTTCGAGACCGTTTTTCCGTTGTCCGTGGAGCCGTCTTGCCGTCCGGCCGTCCCTTAGCACAATAACTTTCGAAGAGATTGTCCTAGAGACTTGAAATTTTCAGGACGAGTTCGGGTTCCAAATGGCTCAGTTAAGTTTGTTTACCAGCCAAATCGTGCACGGTGTTCCATAAAATATGGACATTCAAAAATTTTGTTCCTCAATATCTCAAAAAATACGAAACCAATCGGAATGAATTGTTACGATCAAATGCAGTATGCTGATAACAAGCCTCACGCAAAATTTCGTGGCCATAGTGTGAACAGAACCATAGAAAATTCAATTGGAATATTGAAAAAAAACTTAAATTTCATAAAAGAATATCCGATTCAGTTGATTTTTTTTGTGAATGGGGATCGATATTCTGAATGTTCATGTCATAGTTTTAATAGAACCATAAAAATTTCAATTGGAATATTGAAAAAAATCTTATATTTCCATAACAGGATATCCGATTCGAGAGGAATAAAGATTGATATAATGAATCTTCATGCAAAATTTTGTGGTCATAGTGTTAACAGAACCATAGAAAATTTAATTGCAATATTGAAAGAAGAATCATTGAATTTCCATAACAGAATATCCGATTTGATTGAAATTTATTTGAAAATGAAAATTACTATACTGAATGTTCATTCAGAATTTCAAGAGGATCGCATCATCAGAACTATAAAATATAATGTTTGTGATTACTTTTTTTTTACATATTTCATTTTTGAATAATTTTCAGAATATGATTTCGATTGTGCTGAGATTCTGTATTTATATATTTTCTATCAATACAGATACCATATTAAATTTTGAGGTAATAGTCTATCGCTCCACCAAAGAACGAGCGCTCAAAAGCTTCTGCTGAGGGCTTGTCTTGAATTTCTCAAGTCAGTTTTCAATTAACTTTAATCCCCTGCATCTCAGAAACAATGCATTTCCGGTCCTACATTTATGGAGCTTTTTTTTTAAATGATCTGATGAATCATCCCCGCCTTTTTGAACACACTGTAGAAGGGAGCCCTCGTATATTCAAAACTAGTTTAGATTGAGCTGGATAATGAAGTCAGATAAAAATTAAGTTTTCGAAATTAGGAAATGGTTTCATAAACCCAAAAAACAATTGTAAACTCACTTACGAATTTATTCTTAACAATCCGTACAAACTTCAATCAATAATAATTACATTATTTCCATAAATTGTATTTGAATATTTCGAGAGTGATAAACCTTTACGTTTATCAAATTAAAAGAATTCAAAATTGCACAAGCTCAAATTGATAACATAAGCTATCTAAAGGAGTAGTACACGTGTTTGACTTTTTTATGAATTTGCGATAAAGCAAATATGAAATCAGAATCGCATTATCATTATTGCATTATGTATTAACTTATTTAGAATCCGCAATATTATATTGTAATTTCGCGATGCATATACATAAAGTATTTCGTAGATTACCGAGTTGCACGTTTTGTTTCTCGATATCTGGTAGTTTTTTGACGGACTAATTAATGAGAAACTGATATTCTATACATATTCATTGCGTTTATGAATTGCACCAGTTAATTTCCATATTGATAAAATCATAGTTTTTCCGTATTTCTGCACGCTTTTTTGTGCCATTGTTTGATGTAGACCTATAAGGTCTACAATGTTTGAATTTTGAGCTGAAAGTGGTTTCTAATGATGCGGTTTGACTCACTGATGAGAAATTCGAGTTCTACAAAATTCAGACTCTTTAGTCCCATGGAGGTAAAGAAAGTGGAGGGAGCCTAACGTTTGACAAGTGTCAGGTAAACAAAACAACACAAAACAAAGAAGGGACACACCAATATGACAGAACTTTTTAAAAGTTGAATTTTATTATTTGTGCCTCATTTCTTGTTCATTTTCTCTACAGTTTGTAGCAGAAAGATATTAAGTGTTAGTTAAAAGTTTCTTATTCAGTGAATGGGTGCTTTAATGAATCCAAAAAATTCCCGCCACAAAGTTGTCCATACAAATATGGCCGTTTTATGTGGCACTTTTGCAACAAGGGAAATATAGGATATGCTCCCTCTCTTTCCTTTACCTTCATGCTTAGTCCCTACTTACTGAGACCATCGAAGGGAATGATCTGAAGACTTGGAATTTCCAGTGTAGGTAGAAATATCACGATTAAGTTTGTTTATGCGGCAAAATGGGTAGAAAAGTTTTCTAGTTATGATAAAATTAAATTTCATTTCAAAAATACCTTCCAAACAATCTAAAAGTCCGATAAGTTCTAAACCTTCAATTAAGGTGCTCAATACCGATATTAGGTATGACTTGTACAGAATCTCCTTGAAAATCTGAAAATTTCAACTCCCTGACGAATCAACCTGAGGAATTGAAATGTTCAGGGTATCTATAATATAAAAATGAATCGCAAAATGTGTTGGTAAGCGCAAACTCAACAACGCCTGGACCAATTTGGCCAAATCTTTTTTTTAAATGTTCGTTGCAGTTCAAGGATGGTTTTTACGGCGAGAAAAATTAGAATTATTGCTGGAAAAACCCTAAAATAGCCCTTCTTTTCCCATATATTTTTTTTGACGTTTCTCAAATCGATTTTTTTCCGATGTCATTCACATCGGAAAATTAGACAACTGTCAGATCTATTAACGTGAGGAAGTGCTCGAGAATATTGGTTCATTGTGAACGAAATGGGGCAGATCCAAATGAAACAAGGTATGAATATCATTTTTAATCCTCTTATAACGTTTATTACTAAAGGTTCTGTTCTAGGAACGATTGAAATAAAAGGATAAATGGAATAAGATCGGAGTAAGTGACATTTGTCAAGCGAGTTTACAGGTCAAAAAACCTGTAGGATATATGCAATTTTGTGAAGGAAAACCAACATATTCGAATGAAAAAAGGTACGAATATCCTTTTTGAATAGTTTGCGAACGTTTATTGATAAAAATATTAGTTTCAGGAATATTGAAATTACGAGAAAAACCAAGTTCATTCGTGGATAACTGAAGACCTATCACAGAGGAATTTGATAAAAGCAATTAAGTAATGTTATTTATGTTACAATTGGATTTTATTATAAAGTCAGTATGTATTGGTGCTTTATATAGATCCTTCCACGATTTCCATAACTGTTTCAATAGTTTTAAAGTGATGATTGTTATTGACATGTCCTGTCAGTGGTGATTGAAGGAATTTGAATGTCACCGATGTGAATAAAAGTAAGTACTTGAAGATTGCATTTATTGATCTGTTTAAAAAGGTAGATCTATTTAAAAAGGTAGATCTATGGACCAAACTGATGTGCCATTTGAGATTAAACGACTACAGTTTCCAGTGCGGCTTGCTTTTGCTATGACTATAAACAAGTCCCAGGGGCAATCATTAAGTGTTTGTGGTATTAATCTAGAAAACCCTGTTTCTCACATGGTCAATTGTATGTTGCCTGTTCCCGTGTTCGAAAACCATCAGATTTGTTTATCTATGCGCCAGGTCATCAAACAAAAAACATCGTATACCACAAAGCACTACAATGATAATAATAATTATGATTCACATGATTAACAATAAAGCGATTACTTACTTTTAAGCCTTATATATGTTTTATTTAATTATTTTTTATTCACAACGCACTATCACCAGGGTGACGGTTCTGTTCAGGAGAATCTTTTAAAATACGTAGACACAAAAACTGCCACATTACAAATCTTTTTGACATTACGAAGTCTGTCGGATCAGCTAGTTGTCTATAAATATCGAAAACCTAACCTAACCTAACTGAGGAGTCGAGGGTAATGTCTAAACATATATCAACTAATCGTTCAAATCAATTGAATGTGTTTCCAGTTTTAGAGATTCGAATATTTTCAAAACATTCCTTGTTCAATTGGGTACAATTTTTTGTTCAGCTCTTCAACAACGAATCAAAAACTTATACATAATTCTAAATTCTGTGGGGATTCTAAGAACCCAACAAAAGCAAATAATTAAATGCTTGGAAAGCTGTTCGAACCATACCGCCTACAAAGTCAGATTTCGAAGTACTTAATTTTTTTACTCTCTAGATTGTTTGGGAGACAAAATGAAAATACTGATGGACAAAATTAGCGCACCACCTAAAATTCGTTAAACTTTAACAATTGATATCGTCCCAATCTTTAGTCGGATTTCAATGTTTTTTTTTTCAATTGTAGCTCTGTTATTGTCGAATTTCCTCCATTAAACAGAAGTCCAAAAAATAAAATCTTCATGTTGTAAAGGGCGTTTAAATAATGTCATGTTTTATAGTCAAATTTTAACGTCTTCTGTGGACAATGCCAGGTTGCTGAGGCATATAAAAACAATAAAGCGTTGTAGCCTAGTATCTCTTGAGTATTTTTTTCAAAACCAAGTATATATGTGTACCAGAATTATTATTCTGAAATCTCTTGATTCAGGCACGTAGCTAAAGGGGGCGAAGTTGAGGGCTACAGTCCCTCCCCCCGAAACTTTTTGTATCGGTCAGTTTATACAGTAAAAATATTATAACTTTTCGATATATTTCTTGTTTAAGATTTTCCTCCTTGACACAAATGTTGCGTTCGTTATATAAATTTGTGAATTAAAAAAAATTGAAAGTGTATTTAAAAAAATTTATCTTGTTAATTTATTTTGAGTTCCCCTTCCAAAGCAAAATCCTGGCAATCAAGACCATAATATATTTCCAAATGGTAATTTCCAAAGAATTATTAGTTTTACTATGAAGAAAGGTGACAGTTAGATTAATTCATCATTGTGCGAAAATATTCTATGACGTTTATATCGCCAACACTAACCAAATCAATTTGTATTGCGGTGAATATAATAATTAATTCGCATGTGCATTCTTGTTAGAATGTGTTCTATAAGAACACAAACTGCAGGTTCATACAAATTTGAATCCATTCAAACAATTGTTCTACAAAACCTCCCACTCTCCTTATTCAAATTAACGATGAGGTTGCAACCCTCTACAAGTTCATGTCCCCCTGTCATAAAAAATCGACCTGTCTGGGTGTTTTCACCAATTCTGATTCGTTGTTGAGTAATTGAGGGTGGACACTTTCATATGAGACACCCTGTATAACTAGGAATTTGGTTTCACTATATTTTGAAAATTTCGATATACTTTCAGAATTGTGCGTAATTTTTTTTTTAATTTCAATCTCAAACAAGCCTTAAGGTCAAAACTGTGAATTTTTTTTCGAAATCAAGGAATATGCACATGATATTGTTGTCCTTTATAAAATGCAAAAGGAATTTCTTGCCGATAAGGCTTAGTTATTTAACTTTCTGAATGCGATCAATTCATTTTTCTAAATTACAGTATGATTAGGGTCACCTGGCGGCATAATGAAATTCGTTTGCTAAATCAAATGTTGCATTGTTGATTTAGGTTTTATTGTAAAGCGTGCAATTCTCCAACAAATCTTGTAAGGATTACCACAGAAGATTGTCCATTGAAGAAAATCATCATTATATACTGGGTGTTTTCTGACGCGTTTAAAAGGCTGCGGCGTTAAGTCAATTGCCGTACAAGTACTAGTGGTGTTATCCGATATGATTTTAATGGACCCTTTCTATTTAAAGCTGCATCACTTCCAAACTGATGCAAAATCAGTTGATGCGCGATCTATTTGACAATGTTGTGATTTTGAACTGATGCGCATCACTTCCAACTGACGATGCTTTCTGACAAAATCAGTTTAATTTCCACAATCACTTCAGTTCATCATAACAATAACATAACCTAACATTTTGGTGAAAGTTTACAATTACTTCTAAACATAACAGAAAGTGAATTATTATCCTCGGTTTTCATTCCTAGTAATGAATAATTCATATTACTTCTATAATTTCCTTCCGAATTATCGTCGATGGTATTCTGATTTCAAACCTTATCGTTTTGTTGATTGTCATCCGACAAAGGCATGTTCTATTTGTCAAAATCACTTCACTTCCAACTGAAGTGATTTCGGAAATTATTCAGGCAAATAGAAAGCTAGGATTGTTGTGATTTTGAACTGATGCGCATCACTTCCAACTGATGTTGCTCTCTGACGAAATCAGTTTAATTTCCGCAATCATTTTTGGTGAAAGTTCACAATTTACTTCTAAACATAACAGGAAGTGAAATATTATCCTCGGTTTTCATTGCTAGTAATGAGTAAATCATATTACTTTTAGAATTTCTTTCCGAACTATCGTCAATATTCCTATTGAGTACTCTGATTTCAAACCTTATCGTTTTGTTGATTTTCATTCGGAAAAGGCATGTTCTATTTGTCAAAATCACTTCTCTTCCAACTGTGATTTCGGAAATTATTTAGTCAAAAAGAAAGGTAGGTATGATGCTTCGAGGAAAGTAGAAGTGAAGTGACAGATTGTGTGCTGAACCAAAAATGCAATTTTTGAATCGGTAAATAGAAAAAAAATTAAATCATGTTATTATGTGATAATACCCTAAAATCTTCCTAGGTTCAATGTAGTTTATGAAAATGAAATTCATTTGATCGCATACAGAAATATACAACTACAAGAGCTCGGAAGCAAAGCCTCACCAACAAAAACTTCTTTCGTGTGTTATCAAGGATAGTTTGAGTATGTCTCTTAATTTTTTCCTCGAGTTTTGAATCCCCTAGTACCTATACAGTTGAGAAAATATGAAATATTCTTAACGTTTGTCTAAGAAGTGGTGGGTTTCTTCTCCAACATTCGAATGATGTCCGGTGTGAAAAAATTGTAACAAATTACAACTAGCTCGATAAAATTTTTATACAGAATTATGACATTAATTTTAATTGAAAATACACAATATCAGTTCTATTTCGAAATGAAATGGACAGAAATAGCATTTGATAAAAGTTATATAATTAAGGAATTCCAGATTCCTTAAAATAATGCATACAAAGCAATGATATAATATTGTTGTTCAATAAGTTCACGTCATACACGTGCTCGCATATTTCGAAGATATTTTCTTGATGATGTGAATAATAATGTGTCAGCTGTTTATAAAAATATAATTGGAGTAGTTTATTATTAATCGGATATGCCTCAAAAGGAAAAACACGTCATGTATTTCAATCTGAATGGGCATTTTCAGTTTCTATGATTGAAGTATTATTTGGGCTATTTTCATCACATTTGCATCTTCTGTTAAGCCAGCATGCCCATTCCTATTCCGATCGTCAGAAAAAACACAGACTAAGTTTAAAAAAATTTCACCTTCGTTCCATTGCGAAACAATTTCTCTTGAAACTTAGTCTGAATTGTTTTTCCTGAAGAAGACTGGGGAATGCTAGTCAACCCTTGAACAGAAGGATGAAAATAGCTCAAATAATACTTGAATCATAGATAGATAAATGAATCTCCTTCACTTCAAATCTTACAGTTCCTGGTCATATTAATTATTTAACGCACCATTGATTCGTTCCAAAATACCTATCATATCAATTGGCTTTTGGGACATTGAATTTTTCAAACGAATAAATAATGTTTAATATAATCTTTCTGACACAAATAATACATCATGATCATGTTCAATAAGAAAATATTGATAACCTAATTTTGTTCTGACAAAGTTGGAAATAAAATTCTAAATTTTTCTTCGAGCGTCTTTTGTTGCCACGAGAGCTTCATTTTTTTTCTGGGAGACTATTAATGCAAAAATTACGCAGTCTGCTTGAATGATGATTCCATATGAGCATAATTTTTTCCAATGCTTTGTGTGGAAGAGTTCTTTACTGATACATACTTACCAATAGGTACCAATAGGCCAACAGATTCATACTTTGGTTCCAACATTGTAATGCAAAATATCAAAAATAAATGAATAATAGAACAGGGTAATGAAATTCCTAGATATAAATGACATTTTGAAGATTTGAAATTCAAATAATCTGCTTTTATTTTCGGAAAATATAAGTAAATATGAAAAATCTTCAGTGCGTCTCGTGAATTGGCCAGGGACTGTACATAGATTTAACATAAGAAATGAAACAATGAATATTCAAGCAGACGAGTGGCACCAAAATATTTATCCAAATTGTATGGGTCTAACCAGCATTTTCCTACTTATTTCTCGAATGCACCTTAGTGAAGACATTTTTTTGTATTATCTGGTATTTTATTGAATATTCGGATACACAATTAACGTTCCATTATAATGGAACATTCAAGATTTTCACGTCAATCAACACAGCAATGATAATGAATTTCGATCCCAATCCACATCGATTAATTGAGGAAGAATTAATTGGTGTTTGGTAGTACAAAAGAAATCAGAAAAATAATTTCTTCAGTTTCACAAAATGCCAAGACGTAAACTAACAAACGCTGAGCCTAATAGGGCTATCGGAATGCTAAAGGATAACCTTACTCAGGTTGTTGTAGCGGAAAGGCTCCAAGTCAGCCAAAGTGTGATATCTCGACTTTGGAATAGGTGCAGGGAGACAGGTTTTGTGTTGGAAAGACCAAGGCTTGGTGGGCGACGAAAAACAACATCTGCTCAGGATCGTTTTATCACCGTTTCGACGAGAAGAATACGTGTAGAATGTTACGGAATACTCTTCAAAATGCAAACGGGGTCCAAGTTTCCATCGAAACCATCACACGACGTTTGAGAGAGGTGAATCTAGGTTCTAGACGTCCATTAAGAAGAGTTCCATTAACATGTGATCATAAGCTATAGACCGATTAGTATTCTGTCCTCTTTTCAAAAAGTATTCGAGAAAATACTAACTACTAGATTACTGAAATTCTTCAGAAATTTGGTGGTGATCTCAGAATGCCAACATGGGTTGTGAAGAACCGAAGTACTGAAAACCTGTCTATGAACTTATAAATGAAATTGTGGTGTCTATTGAGCAGGGAGAAATCCCAATCAGTTTATTTCTAGATTTGACAAAGGCCTTCGATTGTGTGGAACATGAGAGATTGCTGGAGATTCTTGAGGATTGCGGTATAAGGGACAATCAGTTGAGACTATTGGAGAGCTATTTAACATCAAGAAGACAGATAGTTATTATGGAGATTGATGTGGAATATTGGTGTCAGATGAAAGAGAAATCTTGATGGGCGTACCTCAAGGAAGTATAGCCGGACCTGTTCTGTTCATCGTTTATATAATTTTCTACCAAAAAATGCGTAAACCTAGGAGATTCCCTTTGAGATGTTCGAAGAGAATGTTTGCGGATGATGCCAATTACTTGATCAGATCCTCAAGTATTCATCTGCTGTGGAATAATCGAACAATGTTATCAAGCTTGTCGTTAGTTGGTTAGGTAACCACATAACCTCATATGGAATTTGGAGAAAACTCAATGCATGTTCTTTTATATGACAGATCTAGATTGAACTATCCCGAATCAATAAATGATTCTGTAATGGTTGATGATAGTGTGAGATTTTTGGGAATTGTGCTCGATAAACATTAGAAGTGGGGACCCCATACAGAACAACTTAAAAGTCGGTTAAATTCTGCATGTTATGTACTATTTATGTTAAGAAATCAGGTGGATTTTGATTTACTCAAGATAGTTTATTATGCGAACTTCCATTCAATCCTTTCATATGGGATAATTTTTTGGGGTAGCTCTTCATTTATGAATGGCATCTTTGTTATCCAGAAGAGAGCTTTAAGAACCATGCTCCACTTAGGCTTTAGACAATCTTGTAGAGGATTTTTTAGGGATAATAATATACTAACTACCTATGGATTGTATATATATATAGGTTACTGATTTTTTTCAGCAAGCATTGTCATTATTTTGATTCATATAAGAACTTGAATTGTACCCGCAGAATGTCTCCCTACATTGTTCCGGTTCATAAGACAGTTGTTAGGGAAAAATCTGTTGAATGTATGGCCATTGGTTTTTTCAATGTTTTACCATCAGAATTGCAAAAGATTGTCAGTCCCAGAAAATTTAAGAAAGCTCTCTATGCATTTTTGTTAAGATGTGAACCTTACAACTTCACAGAATTCGGAGAATACTGTAAGAGATAATTGTTTGTTAAATTGACTTGTTCCATATTTACAGTCATGTAATTTTTTGGAATCAATAAATATTATTATTATTATTATTATTATTAAGCGTCTTAGACTGGAATGGGCAAGGCAACATATCAATTGGAACCATCAATGGCGTAGTGAATTTTTCACTGATGAATCCAGATGAGACGATTATCAATTCTCGAAGGATAAAGTTATGGACAATCCCATGCATACCCCGTAATTGTCGCTATGTCCAAGAAGTCGATCCATTCCGAGGAGGTAGTGTTATGGTATGGGCCGGGATATGTTTCAACTGGCGCACAGATCTATACACATTCGTCCTGGGAATATGACCGACCTACACTATAGGGAGCATGTCATTGACAATTTTGTGCAAAATTTTCATGCTGCTATTGGTGAAACTTTTCGATTTCTAGACGATAACGCTAGACCGCACCGTGCAGCTATAGTTGCGCGCGAGGAGCTTGGTATTCCACATTTACCAATACCCCCGCACTCACCAGATTTGAATTGCATAGAACATGCATGGGATATGCTCCAAAAAAGATCAGATAATCATCAACCCACCCCAAAATCCTTAAATGATCTGAGAGAGCTTTTGCGCCGTTTATGGAACCAAATTCTTCCAGAAATGTGTGTATTATGCAGAGAAGATGTCAAGCTGATTTTGATGCCGTGAAGGCCATACATTGTATTGATAGTCCGAAAATGCTCCAATTCTTTAGGAATAAAATGGTCGTTATTTTACTCGATTTTTCTTAACCACCCTGCAGACCTACAGGCTAAAATTGATTTTATTTCCTGCAACTTGAAATCATATTAAGGTATAATATGAATTTTCATCATAAAATTTCAATTCAAACTATATTTTTTGCAAATTAAGTCAATATTCCCACTCAACTCATGTGGAGCAGTTTATTATCTGACTATTATCATCACTTTTTGCTCATCTGTTCACCGTTTCGGCCAGCACTCGCCAGCTGCTTCAGAAAAAAACACTTCATACTTCCAACTTTCAGAAATGCTGGATTTCAATTTTATTTGGTATTTCCATCACTTTTCAACGTTTCCGCCGGCCAGTATTCGCCAGCCGTAGTTTAGAAAAACACTTTAGACAAACTTTCAAAAAAGCAGCTTTCGTCACTCCTTGGAAAATGTTTCAAAAGCTGATAAAAGTTGCTTTTTTGAAAGTTAGTTTAAAGTGAATGCTGGCCGACACGTTGAATTGAAGAAGCGAAAGTTAGATGGAAATAGCCCTAATAATACTTAATTCATTGATAGATAAGATAAATCTCCTCCATTCATTGTCTAAAAGATTTCACATTACCTAGGAATTGAGCAAAGTAGCATTCATACAATAAATATCAAAGCACACTGGTGGACGGAATCAACATATTCATTCAAATTAAATGGTTCCAATTGAATCAGCATTTTTCTTAATAATATTTTAAATGTAGGTTCTTAAGTGAACACATTTATTGAATAATCGGATGCAAGATAAATGTTTTGTTCCAAGTTAACAAAAAAGCAATGGTGATGAATTTTAATCCCAATACACATCGATTGATTGAGAAAATGGTGTTAGGTAGTAGGTACTAAAAGAAAAAATAGAAATAATTTCTTCAGTTTCACAAAATCTGTCGACCAAGGTCCGATTATGAACATATGTGGAGAAATTGAAGAACATAGGATCCGAATATAAGATCCTAGACGGGAATGAGCGGTTAAAACAAGTCAATCGCATCTTACGCGAGGAAGAAATTGAACTACCCAGCGCGAGCTATAAATTCGTCGACCGAGAGAAACTGAGAACATTTGACAAAAGCGCATTAAACTGCAGTCTGCACATGCATTTCCCCTTCCAACTTGCTCAAAGTCGTAAATGAGCCCCCTTTGGCCCCGCTGTCCCGGTGCAGCTCAACAGACTCACTTGCCTCATGCAATACTGACTGACAGTTCATTTCGCGACGACTGCCACTGCATTCGACCGCACCGAGCGCGTGCATTTTCTGGACCCGCGTTTCTCGTCTAGAATTTAACCTGTTGCTCCTCCTTACGCACCCCAACACGTGGAGTGAAGTGAACAGTGACCCAAAAACGGATATGTTCTGTTTCTGATTCGTGCGATAAACTTTCAGCATGTCGGACACTCAGGAATTTGAGATCAAAACTGACACAAATGCTTCTAGCACCTCCACCAACCCCAGGACACCTCCAAACTGCGCCCGGTGCAGGAATCACCGTATGAAAATACCCTTAAAGGGTCATAAGAGATATTGCAAATATAGAAATTGTGCATGCGAAAAATGCCGGTTGACTTCAGAAAGACAGCGCGTTATGGCAATGCAGACAGCTCTGAGAAGGGCTCAGGCTCAGGATGAGGCTATGGCTAAAAGTGGAACTATAGATCCTCATCTTCTACAAAATACCCCTTCACCGATTTTGATGAAAAGGAAGTTGGATTGCGATTCTTCCTCTTCTTCGCAGTGTTCGCCGCCTCCGAAAATTATGAGGACCATGTCACCTCTTGCAGAACCTCCCACAACGTCTTCATCTATGGGGGTTGTTGGTGAGCATTTTTCTCTATTTTCCTCTCACTTAGATGTGTCGCTTTCAGTTTTATATGTCAAATTCTGATATCCTTGAACGGGAACTCCTTTGATTTACTGATCGATAACGTTCAATAATTCTCCTTCTAATATTATCTTGCTAGTATATTCCTTGACTTATTTATGTACTTTCTGATAGTTATGAATTACAAATTGTCATAACTATCGTCACGAGTTTGTTTCAAATGCATTCATCATTATTAACTCAACAGAAATTTATTCGTACTTAGTTTCATTTGTTCACATTGAAATGAAAGCAAAACAATAGGTATTTCCAATTCCAAAGTTACTTAGTTGATTTTTTAGGTATACCTCAATGCAATATTAATGAAATAACAGGTTTTGCATCATCTGTATAATTAATTGAAAGTCGCAAAAAATTTTTTTATCGGTAGCTATCCTGGTTTCCCTATACTCATTTTGAGCCTTGATTTCGCATTTTTATAATATTACCTATCTGATTATTTTTCCCGAATTATGTCGATATTCTGACTGAAAAGTTCCAATGAGAGTAATGAAGAAAATTCAAGCTACAAAATGATCGTTTTCCTTTCTAAAATATTCATCAATTTACATAAATATTTATCATGAAAAATAGAAACACTAAATAAATCTCTTCTGGTGGAATCTTAGCACAAATTTCGATTATAAATAAATCCCATGATGGGTACTCGGATGGGTATAAAGCATTTCAAAAATTTCTAATGAAATATGTGAATGTAACAAATCCATGATTGAAATCATGTATATATTAGATTAAAGAGCACAAGAAAACTAAACAACGAAAAATATTAATATTCCTATTCCTATTCGTTTTTTCCGAGTTTTTGTCTGTCCTGAGCAACTTTCTATTTAGCGTTTAAAAATATATGGAAGTGATTTAATTTAAACATTAAAATAAAATTAAAGAGAAACATTGTCGCATAACTATTACCCTTTGTTCCCTCTGATCTTGAAAAGCAATTTTCTTGGTTTATATCGAACGAAAGGATTGAATATTATTCTTCTTCTTCTTGAAGTGCCTATCCTCTATGGATGTTGGCTATCACATTATTATTAAGATATATTTATTTCATAAAACAAAATAGCTGGTAATAAAAATTACAAAATAGGAATATATACCTAATAATGATAATGAAATGGCCATGCATGAAAAGAAGCCCAAGGAAACCTTCAAAAACGTGGTGTTCAATTCATTGAATAACGATACAAAATATCGAATTATACCTGTTTTATTCAAAATTATATTCGATCGTAAGTAATCATTTTGTAAGTCTCGCCAGTTTAAATTGCTGGGGGTTCCTACATTCAGAAAGCGACCGAGTAAGCTCATCGCAGATAACAGAGTAAACTTCATGTTACTTACCTTCCAGATCAAAGATAAGTGCGTGTTACAAGTTTCTCTGGTCAGGATAATATAACATATACTTTGTTATAACTTATGGGAGCTGTTAATATCAATTTTATTCACTGATTACTTTGAGGCGAGCCGAAACTATAATTCTTGAATTCTTGTGCGAATTACTTTATCTTCGTCTCGTTTTCTTATTTATTATTTGTATAGAAACTTACAAGAATTTAGTAAAGTTTATCTGCATTTTGCATATCAGTGTTTGAATGATAAATTTATTCAGGTAAAATACCCTATTAGAAAAAATAGTATATTGAAGATATAGTTAGGATATTCTCACAATGTAGAATCCTTGAATATTTTCCATATGATAGTCGGAAATTGTTATAAGCGTTGCATTAAAGGAAGCCCTGACGTGGAGTTAGAAAGAAGCTCATGATTTGTCTAGTGATTTTTTCACAATAGAAAATGATTCATTCGATGTCAATAATATCAACGTCATAAAATATTCTAAATTCTAACAAATGATTTGAATTGATTGAAGTACTTGAACTATCACCTGAATGTTAAATTTTGTCCGATTTGTAATTATATTCTTCAAACTAGGAATACTTATGCAATCAAGAATATAATTCCGAATTTATTCCTTCTTTGTTTTTCAATCAGTGCTTATAAGTATAAACTTGTATCTGAATTACACCGAATAATGTCAGGTGTGATTCTGTGATGAGAACATACATCTCCAGAATTATTCGACCCATTTTAGCCTTTGAACTGAACCGATCTTGTGAGTATATGTTCCGACAATTTCTTATCTTAGTTCCTTCCGTTCGAAAGTTATAGTGTTTACCTCCTGAATTATCCTGGATCTCGAATTCTTTATCAGCGAGTTCAACCGATCGAACTCAAAATATAAAACCTACTGGCATTTTGGCAAAACTATAGCACACGGTTTTTCTAGAAACTTCTTTTTTATTCTAATACTTTCTTCAAATTTGGTATAATGCGTACTAGAGTAAAGTTGTGTAGTATTCGTTAATCGATCATAATTAAACAATACTTTAATAAATTTATTTTGTAACGTTCGTATTTTTTGAAGTATGTTTTTCCACAGGTTCCGCAAATAGGTATTAAGTATCTCATATGTGACATAAAAAAGGCATTGTAAACCTGATGAAATTTACTTTTTTTGATAAATAAGATCGAACCTTATATAATAATAGCCGAAACCATCGGTATTATCTTCTCGATTATGGAGTCAACGTGGCTTTTCCAGCTCAAATTTGTGTCCAACATCAGAACCAAGTACCTCGCCTCACAGACTTCTTGAAGTTCAATATTATTAATGCTTAACTTCAGACTCGTAACTTTTTTGTTCTTTTGCTTGAATACCATATACTTAGTTTTATTTATATTAATTTTCAATTTATTGTTCCAAAGCCAATGTAAATACCATTGTAGATCTTTAATTTGTTTATTCAATTTTTCTACGTTAGTACCTGTTTATATCAAGACAGCGTCGTCTGCAGAAACGAAATATCTACCCCGTACGTCTGACTTGCTCAAGTTGAAAACGTATAATGATGATAGATAGATAGATATGTTCTTTATTTCAGATTTTAAGTTTTCATACACAGAAAAATACAAAATGAAATAGTGTCAATTACAATGTAATGAATAAAGAAGGGGACCCAAAACCGACCCTTGGGGAGCACCAAATGTATTGGAAGTCCAGTCACTTTTGCTATAATCTATACATACATATTGATGGCGATCGGTTAAACAGGACTTAATCAACTTATATATTATTCCTCTGAATCCCATTCGTTGGAGCTTACTAACGAGCTTAGTCCCGTCGCATAATTCGCCAAGTTGAAGTTTGCGAAAGGCCCAGTGCTTGTGCACGGCGAGGAATCGACTGCCTCGGGTTCTGCTGTACACTTTGACGGACCGCCGCGATGTTCTCGGCGTTTCTTGAACGTACAGGTGTAGGTTGATCGATTAACGAACGGGTTGTTTCAAATTTTGCCACCAAACGCTGAAGAGTCGACTGTGAAGGGCCACCACGTCTACCGTAAAATGGGCGCAATGCACGCAACGTTTGCACTAACGAACACTCATTTTGATAATAAAGTTTTATCATTTGTACGCGCTGTTTAATCGTGTAACCTGCCATGGTGATTTGGCATAAGCAACTGAATAATAAGCAAAAGATTCGACAATTGTCACCAAAACAAAATGGCCGCCACGCACCGCCAAAATCTACCCGCGCCAATTGAAAAACCCTTTAGATCAGTTACTTGAGAAGGAAGCTGAAACACATGAATTGATTTCGAATGTTAGGTATTTTCCTTCAAACGTTTGGCTACAAACCTACCCAACTGTTTTTGAAGGCGAACATATGTCGCGTGTAGGCTCGTTGAAAAGCTCGTGACAGTCGAAATCTTATTCAACTATTCCTTTTAATTTTACCTATGTGGTTATCAGGAAATAGGAAAAATCTTTGAAAACCAAAAATTTTTATAACCTTCTCAGTGCCATATACAATTGAATTTAACGTAGTAGATGCTGGAAATGCCCACCATCCTCTATTTGGCTCGAGACTTGGCCAAACATTTTACTCGTGTGATCTAAAGGAAATGAGGCAATATTTAAAAAAATATATATACCTACTATCTACTAGTGAATTTAACTAAGTAGATGCTGAAAATGTCCTCCCACCCTCCTCTTGGCATGCTCCCAGGCGATGGTAAAACTCGTCTATGGAATTCCGAATAGTCTCAGCTGGTATGTTATTTGTTTCCACTCTTATCCTATTTTCTATATCTTCAATATTAACCTGCCTGTTTTGATGAACTTTTTCTTTCAGACATCCGCAGAGAAAGTAATCTAGTAGGTAGCGTTAAGTCAGGGTCTTGTTGGCCAATCAATAGTAGCACGTCGTCTAATCGAGTGTCCTGTAAATAAAAAGTTTCTACTTATTTCCCATAGGAAATTGAAAAAATAGAATGGTGAGATTTCAACTGTCACGAACAACTAGCCTACACACGACATGTTTGCATTCGAAGAAAAGGATGGTGGGGATGCAACTAAGGGTTTGAAGAAAACTGTTTCATTTTATTGCAGAAGAATGTTACAATTGTTACAATCACAGATTCAAAAGATATCAATTTTTCTAAGGATTTTCCACGATCCCTGTATATGTTTTTATAAGTAATGGCATTACATAGTAACGCATCCACTTAAAATTTTTTTTTTGCCAATTTGATTGCAAAAATGTAGCGTATCATCGATTCACTCAATAACGATTGCATAGCTTGAACAATCCTTGATATTGCTGAATTCATGAGTAGGCACATTGGAAATGCCTTGAATGATACTTTTTCATTTTTACATTTTACATTATATTTGGTCGAGGGGTCTACCACTGCTGAATTTTAGTGTACAAAATGCTGGAATTGGGAATGAATTACACGGAATTAGATGGAATTGCATGGAATTTGACGGCATTATAACGGAATTGTATGGAATTGAGAAGAATTGAATGGAATTTCAATGGTATTGAACGGTATTCTGTTCGCATTGAATGGAATTGAAAATGCGCAGAATTGAACAGAATTGTGAGGAATTGAACGGAATTGTTGAGAATTTAACGGAATTATGATGAATTTAACGGAATTAAGATGAATTTAACGGAATTATGGGGAATTTAATGGAATTATGGGGAATTTTACGGAATTGTGAGGAACTGAATGGAATTATGCGGATTGAAAAGAATTTTTGTGAATTTAGTGGAATTATTCATCAATTGGAATTTTAGTTAACAAAAAAACTGCCAGTGATAGACCCCTCGTATTTGGTTCATCTAATGAGCAATGTTCCCCGAACAAATTCGATGGTATTCTTTATGTTTTACATTTCATTCCGTACCAGAATTTCAACTCTATAGGGATAATTTACATAATATCACTGATAAGTGCTGTCATATATTTGTTGCAGTGATTCATTTAATTTTAATCACAATATTGTGGCAATTTGAGATATTATTATTTCATCGATTTCGTTAATACAGACTCAGAAATCTAGTCATAATAACTGTGTAACACACCATGTTTATTCTTAATCGTGATCTTGATGAACTCAGTAGATTAAATTGAGTTTGTGTTGTCCCATTTTATTTTAGTCTTTCCGCAGATATCAGAATTTATGTACATATAAAAAATGACAACAAATAGTTACCTAACGACAAGATAAAATGCTTCTTATTAATGAATTAATAATAAATATCCTAGGAACACTTACATTCATTCTTCAGCAGACCAGCAAATTAAAAGATTTAAACTCATTTCTTTTTCAATTAATCTAGACTATTTACATCAATTTTGATTTTGCCGCCTTCGAAAATCGATTTTGGCGAGTGTTAAATGCTAACAATTAACTCGAATCCTCTCAGATGTAGAAAATTTTCGTTACAGTTTTATGAAAGCATGCAAAATATTTATTGTGGAGTAATTCTAATATTTCTGACAATACCTACCACCGAGCCTACCACAATTTCATTTTGTATGAATAAAGTTAATAATACGAAATTTTCCATATATCTATTTTTCTACTCCTCTCCTCTATTTTTTCAAATGTGAATATATGGATTGTGACACACCGAATGAATGGTTATTCGATTCTCTTTACGGCGATGTGGCTGAAAGTAGAATTGGTTGTGACGTTTTTTCATTGAAAAATTAGGAAATAATATACAATTTGTGATTGGATAGTACTGCAATCAGACCATTACTCTTTTACTGATTATTAATGAGGTAAATCCAAGAATCTATGGATTTGTAATTTCGAAAGCAGGTTTCCTCATGCTTTTTTGAATTTGAAATCTTCCACCCTCTACGCCCCTCACCACCCAACTTTTTTTAAATAGGAATATCAGGATTGTGATTTGATTACATTTGAAAAATTTGCTATTTTACAATCCATATATTCCTTTTCGAAAAAAAGTTGTGGGGCATCGGGGATGAGAGATTTCGATTCAAACAAGCATAGGGAGACCTATTTTTGAAAACAAATCAGTGGGTTTTAAATTAGTAAAAGAATAATGATCTCATTGGAGTACTCCCTTATCACAAATTGTAAATTATGTCCTAATTTTTTGATAAAAAAACGGCACAACCAATTCTACTTTTAGCCATATCGCTGAATTAAAATACCTATCATTTGATGTATCACAATCCATATATTCCCATTCGAAAAAATGAAGTAGATGGGTGCGGACGTAGGGGTGAGGAAAATCAAATAAAAAAGCGTAAGATAAATTGCTTTTGAAATCTAAAATCTAGGGGTGCGATGATTTTCCTTGATAATTCTTCGTACAAGAATTATTGACGAATTAATTCACTTTTTTGGATGCTCTTCTATTACATTTAAATTCCAACCTGCGTGATATTCAGCCAACCTATATTGAAAATCGAATTATTTTATCATAACTCGAAATTCTTGAATAAGCGGATTCCTTTTTTGAATTGGATTGGTAGTGAAGAATAGATTGTTATTCGTTTTCACTAATTCCTTGATTTCTCAAATTTGTTCACCCCGTACAGGGTCTTAGCCTTTGAATTGAAAACTTTGGTTTCCACGCAAATTGAAGGACATTTTCATAGGGTTTTTGCGAGTCTCGTCCGAATCGGTCGCATGTAGTTTAAACTGCGATGTAGATTTTTTTGTCGATTGATAATTGGCTTTTTAGATTGATGAGACAACACGTACAACAAAATCACCGATTTTGAATTGTTTTACTTTCAAATGATACAAAAAGGGAAATAGTTTCAATGAGTGAGTATTCCTATTAGGTAGATAAGTTGCTGTACGATTCGACTCTGTAAGTAGATATCCATGTTTGTCAATAGATGTATGTATATTATGTAAAAGTAACATGTCGGGGAATTGTTCAATTGTTTCGTTGTTAGTAAGGAATTGATTGGTATGATTACTTCTAATATTAAAGTTCAATTCTAGAGACTGAAAGTAACTTTTTTTATGGTAGATAGGAACTATCTACTATTTCTCAGGTTGTACTTGATTAGGAGATTTGCGTTCAGAAGTCCTCCCCCACTTACTCACATTCTCTTTTAATGGGCTAAGCTCATACGGCTATGTACCCAACCTCAGTTTTTAATCTTCATCGTTGACAAATATTTCATTCATATCAATAAGACAATTTTTATTTCAATGAAGTACTAAGGACATTCATAATCATTTTAGCCGTCACCGGGAATCGAATCCAGGACCACCGGGTCCACTCCTAGCATTTCAACCAAACACCGGTGGTTGCCGTTGAGTGAACTAGTCGGCTGATTCGGAGGAATTATCGAAAAATGGAGATCTTTTATTGTATGTTATCATAAAAGAGATATGCATCGATGAGTTGCAAACACACTCCTGAGAAGAGGAAAATTTGTTCGAAGGAGTGGTAACAAAAACGGTCTCCATTTTCCCATTTCGGTTTAATGACAAAAATGTTCGAATTTTGACTCCCTGAAGACGAATCCGTGGTAAAATTCAATTCTGTCCGTGGGGCCTTCCGTGCGGCCAGCGATAACTTCCGAAGAGATTGTCCTAGAGACTTGAGATTTTCAGAGTGTCTTTGGTTCCCAAATGCTGAGGTTAAGTTCGCTGACCAGCCAAATCGTACAGAGTGTACCATAAAATACGGCCATTCAAAATTTTGTTCCTCAATAATTCAAACAAAACGAAACCAATCGGAATGAATTTTGCGGCCACATGGAAAAGGCTCATAATAAGCCACATGCAAAATTAAATTCAGAATATCAAAAAGAAAAATCTTTTTCCATAACAGAATATCTGATATGAGTGAAATTCATTTAGTGAATTGAGAATGATATACTGAATGCTCATGCAAAATTTCAAGAGAATCGCAATCTGAACTATAGAATTGAATTTTTTCTAAATATCGATTTTTTAAATGTTTCATTTTCTGAATAATTTTCAGAATACAATGCCGATTGTACTAAGATTTTGCATTCATATACTTAAAATGAATCTGAAGTTTTTCACAAAAGTTTGCGATAAGAGCATTATTGCTCCACCAGTGAAGGAACGGTCAGTTTATGGTCCGGCGGAGTCATTGGACCTTACTTTTTCGAAAAGGAGGCTTGGGCAACAATTACGGTAAATGGATTACGCTATCAAGAGACGATAAATAATTTTTTATGGCCGAAATTGGATAGTATTGATTTGGACAACGTTTACTTTCAACAAGAGGTCGCTACGTGCCACACAAGAAACGAAACCATTGATCTTTAGCGGGACCGTGTTATCTCTCGAAGAGGTGATCACAATTGGCCACCGAGATCTTGTGATTTAACACCTTGCAACTTCTTTTTTTGGGGCGACGTAAAAGAGACCTCAAATATGAAATTCGTGAGGCTATCGAGGACATAGGTCAGCCATTTTTCGATTTGGTTATGGAAAATTTCATTAAAAGGGTATGGTATTGTCGTCCTGTAAGCGTGGTGGTGGTGGTCATTTGCTGATGTTGTTTTTCACTATTAACGGCATAGCTTCTTCTTCAAAATGAAATAAACATCCGATCATTCATATCGAAAAATTGCATTTTTCTTTGAATATCAAAATAACACATCTTATTGGAAAACCCTTTAGGTTGTTTGTCTGTTGTCTGTTGGCAAGTCATCCTTTCTATCAAAAGTGGTTATTTTATAGTTGTTCAATTTCCCTTTCAATTCGCAATTGCATTTTTCAATATTTCCCATCGAATGTCGAATCGCAGCAGGTACTCAAGCGTTAATTTTATAAATTATCGTTGCGTAATGCAAATTATCAGTAGGAGGCCTGTATTGTAAGCTTCTTAACAAGATGAATGATTTACCTTGTAAAACACTAGTGGTTATAAAAAATAAAGGAAACGGAGATTGACTACGTTGAGTACAGCTACCTGTTTAAACGCCTGAAGGTATTGATAACTTCCTATTAGTTTGATATATGTGTACAAATGATAAGCATCTCGATGTCTCTATTTAATGTATAGGTGGTACTAGTTGCCGCTGCAGAATGAATACGCTACGCGAGTGTTAGCGAAAATTTTGATTTCATCATTTATTTATCCAGGAAAATAAATAGACTGTCAATGATAAGTCAATGTTGAGGAGAGCGATTCTTGGAGCCATTTTTAGAAGAAAATTTCAAATGGCGTGAAAGTATTGAGTTTTGAGATACAGAATAATGAAGTTTCCGGAAGAAACTTTTTTAACCACAATGACCTTATAGAAGTTTCTTCTTTAGAAGAAGAACAATTATTATTATTATTAAATAAAGGTATGAGTAGAGGTAGAAACCTATAAACTCAATAAAAGAAATAAAAATATGAATTCCACAGTATAAAAAAAGATAATAACACAATATTAACACTCAAGATGACCTCATTTGAGATTTTCTTCTGAATAAGTTTCGCGTTGAGTATTTTGGAGAAGAAACACTGCAATTCATCAAGTAAGAAATAATTTTTGGAATTTTCAACAATTTCTGAACATATTTGGGGTGCTCCTCGAAGTAATTGCTTGTACATCGGCTGAAATTGAATATCAGTTTAATTTAAATGCGAATAATAAACGAAACACCAATATTTTCATCGTTAGATTTCAAAGCAACTCATAGCTGCTCATAGCGCAATACAGAAATCACCCCATGACACTTTTAGCAATTATTCGTGAAACGATTGTATTTTTTAGACCGAAAATCGTACCCTGAACGAAGCAAATTTAGGGATTAAATTGGTCCAGAAATATGAAATTATTTTAAAAGTTTCAACAAGAAAACTACAGCATAAGAAATCCTTCGTTACCCTCGTCAAAACGATGATCAATAATTGTTAAGCTAGATGTGCTACATTGAGCATTCGATACTTAGAAAGTAAGTCCAATTACTAGTTGATTGAAAAACTATTATTCGTAAGCTAACTAAAATGTCAATAACGAAATAACGAAAAGTTTTTCCAGGATTTCGTATCTATATCGATTTCCCAACATTGTTTGAAATGGGTAAGATATCCCATGTATAACTGACAATGTTGCTTAGCAATCTGATATAAAAATGAATCTAATTTCACGTCAAAAATCGATAAATTTAGTTTAGCCGTCATCTCGAAAAAGATGAATCGACACATATCTTTTGAAAGTCCATTGTGAGAACTGAAAACGAATGTTTCGAAATATTGAATAAAGATTTTCCAGTAAATTATTATAACCAAGCAACACATTTTTTATTGCCTAGTGGTAGTAACAACTACATACCGAGCGAATTTCTTCTCAATTGTCCTTATTTCCGTTTTATAGCAACTTTAACAATGTCGTAAGTGCAACTCGACAAGTCTTCAATAATTTTGTAATCCACTTTTGAGATTCACACGACCAGAAATAGCATTCGTAATGTCACTTATATGTCTAGACGTCCTTGTATGCTGTGTCCGATTCTTGAACTTGTGGTACTGACATTCTTTGATTGTTATAAAGAATAATTAATAAACATTCCGAGATGATACTAGACACGATACTTGTTCCAAATAGGAAATACCAGTTATCCGTGATTAATGAAATATTTGCTTTTACATTTCAACTTCTTCAATGTAAGATGCAACTGGTAACTGGACCATCATGAAATCATGTGTTGATAAAGTTTGATATTACGTTGAGAGTCTCTGACCTTGATAAATCATGTGTGACATTCGAAGTGATATTATGTATCCAATTTTTTCTCAATTTTTAAAAATTATTTTGAGATATGGACAGATATAGCTGATCGCTGCCATCTATTCTTGAAGGCTCATTTTCGTGTGAACATTGTGATAGAATTAAGTTTCAAGTTTTGTTTTCAAATATTCATTAGTTGTGAAGTCTTGATGATGAAACATTCATTGGAATATTTATTAGGCTATCTCAAAACATCTGGGCTCCAATGCAAAGTTTTAGCCTAAAAAAATCAAATGAATTTTTAACAACTAAATAACTAAAAAATTCAAACTCAAAGATCAAAGTCAGTCGATAATTTTCTTCTGAGAAACATTTTCAACAAATTTCGTTGACAAATAAAATATACAAAAACCAAAGTTGTCTCAATCTTACGTGAGATCGTTGTATGACGATCTTTCAATATAAATTCTTCTTCTTGAGAAGGCGTATCGCTTGTTTTCTCGGTCTATCTCTCATGTGACATGGATTGCCAGCTGCCTCGCCATCGCTTTTTGGTGGACTAACGATGGGTTTCCTTCGAAAGTTTGTTATCCATGGTGATTCTTGCCATTTTGTCTTGGCTCATTTTGTCTATATGCGGATTCCAACACTTTCCGACTCTTCCATATCCATCTGATCACATGGTCCGTTTGGCACTTTTCTCTTATTTCAGAATTTTCTTCCGCCTCTGCCGATCAGCCAGTGTGTATCCCGTTATTGTCCTCAGTATAAGTTCAGTATAATTTATCCTGGACTCCACGGAATTCGTTCTGGAACGAACTCACCTCGATTGAATTCACCATACCATCGATAAATATTGGTCCTAAATGAAGCTTCAACGCTTGAAATTAAATTAGGTTCATAGTTGCTGAGTTACTCCACGTCCAAAGTAGTGGAAAATAATCGGACGAAAATGTTTTTTGATATAATTGAATTTTTCTGTTGGGATACATTTTTAACATAAGGCTATGGTTTCCTAGGAAAGCTGTGGCGTTTTATGACAACATGAATTCGCGGTGCCGCGTTCGACGATATTCCACGATCAACGCTCTCTAAGAAACCAACACCATTGGTTTGCAGAGACAACGTTTTAGTGACGTCATGTACCGGTGGTTAAATTGCGGCACCGCTTTCCTAGGAAACCCTAGCTCTACGGTTAACAACACAAATAGTGAGCGTATGGCAAAACGTTCGTGTCCGGATAACTTCAATAGTCAAACTTCAGATATAGAGCTGTCTATTGCCAGATTGCAATACAAGGGTTGTCCAAGTCACATGCAAATATAAAAAACAACCTCATAATTTCACTATTATCCTAAGAAACTATTTTCAGCACGAAATTCATTCCACCGTTCTTTTATTGTGAATTCAATGAGTAATAAAAATTTATATATTTTCTTCCGGAACTTTCTTTCGCATCAATTCAGAAACACCCTGTATAAAGAATCACACGCATTACTTGATAATCTGGCCAAATGCTTGTTTGCACTTACGATCGTTTATTCTTGTGTTGTGTTAAAAATATCCATGAGTTTTGAGGAAAGTAGTGTCTCAATAAAAGTAGGTATTAGTGGTAGCGGTGAAATTAACGTTTTATCATAATGGAATACCTTCAAAGGCCATTATTCAGATATTTATAATGTCCTCTCACCTCAGTAAATTCAATTAATTGCAATGAATTCATTAGCGGTAATGTAGACCAACCAACATAACAAGCTGTTAAGTACTAAGTGAAACTATATCTCAATAAATTAATCATCAAGAACATGTCATATTCAGATTATATCTTACTCAGGAGTTTTTTCATTAGGAACTTGTATTGTTTTTTAGGTGTTTGACAAGTAATAATTCTGCATATACTGTATATGGATAGTTCGTTTCTAGCTTTTAGCTTATCACAACGATAAATGGATTTTTTCAATCAATAGGCTCCGATTCAATAACTTAATTAGTTTATTATTAATGAATCTGTTGCTTTGAAGTATATAATAATATCGCATAATATTCAAATTAAATTAGAAGGTAAAACATATTCTTAATTTATAGAAATTCAGGTTTAAAGATCTACCGAACCAAATGATTGATGATTTCGCAGCCGGATTCTCTATAGAGCTTGATGAGTTTATTTAGGATTATCTTCTGAAGTTTGTGTACTGCCTGAATATAATATATCATATTTAGATTGCTACTTGCATTTTCTGTTGATTTGATACCATAAAGCAACTGACAGTAGTGGCAATAGGCAAAGAAGTGACTCTACTTCGGGTGCCAGGGCATTGTGGTGTTGAAGGAGATGAAAAAGCTAATAAGCATGCAAAAAGTGCATCAAGGTTCACAACTGCTAGACCTGAGCATTTCAGTGGGCTTGGAAAACACCAATATAAGGCAGCAGTCAAGAAAAGGAAGTTGAGTAACAGAATAATCCTTACTCAGGAAAAGGAATTCGTGATGGTTTCACCTACCTATAACAGGAAGCTCCTGAAAGTATCACGAGCTGAACTTCGAGTGATGGTGGTACTGCTCACGTGGCACTGTTGGTACAAATATCATCTGTACCGTATGTGAAAGTCAGAAGATGAGATTTGCAGGCTCTGAGAATCATGAGCAAAAACAGCCGAACACATGGTATGTAATTGTCCAGAATTTCCTGGCCCAAAAACAATTTAGATGGGGAAACCACTGTTGGATGTCCAAGAGGCAACGGCCAAGGCTCTTACACCCCGATTACACTCAGCTCACTTCCACGGCAGGGAGCAGGGAAGTGGGCAGTGCGAGAATATAATCACTACACTTCTCTGCTACCTCCAATTGCCACTCGTGCTGCTCTACGCTCTCTGAATCGAAGGAGCGTCAGCGTGAACAGCTGTAAGTGATTAAATTAAACTAGAATGCTGTAGAATTTCTTTGTTCGTCGTTGCCGACATTTGGTCGCGAGGGAAATATTGCAGCAGAGTGTAAATGCTCACTGCCTTCGATACTGTCGCAGATGTATTTCTGGAATTATTGCCGACAACGCGAGTGACAATAGAAAGGGCTGAGTATTATTGAGGCAATAAGGAATACATCAACGCCGTAGACGACCTTCTAAGGTTTTCATGAACGAGTAGGGTGGACAACGAAAAATCTACAAGGTCACTATTCTCGGAAGGCTATACCCTAGCCATAATGTCTCCAGTTTTAACAATAATAAATTGCTTTCAATTGATAATTCGAAAGCTTGTTTCGATTTAATATATCAATTAAAAGGTGAGATCACTAATCGCCATATCTCAGATTAGTTTGTTGAAAGACTAAATCGGTTTAGAAGTTAAAGAGACTTTGGAAAATGCCGAGTAGCGATACTCAATTCAGTGACGATTCCATGCAACAGTTGTGGTTAAATAAACGATGTGCTGAGTTTGTTTGAAATTTGATTATTCCTTAGTTGATATCATTGTGAATTTTCTGAAGTATGGTCATTTCAAATCCTCATCATTATGAAAGGACATTTCGAATTCTAATAGCCTGTTGTCTCATTCTGATCATTTATATAGTCCTCTTCAATACTTGCACCTTACTCGAAAAATCTTGAGGAAGTTATTATTCTCATAGTCGGCGTGAACGAATTTATTGTTCGAATTATTGAAAGTAATCATTTTAGAATTGCTCAACGATCGAACTCGTAGTGTTAGGACATTTGCGAATAGAAGAATAGAAGCAGGAGACAATTCTAATAAAGATATAATCTTTTTTTCATGAGTTTTCATGGTTGTCAAAAATGAGAATCGTTCATAATTCATAACTTGATACGGAGTTCTTAGGTATATAATAATGTAAAAAAAGTATCAATTCAGAAACCCGTTTTTCTGATAGAAATATCCTCCGAGTTACTAACATTATAACAATTCTTCTTTTGACGGGAATGCTATTTTCAAAAAAAGTTATGGTCAAACGACTCCAGGCTAGTTGCAAATTTATTCAAAAATCCGAAATAAAAGTAGGTACCACTCCTACATTGTATTTTACAAGTTGTCCTCAATCGAGTTGACTCTGTATGTTTATTTACAGAACACATACGGGTAGGTTCCAAGAAATTTCTTTGTGCTCCGATGGTTTGAGAGTCTACTGTGAATTTACATCCTGAATGAAATACTTAAGTACTAATATATTATTCACATCGATCTGATAAAATATCACCAGAAATTAAAACCCATTAACATTCGCAAAGTTCAAGGAATTGAGATGAATCGGAGAACGCAATCGAATACTCGATTGTTTGTTCAGATTACACGAGTTGGTCCAACTCCACACTCGTGAATTGTCGTCAGGAAACGACACCAAATACAAAAGTATTTGTTTCCAAAAAAAACTCTCAACTACTACAAAAATTCAAGATACTAACATTACTAAATTATAACTTGAAATTGACAAATAATCGAAAACTTGTCTAGGAAATGAGTCATGCCTAGATGCATATCTAGAACTTACACCTTGATAATTTCATATTCTATATATGGATAATTGCTACTTGTCTTAAGCATATTTATTTGACTGATGGTGTTTCTTTATTAATTTATTGATACAATCAATTATGCATCGATTTCCTTGGATTAGTTTTAATAAAATACTCAATTTTAGCCAAGAATTCTCGAAAATGTGTTACGAAATTCTAATAAAGACAAGAATTATGATCATTAATATTTAATTTTCTTTTTAATGCGAAGAAGCTATGTAACTGCCTCGATGCAAAAAAATTTTTTGCACATCGAAAAGAATTGAAAAATGATTTTTTTACAAACTTCCCGTTTTTTCGCTTGAAAAATATATTGAACAATCCTCTCTGAATCTACCAGGCCATAGCTACTATTTTACGGATTCCCAAATATATGGAATTGATTTCATTTATGGTTTCAAAAAACTGAAAATTACAATAAGACCGTTTCTTCAATGCCAAAGATTCCTTCATTATAATAATTATTATTATTTTTCAACGTCGAGTCTTGTACTCCACAAAAAATAGAATCTAAAAACGACCTTGAGAAAATTTTGTATATCGTGAAAAATACTTTCTGAAATTTCGTTGTTTCATTCTCAGTATTTATCATACGAATTTCGTGGTCGCATATACATAAAAATGTTATTGTTATCCACGTTTAAGTATGCAAATGAAATTAGAATGATTTATTGAAAATGGAATTTGTCACATTAGTCTATTCGAATATGGATTTCATTGTGAACTGTTATTTCATTATTTCTGAACAACTAGAACAAAATCTTCAAATTTATAATTTTTCTAGAATACACATTTTAATAAGAGATTTTATATTGAATTGATAGCAGATGGAAATGTTGAAGAATTTTTTTGACATTTGATAGTAAAAATTGCATTACTGAAAGTAAAACAATGCACTCACAAACAACGTAATGAAATTGTTAAAATTCACGAAACAAAAAAGTTACATTCGCAAAACTTGAGAAGCACTTTTATGTCAATGTGCTACAGCTCCTAGGCAAGCCATAGTGAAATTGGTGGAAAAATTTGAACTGTTGTGTTGTAAGTAAGTGATGTGAAAAAAATCTGAATCTATTTCGTACTCAAATATTAATCATAGATTCGTATAAAATTTCATGAGGATCTTTAGATTAGAAAATCTGATAACTTCGTGACGGAATCACAGAAACTTAAAATTGACAAGGTACACTTGTAGGTGTCGAAAGGTAATATTTTGGCCTGTTGATCGGTCAAATCGAGATTCAGAATTCTCGAAAAATTTCAATACTATTAATCGGAAAAAATCAAAATTTATATATAGCTGTTCAAAAACTATACAAACTGATATGCATTGAAGTGAATATAGGTTCTCGAAAAAAAAACCGAAAATTCCATCCTTCAACAACTGCTCAGGTATATCCCAGAAATTTTGACTGTACTTATAATACGGTGTATTTGAATTACACCAAAAAAATGAAAGGGGGATTCCTGAGATCATTTTATCAAAAAAGGTTCGCCGTTTTTATGTAAGAAAATGAGACATCTTAACCCTTATTTGTAGTGAAATGTTACGTAAAATGTTTTATATTTTTCTTGAAAACGGTGCCCCACACGAAAAAGATTTTTCGTCACAAATTGAACAAAGAATTTGAGATTAATGGATTGTTGTTGTTTGAAGATTTCAAATAAAACTTCAATACCTTATATTTCAAAAACAATACATTTCTGGAACTACATTTATGGGAACCATTTTTTATAGAATGATCTGAACAATCACCCCTTTCTATTCTTCGATGTTATTCAGACACACCCTGTATAGATTGGATAAAACTAAGTCTGCAAAAATTCAATCCTCCAGCTTGTTTTTTTATCCGAAATGGCTACATTTTGTCAAAAAAAGCAGACGTATTATTCTAACAGTCCTTGATCTATAAATCGCATTCAATGCGTAATAGCACACAACGGCAGATAAAAAAAGAATAAATTCAAGAATGAAACCTCTTATTAGAATATCATGTACCACGCAAAGGGTTCTGTTCACCACGCATTCACACAAATGACTGCTTCAATATTGTACCCCACTTATTAAGAACGTCTAGGCTTGGCTTATGAGCAGCTCATTCAGGCTAATAAATTCCCATTTTAATCGAAAAATGTTTCGTTTTCCAAGAGTTGAGTGACATAAATGGGACACTTTAATCCCCATATTTACGCTTGTCGAACTGGTTACGAATTGAAGGTTACAATCTGCATAGGTTGCCGCTATATTTTTAAGTTCAGAGTTGAAGATGAATTCGTTGTAAATGAAGACCGAAAGGCTCCAGGGACAGCGGCGTTACATCATCAAGGAACCTTAAAGGATTTTTAAAATTTTTATGCCCTCGTTTTGCTCACTAGTCCGTTCATTTGGCAAATTTCATATTTTGAGGGATTTTGAACATATTTTTTTTTCGTCTCACCTAATGTACATTAGGTATGTTCTTGTTTTGCTCTTTCCAAATCTACAACCGTTACCATAACTGAGCTAAACAAAGTTCATATTGAACGGATTTTACCTATATCAGTGTAACTCGTCACCTATTATTTTTCCAATATCTTATCATTATATGTACTTTACGAGTTTTCGAGGGAGATTTTTCCTTTATTGATTATGAATTAGTGAGAATTTTCATTTATTCCTTATGCACTAGCGAGCTTGTGAATGAACCTACCTACCTACCGAATAAACAAAATTACTGTAAATCCGTTCAATTGTAATCGAACCTTTTTTTCAAATTATTTTTTTGTTTGCCATGAAATATTAATTTCATAAAGAATAAGGGAAAAATCTCGATCGAGAACTCCTGACGTGTAATGATCAGATATTGAGAAGAATTACAGCTGACGAGTAACACCATTTTAAGTATAATCCGTTTAATTTGAACTGTAGAGGGTTTTCAATAAGAGTGTTATTTTGAATAGCCCGCTATTTCGTCACGTTTGAAGCTGTCATTTTTTTGACATTTGACAAGTTGAAACTACGCCATTAATAAAATTGGAACGATACACGCTTCAAGAGTGCATTGAAATTATTAAAATTCACTATAAAAATGGCGAAAATTTGGCAGAGACGGTTCGTAAAACTCGAACATTTTTGGGTCGTAGTGAAGCACCCTCTCGTACCGCAATAAAAAAATTGGAGGAAAAATTCGAGCTGTTGGGACAAGTTAGTGATGTGAGGAACTGTTTGGTGCGGTTTATGGTCCGGCGGAGTCATTGGACCTTAGTTTTTCGAAAATGAGACTGGAGCAACAGCTACGGTGAATGGATTGCGTTATCGAAGGATGATTAATAATTTTTATGGCCGAAATTGGATAGTATTGATCTGGACAATGTTTACTTTCAACAAGACGGCGCTACGTGCCACACAAGCAACGAAATCATTGATCTTTTGCGGGAAAAGTTTCCGGACCGTGAAGAGGTGATCACAATAATTGGCCACCGGGATCATGTGATTTAACACCTTGCGACTTCTTCCTTTGGGGCCACGTGAAAGAGAAGGTCTTCGCCAATAGCCCAGCTTCGATTCAAGACCTCAAAAATCGAATTCCACTATTAACGGCATAGCTTCTCATTTATAATGAAATAACATCCGATCATTTATATTGAAAAATGGCATTTCTTGGAATATCAAAATAACACCTCTTATGTGGAAACCATTCATATTTCATATACCTCAGTAACGACAACTCTTCGAAAGAACTAATAGGATTGAAGATTTGGAAAGAGTTAACAAGAGTATAATGTACATAGGGTGAGGTCAAAGTATGAGTTAGTAACATGAACAGACTAGTGAAATATCACAAGTGCAGGGCACATAGAATTGTTTATATCTGGGTAACAATAATTCGTAGAGCGAAACTGATTTCAGATTTGAATAGAGAAAATGCAGATATCTCACTCGCTAGGGCGGGGCGGGACAAAAAAATTTCTGAAATCTTTCAAATTAAAAGTGAGCAAAATGAAAGACTGGTAAGCAAAATTGAGCAAAACGAGGACATACAAATTTCAAAAATCCTTGAAGTTGCCCTGCTGGTGTAAACGCCGCTTTCTAGGACTGGTTTGTTGCCTTTCGGTAAAAGAAGAAATCTCTTGGTACGTAAATAATATATGGGAATCTCGTTTGGACACCTCCGTAATATTATCTGTGTTCCGATATCCAATTTCGCAATGCTGTCGATGAACTGCGAAAAGATGATTTTGGTTATATTGAAGAATATGGCTTGAATTATCGACATTACCTAAATGGCTCAATTCTTTTTCGGGACTTCTGAATTCAGATTATAAATATGTTTTCAGAAGGAAGCAGTTGAAATATTTTACATTTTTTAAAGCTGCGTATAACTTCTTGTTATATCTTCATATGAAAGATCAAGTTAAATTGGATGAAATTACATAGTTAATTCTTGTGGGTTTGTATCAGATCTAATAAAAATCTTTCATACAAAATTCTCACAATTGTTTCGATAAACCTTGTCTTTGAGAAATTCTCAGAAAGAATAGTCTAGTCGGCTGATCTTGGTGGCCTTTCGATTGAACCTCGTCGTCTAATCCAGCGTTATGCAAAAAGTTTGGTCCTATTTCCAATTAACGGCATAAGTAAAATATCAAAAGAGTGAAAAAGATTCTATTTGTCTTGAGCTTTTCAGAATATTTAATTTTATTGCCGAAAAATTCGTTTAACATATAAACAATTCACTCGTTCCAGTTTTTTTCGAGTCACCGATTCAAAATATATTAAATTCATCAAGGACTTTCATCCAATCTTGTATATCATGAAATCAAGCATGTGTATTTTACAATATCAGCAGAGAAAAATGTCAACAGGGCACTACACATTTCTTCGTTTGATACATACTGATTGGATGATTGGTTTTGTTTGAAGGATAAGCTGCAACATTCATATCGAAGACATTGATATTTTTTCATTTTATCTGGTTTGGCTCGAAGTGTGGCTATTTATCTGAAAATACTAAATCTTGTACCAAACGAAGACCAAGAAAAAGTGATAATTGATAAAAAAACATCACCTCGAATCCACAAAATACATTCAACTTTGACTTGTTGTCTTTGAAATCCCTTCAATATTCGAATAAAATTGCTCTACAATCAGGATGGTTCTCCTAGTGCTGAATTTTCCTAAAATAAGATTCGCATGGTACTTACTCTAAAGACCCAACATACTAGATAATCATCTTCCTCAAACCCTAGGTGTCAACTTAAATTTCGGAACAATAAGAAAGTACTAGGAACCACTCTTTATTTTTGTTGATTCCTAGAACAAAAATGCTATATTCGATCGATATTTATTTAGTTTCGGCACATAAATTAATGATACTGATGTTGTTAATATTTTTTCATTTTGTTCTGCCGAATAATTAGCTATCACGATTCTTTATTACAATCCCAGAAGATGAAATTATAATAATATGTGAAACTTTCCTATAACGAAAGCGCTAAATCCGCAAAAAAATCCTTATGAAGAAATTTCGTTTTACAGAAAATTTGTTTCTTCAGTCGGCAATGTCGCGGTCGACTTCACTGATTTATTTTATCATTCAAACTTAAGCTGCTTTTAGACATTTTCGCACAACTTTTCACGCTAGCGTAATGGTTAGATTGAAACCAAACAGCCAAGGGGTGTCCGTGAAGTTGGCACCCACTTTCTCGGAAAAGAAAAAATTTTTTTTTGCATTCGTTAGTAAGTCGTTAGTAAGTATTTGTAAGTCCAAAATTTTCGTTTGTAAGTGAAGAGTATTGGTAGAAAAACCGCATTCCGCTGGGTGCTAACTTCACGGGCATCCACTTTTTTGATTTTCTCGGAAAAAAACATACAGCCGGAAAGTCCATCGTTTGTAAGTGTTTGTAAGTCGAAAATTATCGTTTGTAAGTGACCTTGTAATTAAAAAATGGCACCCTTAAAATGCGAAGTTAGCACCTACATGTTAAAAAATTTAATTTTTGTTTTTTGCCTTCGATAGTACTTCGTTAGTAAGTATTTGTAACCCCAAAAATTCGTTTGTAACCTTCCCTATCATGGGGTAAACAACCCTCAAATATGCGGAATTAGTACCCACTTTTTCGAACATTATTTATTTATTCTTTAATCGATGAAATAGTTCAGATACTGTATAATAGATACAGAACCGCGAGTTAACGTCAAAGTGTAGAGGGGTGGGGGTAAGATTTCGCGGTTCCGTGCGAAATTTTATTTTTGAAGCTATGACAACATGCACATCATATTTATGGATTCGAACACGTAGATTACGAATCTGTAATTAGATTTTGCGTAACTGATTCGGTTTGGAAAATATTTCGGATTTGGTGCGAAATTTTCGAAATTTGGGTCAACTTTGGGCCGTCGCGTCGTACCGATCAAACGCGTGACGCTGGACGATATCGGATTTTTTTGATTATATTTGGATCCTTTGTGAGTACGTAGCCACTAATTTTTCAGACATAAGTCCTCTGGTTGAAAAATTATGATTTTTTTAAAAAAGGTCCAATTTTTTCGATTTTCTTCTGGCCATAATTAACGAACCAGACTCTCCACGAAAAATCTGTTTGGATTTTCTTAATCTACGCCCTCAAGTTAGTATATGTTCCAAATTTCAGGTCGATCAAAAAACTTGGCAAAATTTTAAGGGTCTACCCTTAAGAAAATCTCGATTTTTGAAAAAATTTTTCCGACTCCTATCGCCGTGAAATTTTGCATACTTACTAATTCGAGGGAGTAGAACAAGAATATAAGGTCAGATATTTTTTTAAAAATTCGTCCTGGACGTGAGGGTCCTTGAAGTTCCAAGATTTTGGACCTTTTTTCAAAAAATCATTTTTACCGACTCGATGGAAGTAGGACGATGAAATCTGTTTTACTGCATAGATAAAGGATCTAACTGCACGTAAAAAATCCGACATCACCCAGCGTCATTATTTTGGTCGGCACAACGTCTCAAAGTTGACCAAAATTTCTAAATTTTTTTACTATTTTTGCCATAATTTCTAAACGGTTGTCACTAGACAATTTCTAATGGCATATTCGTGATCTACGACCTCGATTTAATAAATAAACGATACCAAGATGGACGATTTTCGAAAAAAAAATTTTTTTTGGGACTTAGAAAATATTTCATACTGAACCGCGAGTTAACGTCAAAGGGTTTGAGGGGTTAGATATGGAGGTACTGTCTTAAACAAAATAGAAACTTTGCATTTTAGGGTTACATTCTCTCATCAGCGGATTGGTTGAAAACAACAGTTTTTGTGTTACAAATACTTACTAACGATTCACTTTCATAAAAAGAAGAAAAATGTAATGTTTAAAAAAGTGGGTTCTAATTCCGCATATTTGAGGGTTGTTTACCCTGATAGGGAAGGTTACAAACACATTTTTTGGGGTTACAAATACTTACTAATGAAGTACTATCGAAATCAAAAAACAAAAATTCAATTTTTCAACATGTGGGTGCCAACTTCGCATTTTAGGGGTGTCATTTTCTCATGATTTGTTTGGTAAAAAACAATTTTTTTTGTGTTACAAATACTTACTGAGGATTTACTTTCAAAAAAAGAAAAATGTAATGTTGAAAAAAGTGGGTACTAATTCCGCATATTTGAGGGTTGTTTACCCCATGATAGGGAAGGTTACAAACGAATTTTTTGGGGTTACAAATAGTTACTAACGAAGTACTATCGAAGGCAAAAAACAAAAATTCAATTTTTCAACATGTGGGTGCCAACTTCGCATTTTAGGGGTGTCATTTTCTCATGATTTTTTTAGTAAAAAAACAAATTTTTTGTATTAAAAATACTTACTAACGATTTACTTTCGAAAAAAGAAGAAAAATGTAATGTTCAAAAAACTGGGTACTAATTTCGCATATTTGAGGGTTGTTTACCCCTTGATAGGGAAGGTTACAAACGAATTTTTTGGGGTTACAATACTTACTAACGAGGTATTATCGAAGGCAAAAAAATAAAAATTAAATTTTTCAACATGTGGGTGCTAACTTCGCATTTTAAGGGTGCCATTTTTTAAGTACAAGGTCACTTACAAACGATAATTTTCGACTTACAAACACTTACAAACGATGGACTTTCCGGCTGTATGTTTTTTCCGAGAAAATCAAAAAAGTGGATGCCCGTGAAGTTAGCACCCAGCGGAATGCGGTGTTTTTCCACCAATACTCTTCACTTACAAACGAAAATTTTGGACTTACAAATACTTACTAACGACTTACTAACGAATGAAAAAAAAATTTTTTCATTTTCGAGAAAGTGGGTGCCAACTTCACGGACACAGCCAAGGGTGTATTTAAAACTGTTTCAGAAGGATCTCTCTGCCCGCTAATGATTTAGTTTAAGGTCTGGATTTATTACATACGTCCGGAAAATTTTGGAAAAAGCCCACCTTCTCACCAATACCCATTCAAATGTTCTTTGAATTTTCGTTATAGAGAGAATTTACTTCGTTTTAGAGGGTGTTTTCAACATGGAATATAGATTCAAGGTGCAATGTTTTGAACGAAATTCGTCATACAGGAAATTCGTTATACATACGTTCGTTATAGGGAAGTTCAACTGTACTCGAATAACTGTGAAACAGCCAGATAGCCACTAGGAGTAGGAAATGGCATTTGCGCCATATTAACCTTATTTCATTCAACCATTATTTCAACTACGACTGTTCATTTTCTGGTTTCGTGAGAAAATGCGATAATTGGCATCGTTGATAGCTACTACCACGCGGGCGTTTAGCTGACTCGACTTTTCATCGGCAATATAAATAAACAAATAGTAAGGCGTGAATTCGATAAACAAATACTGAAGTCTAGACAGAGTGGAGTGCATTCTTGCTACAAATTATGTCGAGTAAGGCCTCCTGATGCCATAATGACTATAATTTAGGTATCTCGATCTGAACGATACTCCCATTAGAAATCTGCGTTTGTCATTAGTAAAAGTTGTGATGATCTCATATGTTGCTGGGAATTTCGCGATAGCTTCGGCTTGTGATTACCTAGTGATAAATTTGGATCGATTAAAAATTGATTTGTCTGAGTTTTTTTCGATTAAAAACTTATGGGTCTGAGATTAAAAATTTATTTTTTTGAGTCAAATTGATATGTTATATGGGCGTTAATTGATAAATATTTCATCTATGCTTCATCGGCAATAATTGTACACGTGCGTAGACTTGAGAAAAATGAAGCTTTAGCGATCTTTTTTTACCTATTCTTGCATGGTTCATTAATCACTATTAATATTAAAATGAAAGTGGACTCTTTTTATATTTGAACTTGTTTTATTTCTACAGTGATCAGAAATTCTAAAGTGTGAAGTCTTTATTTTTTACCTGAATAATACGTAGGTTATTTAATTCCAATTTTTGAAATACTAATCTCGATTAATTTCATGATCTTTTAATGGACCTGAAAGGGTTCTGAATTTCAAATAGGTACAATATTTTGAAAAATACGAAAAAATGGGATTATTTGTCGAAAATGTATTTATAAATTCGTTTTTTTTAATTATGGCACCTATGTATGTTTTATAAATGTTATCCACGAAAGCCACATCTTGAGCTGCCATACTGTTCAATCCTGAAAGAAAGATGAAAATGAAAAACGCATAAAGATGGTATTTTTTCCAAAAACCGAAAATGCTATCAACTGTATTTCTCTATCTTCTTTTACTTTTAACAGTTATTAGAAATTGACAAATACAACTTTGCCATTATCTCGGCTTCTGTTTTGCTTAGAACTTGAAACAAAAACATCATAAAGACATTTTTTTCATTGCTATCCATTGCGTCTTCAAATTTTTCCTAAGTGGTTTCCTTGCTTGAGTTTAATTCATAGTTTTGTTTTTTTGTGGATATAATAGTTCATTAGGAGTTTTAAAGAATCCTTAAATTTTATTTCTACGAAAATATTGTCATATATTGCCAATAGCGTACTTCGAATTTTCAAGGTTTTTAATCACGCAGGTGATAGTTACTTATTAATAATACAATAATAATATAATTTATATGGCTTAGGGAATCACAAGCCGTAATTCTGATATGATAAAAAATATTCTTTTACTTGTGAATTTTGAATTATTGAGTTTTATCTAGGGTGAACCACGCATATCTTCATGGATGCCATAAATTCTTTTACTCATGAAAAATAATGTGTAGGAAAAAAGTTAATTATCAATAAACTGTTATTATTGTTTGTGATACAAGCTGTCTCTCTGTCACCTATAAAAACGAAATAAATATTTGTCTTGTTATGTGAAGTTGTATTTTCCCTTTCGATATTGTCGTTGATTGCTACTGATAACTTTTGTAAAGTTAATGATTTCTGAAAATTGAATCATTTGGAGATAAAAAACTGCATTATGCTTTTATAGTTGAAATTGCATAATTCATAATTATGAACAAAATTTTCAAGCAAGCAGATATTGATTTCATTTCATAGGTATTATATTCGACAAATTTAACATGTATTTACGTGTTCGAAAAGTGTGCAGGAAAGTAACTTTTTCGCACACTGTGCGCAGACGAAAACAGTGCAGGAAAGTAATCATTTAGGCAGGTTGGTAGACAAATATTTTTTTCGGCAACCTAAAAATAAAAGCTCAGTTCATCGTATACGAAAGTGATCAATAATAACCCATGTTAATGCTCAATTTCTCCTATTTTGAAGTGTAATTATCCTGGGCAACCGAATCGAAGTATTCAGAAGCAATACCAATAACGAAACAACCGCACTGGAACATAGAAATTCATATTGTGTCGAATATATTTCCCGTGCAAAATGAAAAAGTATCTCAATCGTTAATTCATACTCAGTTCTGAATGCGGTGGACGGAAAAATCTTGTAATCAACCCATTTATTAATCTAGCGATTTGTGATCTTTACTTGTAATCGCTGTCATTCAAAAAACAGTTAATTGAATAATTTTCATTATGAAATTACAAATTTTATCATTTATCAGGAGTCATTATTTCATAAAATTGAGAAGTAAATCGACAAGTTGAATCTATAGCGTGATTTTCGGAAATTAATGGGAGTTATTGTGTAAAGCATATAGAATTAATTTAAATTAAGTATCATTCGGTAATAGCCTGTAGTTTGACTGAATTCCAAAACTCGGTTATAACGAAATGTTTTGTTACCTGAAGCGAACCTAAAAAAATTGGCTTTAAAAAATTTATAACACAAACGAAACTATTTGTGAAGATATCTTAATTCAAAAACATTTTCTCATTTTCTTTAATTCGAATAGGATCTGTTCAGTAGAAACCAAAGAATTCACACAACCATCAATATAAACTAATCGTTTTCTATATTATTATTATTATATTAAACCGAAACAAGTTATTAAGCTGACTACACATATTTTTATGAGCATTAAATTTTCTTGGTTTAATAAAACTTAATTTCGCATATAATTGCGCTACAACTTTCTTATCAAAACCGTTTATAAAGTGTTCATAAGAGTGTGAAATGACTAAGAATTAATTTTGTCGCAATATAGTGTTATTCATGGTGAAAAATGCCATATCGCAAATTGTATGAAACTACCAGTGGAAGCATTGGATAATTTCTTAATTCAAGGACAAGACATAACCGGATTATGGCCACCGTCTTGGCTCACTACTAAGAAGAAAGTCTTCGTTGTATTTTACTTGAATAATATTTTCTCTGGGGTTATTCGGAACCTCCAATAGTTTTGGTCGTTTAACTCATGGCATGTTATCGACTAAAGGTGGCCAGAATTGGTGACAACGGAACTAAAACTTTTCAACCCTAAAAGAAAAAAAGGGTTGGCCTAGGCTCCTCCAAATTTTTGCTACCCCCAAGTGATGAATGTACCTATCCGCAAAAAAAAACAATCTGATATACAGGGTTTCTGTAAACAGATGCAAGGGACTTAGGGAGATCATTCCTCGACGAAAATAAGCAGGGGTAGTTTATATAATTTTTTTTCGAAATCGACCTTCCTTCTAAGAAACCTCCTTTGCGAGGCGATGACGAGTTGACAGTTTTTAATTTTTTAGGAGTCCTACAAAACACTGGGTCATAAAACTATACCTAATATGATTCATTAAGTAGATGTTACTTGCACATTTTTTTGACCCCATAACTTTATTATTAGGGGTTGAAAATAACAACCCCTCACGATTTTCCTTCAAAGATTGTTTTCGTGGGATAAATTTTTGGAAAACAAAATTCTCTATGATTTTCCATTCTATTCTGGAGAAAAAAAGTCTGTTGCAAAATTCCGATACAGTCGATACTTTTCTCGGAAAAAATAAAAAGTTACAAGCAATTATGATCACTGTTCATTCCATTTCATCCTATGTTCAATAGAATGAATATTCTAAGATATTGTTTATGCTCAAAATTGGTTTTGATGGAAGAAAAAAGATTTTCTGGGATAGAATAAATACTTTGCAGTAATTAAATAAATTACTCAGTTATTAAAATGGTAGTTTATTCGAACTCGCATTTGGCAGATAAGCACTTTTGTTTTATCTCCTCTGCCATAGACATACAATACCTTAGAATATTCATTCTATGGAACACTTATACGATGAAATGAAATGAACTGAATGATTATAATTGCTGGTAAGTTTTATTTTTTCTGAGATAAATATCGACTTTATCGAAATTTTGCACGAGACTTTTTTTCTTCAGAATTATATGGGAAACCATGGGAGAATTTTATTTTTCGAAAATCTATCCCACGAAAACAATTTCTGAACGAAAATCATAGGGGGTTATTATTTTCAACCCCTAATAATAAAGTTTTGAGATCTAAAAAATTGTATGAGTAACATCTATTCATTGCTTCATATTATGTATAGATTTATGACCCGGTGTTTTTAAGAAGAAAAAAATTAAAAACTGTCAACTTGTCATCGCCTTCCAAAGGGTGTATCTTGGTAGTGGGGTCGATTTCGAAAAAAAATTATAGGAATTTCCTCCGCTTATTTTCATCGAGGAATCATCTCCCTGAGCGCTTGCATTTTTTTAAAGACACCCTGTATATACTCATTCATGTATAGAATAATGAACGTCTGTTTAATTACATACTCAATAAAGATGATTTTTGCAATTTTTTCTGATAATGAAATCCAAGGAACTGCTCAATTCGAAGCGCAATCGAATTCCATGCTTAATAAGAGATAACATAAATTTACGAGTACACTCGTATGAACGGAATATAAATTTTTTTGAGTATTTGCTCTGATGTCAGAAAAAACTTCTGTTTGTATACTAGATAAACTAGTTTGTAAGGAAAGCGTTGTTACTAAGTAGGAATTTGTATCTAAATACTCACTATCATTATCAGTCAACTACACTTTGCCCACACGTTTTCATCTTGTTGACGTTGCCGCTATCTACCATTTTTCCTGGACGAGAACGATTTAATTTCTGTGTAACTGTTTGACTCTATCAGCTGATAAATTGTGACTTACCTGTAGTCAAGAATCTAATCTTATATGTCATATATCGCCCTCAGATCAGTGGCGACGCTAGGAAGTGGCAAGGGTTGGACCAGACTCCCTCTCTTAATTTTTGTGCCCCCTCCTGAAATATTCCTATGCTTAGCAAAATTATATCTATATATTCATCACTAAACCAACTAAAAATTCTAGGCTGATTGTGCTACTAACGAAAGATCCGAGAGTGTGAAAATATAAGATTTTTGAGCGCTCGTTCTACTTAAATGAGTGATATAACGTTCTGCCCAAATGTCTGTAATTTTCGAATTTTGAGCCGATAGTGGTTTCAAATGATAGGGTTCGACGCCCTGATGGCGAATTCGTGGTCAATTTCAATTATGTCCGTGTGGCCGTCCGTCCGGCCGTTAGCACGATAACCTTCGAAGATATTGTCCTAGAGGCTTGAGATTTTTAGGGAGAATTCGGTTCCCAAAATATCTCGGTTGGGTTCGTTAACCATCTAAATCGTACAGGGTGTTCCATGAAACATTATATTATTAATTATATAATTTGATTTTTTAAGTTGTCAAGTTTTACATATTTTAGTTTTTGAATAATATCCAGAATATTATTCCGTTCATTCCGAAATTTTGCATTTAAATATTCAGTATCAATTTCAAATCCTATACAGAATTTTGAGGTGATAGCCTCATTGCTCCACCAATGAACGAGCGCTCGAAAGCCCCTGCTCTGTCCTAAATTTCCTTATCTATTCAGGAAATTGACAAGTGTTACGTTCTGAATACCATCTTCAGAAGAGTAAAGAAGGTCGAAAATATATATACAATATTTTAATAAGGTTATTTCACTACTCTTCTGCTCATTTTCTTGGCGTATGTTCACAAAATTATCTAATACAGGGGTGATTACAAAGATTATTTCTTTTATATTTATGCATTTATTCAATCATTCGCCCTTTTCAACATTCTGTGATGAACTAACAGGAGTATAGAAAAGGTCAGAAAGCTATAAACTAGATTTTGATAAGGTTATTTCACAACACTTCCGCTTATTCTCATGGCGCATGTTTATATCAGTATCTAATATGGGGGTGACTCAAAAGAGTATTTCCTTTATATTAATGTATTTTTACGCTGACCTCGATATAAAAGATGATTTTAATTTGTGCGAAATTGAACATTAATGGCCCATTTCATGCCCTATTTTAATGTGCAATCCTCATGGCAACCGTACACAAATTATTCAGAAGCACTACGAGAAATGTCAAAACTCTACTGGAACATAGAAACATAGAAATTCCATTATATCAAATGTATGTCTTGTGCAAAATGAGAATGTATTTCAATCAAGAATTCATACACAATTCATGTTGAGATCGTCGGAAAAATATTGTAATCAATTCGGTTATTATTCGAGCGACTAATGATTTCGATCTGTGAACGCGTTCGCTCTGCTCACGCGTTAAAATATCTTGACCATAAGTCTTCAATAAGCTAGTTGATGAAATAACTAATTTCAATCATTCGCCTTTTTCAATATTGTGTTATAAACTAACATCTCTTTAAAGTAGTAGAAAAGGTCGAAAGCAATATAAAATAGATTCTAATAAGGTTATTCCACTACACTTCCGCTAAATTTTATGGCGCATGTTTGAAACAGTTTTTAACAATCACTATTGGAAAGGTATTTTCTCTTCAAATCAGACACCCTATGTTCCTTGATCCAATGTTGCTATATTGCTGCTCGAAAAAATATATTTGAATGTGTTAACGTTCGGCGGTAGAAATGTACAACGGATTACAGGCCCAATCTAAATAATAATAGTTTTGATAACTATTTTCGTCTCAAAATAACAAATTTGCAAGCGACATTACCTCGTTTCTGACGGTAAGAGTCGAACAAAAACTCAAGGAAGGAACTTGTTTCGTGTTAAACAATATTTGCATACAAATAATTTCAAACTTGACAACATCGCATTTGAACTTGAACGATGAAGTCCTTGTTAAGTCAAGGATGTCCCGTCTAATAAAATAGTTTTACGTAGGTAAACTTCAAGCAATCTAATCTGCGAAATTTAATTGCAATACTTGTTGAACTTGACATTGAACTTTTGATATCATCCATTATACTAATTTTCCGATTTTGATTGTTTGCATAATGGATACTGTCACCATAGCTCGATACACATTAACTGTATGAAGTATTTGATGGTGATAATGTAATGGTAGATTTTATTGGAAAAAAATCCGCTGAAACAACGCCGGCATGCTATGAAATTAAATGTTTGATACTATTAGCAGCACGTGGAGTTTATACAGTGCTCGTCAAAATCATGCAACAAATTTTCGAGAAGGAAAATATTCGGCAACAAAATTCTGAAACAGGTCAATTTTTTCTACTGAAGTTGAAACATACCTACTTACTTTAGATCGTAACTGAAGCACAGTGTTTCACACATTCCATATTTTACATGAGGGAGTTGAAAGTTGTGCATGAAATACCTCAATGGTCGATTTCATTCGGTAACAAATTTCATCATCAGGTACCATCGTTTCAAATGAGCCATGACAAAGTGCACATACTGAAAATCTCCTTGAACTAAATAATTTTTCGAAAAAAACCATTTTTTTCTTGAAAATTTTTGCACGCCTGTAAAAAAGATACAAAGACCTTGGCAAAAAATTACCACATGACCCACTTTCTCTATTCAGAAAATTTAGAGGGTTGATGGAGATGGTACAGGGTGAAATAAAAATCCTTCGAAAATGCATGAATATTTAGTAAAAGTAAAACAAAAATGGACCTGATTCAGGATTTTGTTGCCAAATTTTTTCTTTTGAGAAAATGAACTTGTTTCATAGTTTTGACGCGCACTATATATTCAAAAGAAATTTCCAGACAACTAAATAGTGTTCTCTTCCCTGAAAATTTGTTTTTCTCGAGTGTAAGTAGAAAATGATTCCGAATGAATAATTTTGAAGTGAAGTTTTCGCGTGCTTGTTCATTTTGGAAAACGATAATGAGGCTAAGAGTAAACACAATAACTTCTGTAAAGAAGGACGTCAGAAATTTGTCGGTTTATACCGCACAGACAAAATATTAAAAAAAAATCTAATGGTACGATCCTAACTTACTTTTGCAGAAGTTTTCACGTCAATATACTTTCTCAAAATACCACTATTCAGTCGGCATAAGCAAACTTCGATTCTGCATGGACCATTGCCACAATTTTTTCCTGCTTTTTTCGCATTATTCTTCGTTGTTATGAATTTTTTGAAACAATGAAATCAAAGTCTCTGTTAGTAATAGTAATATCGCAGATTCTAATCTGAGATAATTGTTCTCTTTGACAATTACATAGGTAGGTATGTGTATGAAAGTATGCAATACACTTCTGATGGACCTTGAATATACTCCAGGATGTTCTACCAACTGACTTCTAGATACACAATTATACCAAGAGCTTATAAGAGAGTGCGTAAACTCTATGAACGTGTGAATAATTATCACTATCAATTTGGAAATCAATTTGGTTTGCCAAACAAGGTATGGTCAAATCTATAGTCCGTTCACGAAAGTTTGAGCCGTCGGTTGGCCATGGAAATTTGGCATATTCCACGTTGACTTCATTTTACGTTATGACAGCAAATATTGCCAACTTTCAAACTTTCGTGAACGGACTATATGAATACTCAGAAAATACAGGAACCGAAACTTCAATACATTAAGTCTTATTCTGAATTTCGGAATTTACCAATTTAATTAGGTTTTTGGGTGACAATCTCACAAATTATAGATCACCGCTGAAAACGATAACATTGTAGATGAAATACTCATATAATAGAAGTATACCTTTCTAAATTTAAAATGAATGATTAAATGAGGCCTAAAAACATAGCAGGTTTATGAAAAATCGAAATGCTATAAAAAAACATTCGAAATATAAAATAATTTCCGAAATGGATACCATTCGGCTCGTCTGATTAGACAAGTAATCAATTTTCTTATCATTTCTATATTATTTCTTGAATTGTTGCAAACGTCCTCGATTCTCTGACCTAGATTTACTGTGAGTAAAATATTCATTTATTCTTCAAGTGATGATTTTTCAGAACTGTCTACACACTCCGAAATACTGAGCAAAATCATCTCCCATAGATTCAAACAATAGTACGGGGTCTTTATAAATGATTGTAACATCGTAAATTGCTTCGGAAATATTCTATCTTATGGTTTCTTATGCAAAGACAATGACAAGCAGTAACTCGCAGTATCAGTTGTTTAAATCATGTTCGACATCAGAATATAAATATTTAAAATAGTTCAACGCTAACTGCCCTCTTTTAATCAATTATAGAGACCCTGTACTTGGTCTCTATTCTAACAGGTGTAGGTTAGTTGGGATGAACAGTTCAAGTTCATGGATCAGACTTGGTAGTAGAGTATGATGACGAATGTTCATAACTGTTAATTTCACGAACACGCTGAAAATAGTAGTATACATTCATCTTGAAGCTGGATGCGAGCCAAAGAAAAAAGAATATTCTTTCTAGGCTGTACCCGCAATAATTCACCAATCAAGGATAATTATAAGAGACTTTCCTGCTTTGCTTCACACTCACAAACGAAATACTTTATAACAAAGCTAGATTTTGAGCCAAGTATAACTATCAACTCTCTCGAGGAAGAGTAATAATATAACAAATATGTTGATAACTTAGTTTTCTCTTACGCTGAAAGAACTCGATATGATTTGTATGGATAATTCCTTCCTTTATTTTTATTGTTAGAACATTATTGCTGCTCGTGAACTGATGAAACCGCTATCAACACTAACTAGTAAGGTCACTGACAATGATCAGCAGTTAATTAAGAACACAAAAATGTACTTTTTCAGTAAATCAAGATTTTCACGACACATAATTTCAACAATATTACGTTTTCTGATTGCCAGCAAATACTCATCGAGAAATTCTGCTGACAATGTTTATTCCCATGTGATTTTTTTCAGAAAATACGATAATGACTCATTCCACAAACTGACCCTGACAATTGCTACTTGAACTTGTTGGTATTCATTTTCATTTTGTTGGTTTGAAGGTTATAGCACCTCATTGTATTCTCATAATCAGTGTAACAAAAGTAACAAAACATAAAATTAAAAAGGAGATATTTAAAATATCTAAAAATAAATGGATCGGAAATGATATAAAACAAAACTGAATACCTAATAGAAAGGACGACAACATAATAAATCAAACGTTTTTCGGACAAGAGTTTATACATTACATTATATTTCAAAATATCATATACAATATAACACAAATATGTAATTAGGTTTAGCATTTTGAATTAATTTCTAAAAGGTTGTCCTAATATTTCGAAATGTAAATGTATGAATTCGTTGTGGGATATAAAAAAAGGTAAAATTAAGATACACTATTTCTTTCCGATGAAAACGGGAAATTTCGAAGAGTTTGGGAAACTCAAAACATATATTGGTATTAAAAATGTAATAAAACACGCTATATATTATTTGTTATAATCTTCAGCGATTGATTCATAGATTCTTGAAAATCAACAGTAAATATTAAATTTCAAAAAATTCCCGCCACCAGTACACCACCTTGTAATAACATATTAGATATCACATTTTCCAAATATCCTGCAATTCCATATTCAGTTGACGTTCTTTCAAGAACAGATATACCACTAATAAAAATTGACTACAGATCAAAATTTTAACAATTCTAACAATAGAAAACCATTTTGAATGTTTTTAAACGATTTATTTTCATTTTAATTCAAAGCCAGTAAGTTGCATAAGTACTCTCACCTAAATAACTACATGTCCCACATTTGTGTACTTTCAGCTGGCCTGATGATAGAATAAATGCCGAAATCGATCGCCGAAGATGAATGATATATAGTGTGTTTTATTACAGTTCTTATACTAATCTCAAGAGAACATACTATGGAAGAATTCATTCGTAAAAAATCAAAACATAAAAGAATTCAGGATCTGGTGCAATTCCATTGATTCGACAAAAACGGATATTTTTTTAGAGCCAGGAGCCTCTTTTCAGTTAGGGGCTCCAACCGTGCGATTAGTGTGCTTCTTCGATGATCCGCTACTGCTTACAACAATAATGAATAATATTATCAAGCTGTGCATAAACGAAGTATCCTCAGTTGCATAAAACTCCTGTCTTGTGATTTAATACCTTACGCCAACCTCCGAGATTCACAAATTAATAAGTTTCACTTCATTCGTTTCACCGCAGCTGTCAAAATCCACTAAATTAAGAGTTCAGGCGTCATTTGATAATTTTCCTGTTGGGTTTTAAACGACATGCCAAGTCAGTTACATCTTTAGCTATCTCACTAGCGCTTCATAATAGCGAAACAGACGTTTGTCTCACTTGCTAATTGATGTAGCAAAATCGGGTTTCGGAGCAGAAAATGAAAGTTGAGTAAACATCCTATATTTCAAAACCTTTAAAATAGTCATATTGAACAGATATTTTTCAATAACATATTATAATCTAAAAGACAGATTTAATCTGCGAATTGACATACTTTAGCCGAGTTTCACTAAACTCCAATCATCTTGATAATTGAAATGTCATTATTTATGTGTAATTTTCAGTTCATTTCTGATATAAACCATCGACTTAAACCTAAATCAATGATTTGATTGCCCCATAAAGCTTTGTGAAACCCACGGTTTATCTGTGAATTGACAGATTTAATTTGGCAATTCAACGCTGTTCAAGTTTGAACAGATGCAAAATTTCCTTTATATATCTGCCTACGAGAATGGCAGATCATCTTCTTCCAAAAATAATATTCGAGTTGTGCTTTGACAGACCGTCGCAGTTCAATTGAGAATAGGAAAATTAAAACTGAAAACTATTTTCACGAATTTGTTGATGCAGACCGTTAGATCAGCAACAGAGAAAATAATCTAGGATATTTTGAAAACGAATGATTTTTCCATTTATTCCATAAGTACTAATGAACACCAATTTGGCATTATATTGATGTATTAATTTCATGGCAATATGAAAATGCTGGTGCTCAGCGTGAAGTCACCATCATAAACTAGAATAGTCAATTTCTCAAAAACTTCAATAGCGCAACAAGACTACGATGAGGCACTAACAGGCACTTATTAGGCACTAAATATTCGACAAAGTTTCAGAATTAGTGCTTTCACCTTTTCGCTTACATCACGGTTCCCATACACATCAAACAGTCGATTTCTGTGGCGGCGTTACACCAGCAGGACACTTTCAAGGTTTTTTAAAATTTTTATGACCTCATTTTGGTCCCGTTCTGCTTCCGTTTTGCACCATTTCGCTCGTCACTCAGTTTAATTTGCTCACCCATATACATTGAGCTATTGACAATAATTCAAAGTGCCCTGTTGTTGTATGTAATGTTACAACACCACAGGGCACCTTCAACGGATCTTGTCGATATTGGACTCATTCGAAAGCTCTCGTTTTGCTCCGTGTTGCTCACCAATCTGATCATTTTGCGCACTTATACTTTGAACGATTTTCGCAAAATATTGTTTTTGTCCCACCGGTGTGAAGTTAGCAGCCACTTTCTTCGGAGAGAGCGGCCGTTTCACCAGTGGCGTCGGGTGAAATATAATGTATCATTACTTTTGACTGGAATGAAGTAGCGATCTGAAATTTCTAGAATATCTTTCTGAAATGATTTCCAATATTATACAAGATAATCAATTTTTTCTCCACACCCGGAACTGTGAAAAAAAGCAGTGAAAAAAAAAGAAAGTATGATCAATCAAAATAACCGAAGAAATGGCCTCTACCGATGAAACTCACAGGATACGTTTATTCTGACCTAAGGAACAAGTGTTAGCAATCTCATCTCCTTCGGAAGGGGCCGAGGGGTGAAAATCGACGCCGCCTCCATAGAACCTATTATTATTCTGAACACATCGAAGAAAATGACCTTTACCAATGAAACTCACAGGATACGTTCTTTGTCATTTAAGGAACAAGTGTTATAAATTTCATCTCCTTCGGATGGGGCCGAGGGGTGGAAATCGACTCCGCCGCCTGCATATCTCACACTTATAGAAAAACACCGAAGAAAAACACATTTTGTAACTGAAAACTCAGATTATTACCAAATTCCTAAGAAAGATTTCCTTTTGATGACTTGAAATGAATATACATTTGCTTCGATGTGTTCAGAGTATGATATTTGCGTTTTGCTCTCATTTGGCTCCTTTCAAAACTGAAATCAGTTCCTCTCTTCGATCTATCGTTACGAGATATGGACAATTCAAAGTGCCCTGCTGGTGTAACGTTACACCAGCAGTTTTTTTTTCAAAGCCGCAGTAATACGGAAATACTTATTCGGTCCTATGATATAGAAAAATTGCAACGCTTGTCTGCACTATAGTCGTTCAAATATTCCCCAGTAGATAAAAATGATTTTTTGCATGTTTACCTCTAGTGTTTTTGATTGTTAAATAACGAAGAGGTTTATTATCAGTTGGTTGATTTATTTATTGATGAAAACCATCCGCATAAACGAATTTCCTCATTCTTTTTTTATGATTTTTGCAGTAGTTATCACCAAAAATCATTCAATTGAAACACTGAAGATTTCCATTCCTAACGTGCGTTTAAAAATTTCAAATTGCATAAAGTGTTTGTTGTTATCGAATTGTAGAAAAAAACGCCCGTTCACTCTACAAATTATTCAAAATCTATTTCGATACAAAAAATTACATATGTATGCAATTTATGTTCCCAACAAAGAGCCGGAATAAAACAACCGATTTGTATTCCAGGAATTTTTTGTAGTTCTATAAAATTAATAAATATGCATTTTTTGGATGAAGTGTAAAAAAATTACAAAATTATTTCTCAATGTCTGTGCAGAAAAGCAGTTATTCTCACTATCGACGATTATCCAATACTGATACTATAGTTCACAAAAAAAACATTATTGAAAAATATATGTTCATTCAAATATTCACCTTCAATTCTCATTAATTCTCACTTCAATATCGTTTCCATATGAAATATATCATTAACTTTGCATTTTTCAGTACAATCAATTTACAAATAAAATACCTCGTGCTGAAAGAACGACAAACAAATAATTTATATATTTTTGAAGCAATTGTTCGAGATGTTAGTTAGTTACAAGTTATAAATCTTATAGTGATAATGTAGTAGACAAATTACGGCAAACAAAGAAAAAACATAGAAATTCGATTAGTAAAAGTTGTATAATATCGATTGAAATAACTGCATGTCCTTTTACTTCCTGATACGAGAAGCAAGTAATCACCTTCATTAATTGAAAAACCAATATAACATCAAATCCATTCTTTCAAAATGCTCAAAAGTAGCAATTCTTTTCTAAATCCAATTTTCTTTTCAGAAAACGTGAAATCTCGAGTTTAAAAGACTATTCAAACCGTTCGAAGAAACTTATAAAACTGTATATCTAGAGAGTTTGTATAAAATTCACCATTCTGGCGTATAAATCCTACTTTGAAAAGGCTGGTATGGGAAATTGTAAAGATTCTAATAAGAGGTGCTCTTCGAAATGAAGTTCTCAGTTTTAGTATGGGATAAAACTAGAATATAACTCACCATCAAGCTTGTTATAAGCAAAATATTGAGAAAGCATCTTCCTACCGTTTTCCAGGGAAGTTGTTCGCCATTTTATGGAGTTTTTATTTTTATGAATTCATGATGAAATTTGGTGGAAAAAATTAAAACCAACAGCGAGAAGATGTTTCCAGCTCTCATTTCGACAAGAAAGTTTATAATTATGGCTGATACCTTCTGTTAATTGTTGTACCTATATTTCTCATAAAACTTGTTCTTACTTAGTGATCATGATATAGAATTAATACAATAATATCTTCTCAAGTATGAAGGAGAATAAATCACATCCATACAATAGCATACTTTCATAATCGTGTTAGGTAGAACTTTTCTTTGAGTTGTATATAAATTTCAACATTCCTCCGAATATGAAACATTGTCGAGGCTGCATACATTTTGATTTGAAATGAATAATTTTGGGGATATTTTTGCAAAATATTCATTATTTTACGAGTTGCAATTCAATTCGAATATTCATATTGAAATACAATAATCAATAAACAAGATCACAAATTAATAATGTCTAGTAAGATGTGCATTGCATTGTTAACATTATTTGTCATTAGACGCAAAATAAAAAATAATTAAATTGTGCTTTTCATAAATTGATTGTTAGGAATGTTTCTTCCTGAAAAATAATAATTTTTAGCATTCACAATACATGTCAACATTTTCTACTTTAATTATCGAACTAAAAGTTCACTTTTTCTGAATATTACTTTTTACTCAAAACGCTGATATGAAAAATAAAAGAATGCAAATCTGTTTTACAAATGAACTCTTCCATAGTATGTTCTCTTGAGATCAAGAAATGTAAAATAAAATAAAACACACTATTATTGTTTATTAAAATCTTCGGCTATCGATTTCGGAATTATTCCATCATCAGGCCAGTGTCTTGAATTAAAATGAACAGAAACTGTTCAAAAACATTAAAAAAAAAAACGGTTCTCCTCTGTCAGAATTGTTAAAATTTTTGAATTTTAGTCAACCTTTATTATCGATGTATCTTTCTTGTGGGGATTCCACAAGAAATCGATGTATCTTTCTTGTGGGAATCCCCACAAGAAAGATACATCGATAATAAAGGTTTTTTAATATTTTTAATGTTTTTGAACAGTTTCTGTTCATTTTAATTCAAGACACTGGCCTGATGATGGAATAATTCCGAAATCGATAGCCGAAGATTTTAATAAACAATAATAGTGTGTTTTATTTTATTTTACATTTCTTGAATGCAAATCTGCTTTCGAATTAACAAATTTTTGGCCTCTTATAAGTAAATAATATGATGACTAAGGTGAAGTTGATCAGAGAGAAACCACATTTTCTGAGCAGCATTATATTTACGGATACTTAATAATCCAAATAGTAATCATATGAAATTAAGTTATACATGAAATCAAGTATAAAGGGACCCTTTCATTAGAAGTGAGTCATACCACATTTTTATAAATATTTCGGCCCCTCTATGTAGTTCATCAAGTTTGTCAAGACCTCCATTACCTAGAAGAGTTTTCTTATGACTTATTCAACTTGAGATTTGAAAAACACTCTATCTAATGCGTGATTAATATTATAACACCCAATCCAATTAAGCGTTAATGTATATTAATTTTAAGTGACGATATAATTATTATAGTTGGTATTTGAGAAGCTTCTTAGAGTAATTGTAAAATAAAAACTGGATTATCTAAAAGGAAATCTGCATATTATAGGAAAGCGAAGTGTAGAAGCAGGAAAACGTCCTAATTTCCATAAATACAGTTACCGCGTGGTATTTTGTACTGGAAATGTGGTACTATTTATGATTTATGTTTAGTAATGCAATGTGTAACATATTATGTGGGTGATTTCTGATTGGTCAAGGATTATCGTATATTATTATTGTTCTATGACTATCGTGCCTGGCAGCAACCAATATCATGAGTATTATTCGATCGAAATTTGGCGTTTGATATTTTATGAAAACAATTCGGACTTTATCTAAGGTTGACATTAATGTGAAGGGCATTTCCAGTACGCTAAAGTATTGCGGTTTATTCGTATGACAGCACCAAGAGTAGTTTTGAATGAATACCTATCCAATTACTTATTGAAGCTTCTACAGCTTGTTTCTAAATTGAACGTACAAACGAAAAATATGGGTTATTATTATTATATTATTATTTTACAATATACGAGTTGAGGATACCCTATACAGGTCTTTCACGAGGAACCTCACCCATATTTATACGGGAAAACTACTGAACGTATTTTCATGAAATTCAGCCACTTATAAGTATTTCACGATGCTGATGAAATCTAAAATATTTTCAAGGCATGAGCACCTCCGGTTTTCCGGAAATGACGTCAATATCAATCAAAATTCGCCATCTATTTAGGAACAACCTGTAACTTTTTCTCTTGCATATTAGGGTAGTAAAATCTAAAACATGGTTTAAGTAACAGTTCCTGAAAATTTATCTTTTTGGCGTGAAGGGAAAAGAAATAGCTGAAAATTCAAGACGAAAAAACAGTTTTTTGTGAATAACTCAGAAAATATCCATTTTAGGGCAAGGGTGTGATGCATACACTCACATTATTTTTTAACGTAGATTCAATATCTGCCATAAAAAAATGGGGTTCTAATTTGAAAAAAATTGATTTTTCACGATTTTGTCATCCCTAACTTTAAATGCGATTTTTCACCCCTGTATCATGAATCGCGATTTCGATTTTAAAGTGGATACATCAATCTTACATCTTGAAAAATCCCAAAAATGAAAATTTTTCATTTAAAAACCTCGAAGTTATTCTTGTTTCAGCGGAGCTCTATTTCGATTTTTTCTTCGAATTTTCCCGCTCAGAGAGAATTTTCCTACCAAAAACTGAAAAATGGTACATCAAAATAACTTGAAATTTTCTAACGAATCTATTTCTGCAATAAAAAAATGGTGTTCTAATTTGAAAAAACGGAAGTTGACGTCATTTCCGGAAAAAACCGGAGGTGCTCATGCCTTAAAAATATTTTAGATTTCATCAGCACCGTGAAATACTTATAAGTGCTGAATTTCATGAAAATACGTTCAGTAGTTTCCCGTATAAATATGGGTGAGTTTCCTCGTGAAAGACCCTGTATAACAGCTCGTAGTATAGAGATACAGAGTGTTTGAGTTTTACTCAAAAATTTACTAAAACAGTAGAAGGTAAGCCACTGAGATATTTTGAACTAACGATTTCTGTCAATTCTTAGTTCAATTCAGGACAAAGAACCTCTCATGCCTTTTTTTCGTGTGGGGCGCTGTTTTTATGTTATCAAATAAAACATCTTTGACACTTTATGTAGTATAGACCTTACAAGATGTTTTACCTTCTACATAAGAATGGCAGCCCATACGTAAAAAAGGCAAGACAGATTGTTTCGTAAATTGAACTTATTATAAAAAAATATGTTAAAAATATATCTACTACTTTTTTATCAGTTTTTGTGTAAAACACCCTGTATTTCGAAAACGAAACGTTTGCGATCCAATGTTTTAGGGGCCATCCATAAAGTACGTCACACGTAAAGGGCGAGGGAGGGGGGTCGACAAAGTGTGACATGGTGTGACAAGGGGTGGGAGGGGTCCTAAGTTTCGTGACATCACATTTCATAATCTAGAGGTACTAATCGCGTAATTTGAAATATTAATTAAACTAAAACATATGTCCAACTCTATCTTTAGGGCAATACGGTTTAAATTGTTTTGTTGACAAGTCATAGCCGCTTCTGACACGTGCCTATCGCCGACGAGCCCTTTGACTAATGCCGCTAAACGCACCGCACCTCGCGTAGGTAATGTTTTTGTTTCTATCTTTCATTCGACAATTTGCTTTCGCTGAGTGAACGACGTCCTTTTTTAGTTGTGCTATTTGTGGATATAAACATACACTACTGGAAAAAAATAAAGGATCAGAAAAAAATTCCAAATTTTTGGCAATTTCAACATACCGTTACTTTGAGAGGAATGGTCGTACAAGGAATTTAGAAAAAGGAATTGTAGCTCCAAGTGTCTAGTTTTTGGATTAGAACTTCAAAAATTTTAAGTTTCAGTGGTTTCGAGTAACGATAGAAAAATCAGCAAAACAAAATTCTCAAAATTTTACCACTTATTTTTTTCCTGTCTACGAGCATGGAAATTTTATTTTGCATAATCGTTATAATTATGGGATACTTTGTTAATTCAGCTTTAATTTATTTTTTTATCGACCTCAATACGTCACTTCTCGCCGAGATATCGGTCTTCAAATTTAAAAGGATCCATTAACATGGCTGAACGTTTGAGAGCCGTTATTGAAAACATGGGTGGCAATACCCGTATTAAATTAATAAAAAATTTATTTTATTTTTCTTTTTTTGAAATTTATGTACTATCTGCAAATAAAATGTGGAAAAAGCTCAAGAAAATTCTTTTTGCCTTTTTTAAAGATTATGAGCTTCTCAGAGCAAAAAACGTTATCCTTTTTTTTTTCAAATTTCAATCCTGTCTAACAAAAAAAACGGCTCTTGGATTGAGTTGGCTCTTCGTAAGGTTTTTATCAACATATTGAACTGTGAAAGTCACACTTAATAGTATTGGTTTCCTCAACATTTTAGATCCAGCGGTAGATTCCCAAGAAACCACCAAAAGCCCTTTTTTTGTTAAATTTTTATATTGATGTGACATGAAGAAAAAAAATTCCTATGAATAAGCAATGGTTGTTCAATAATGGGAGTTCATTTAAGGTCTTGAAAACCCTCCTTCAATTTTCTGTGCGATCATTGGTTGCTGAGAAATCGATAATCAAAGACAAATGGATCCTTTTCCATTTGAAGACCGATATCTCGGCGAGAAGTGGACGTATTGAGGTCAATAAAAACATAAACTAAAGCTGAATTAACAAAGTATGTCATCATTATAACGATTATTAAAAAATAAAATTTCCATGCTCGTAGACAAGAAAAAAATAAGTGGTAAAATTTTGAGAATTACTTTGTTGCTGATTTTTCTATCATTACTCGAAAACCACTGAATTTTAAAATTTTGAAGTTCTAATCAAAAAACTAGACACTTGGAGCTACAACTCCTCTTTTTAAATTCCTTGTACGACCATTCCTCTCAAAGTTACGGCATGTTGAAAATTGACGAAAATTTGGATTTTTTTCTTGCTTTAATTCTTTCCAGTAGTGTAGTTTAATAAATCAAGTTCAAAATGAACAAAAAGATAGATTTAGGTAATCTTTACCGTAAATTATACGAAACATACAGTGCGACTGATAAAAAAAAAACATATATAGGAAGAAGTTAATTCATTATTCATTAGTTTATTTTTTGTTATTGTTTCAAATATTTGATATTTGTTGATTTCATGAAAAAAAATACTTATTTAAATGGAAATAAAACTAATTTCGGAACTGCTGTTTCAATTCAATAATTTTTCGATGTTGAATTGCAAAACTGTGACGTCACACTAGGGAGGGGGGTCTCAGAAATGTGACCACCTGTGACAAGGACGGAGGGGGGCTCAAAAACTCATGAAATTAGTGTGACGTACTTTATGGATGGCCTCTTATGGGACTTTTTTCTTACATAAGTAATCTCCCCTTTTTGTCTTTTTGTTTGTATGGGGTTTCCTAAATTCGTTGTCTAGTGAGGGAATCTCCGAAATCCGATGAGCTAGAACAAAATGAGTGACCTATTTTAGGGCTCGATTTTTGAGAGAATTCATTTGGTGAAAACCGCAACCTTCTGAGTAAAAAAATTGGAAAATGGCGTCAAATGGATAGTTCTCATAACTTCTTTAAGACTGAAGTTATAAACATTATACGGGCAATTTTTGCAGTAGAATCCATAGAAGTAATCAATTTTTCTTTTTTCATTTTGTTTTAGCTCATTGGGTTTCTGAGATACCCTCACTAGACAACGAATTGAGGACACCCAGTAGGTTCAATTTGGGAACACCCTGATGTACAACCACTGAAAGTGGTTTACTAGCTTTCAGGTAACATGCTATATTAGTCAGCACGAGAAGATTATAATACTCATAAATCTATCATCTGAAGAGTACGAGTACCGTGGGTAGTGAAAATGTATCAATTTTCATGCCTGAACCTACCACACTTATGGAATGTGAAAAATGTTGAAATGCTGGATTTGATCATATATCATTAAAGCAGAATGCAAATTGTACCATCTTTCTACTTACCTTATTCGAGGGGAAAGCAAAAATATATAAAAATTCCGAGTTAGATACATATAGCTCTGTTATTAATTATTTCTTCAGTGCTTAACAATCATTAAGTCTTTCTTCGATATTTCAAATAAAAATCACTTATGGCGAAGATACATTATAATTGTTTAGACCTAATATATGTTGTGGGTATGTAATTGCTGTACCTAATCCATCACTTCAGTCGGAAAAATTATTTTTAATATATTATAATATTATTCTATTTACATGCATGACCAAGCGCAAAATCTCTTGTATGTCTTAAAACGATCACTTATGGTTTTTCTACATTATTATTAATCATGGGAAAATTGTTTACTTTCTTCCCCCGATGTAGAAAATCATTTGCATAGGTGCACTTTGATTTTATGCAAGACTGACATTCTAACTGCATACGTCTACAATTAGTTTCCAGGATATTCTTGAAGGAAAACAAACCTCTGTTTTGAAATTTGATCTCAATTGAGTTAGGTTGTTTTTCGCTCAGAATATAAAGCTGCTTTTATAGAAATTTGTATCAGGAATGAAGACACAAAATATACCAACGTTAATACCCCATAAATATCCACTTAATATTTCTTCGTATGTATCAGTAGATGAATTCGAGGTATTCATAATCTATCTTAATCGCAAGATTTAGATAATCCACGAAAATTCTTCCGCGTATAATGCTGCTTGAGTGAGATTTTTCCTGGAGAAGAATTTCGTCTGTGAAATTATATCCTGAAACATCTTCAAGGATCGGAACTCATTCTCAAAGGAATTCGTAACCGTTTCAGAATGTCGAAAATTTGCATACTGGTAAATGCCCAATTCAATTAAAATTGGTTTTACTCCGTATCGCATGGTGGAAACAAGTTATTATAAAATTATTGTTCTATATTGAGTGAGAAAACTGTATGTAGGACATGAAGATGAAAATTTTCGAATTTCAGATCTGAAACGGTACAATGTTTTGAATACATAACATTCAATTAACATTGAAAGTTTTAAGTGAACTCAGCATATCCGGTTTCTGTTTGTCGCCTGCTCAACGTTGAAAATTTTTATTTTCAAATGTATAATTCAAACAATGTGTTATAGAATAACGTCATTACGGCTAAGGAAATTCTCCTTCTCCATCTTATTTCAAGAAGAAAAATTCATATAAACATGAGTCCAAAAAGGCTTCGTTAGCTGAAATTTTTTGAATATTTCGAATTTCAATCTTGCAGTTGAATTTAAAATGTCGTTATTCACAATGAAATATTAATTTTCCACGCTTACTTTCTTTTTTTCAATCCTGACAATATCTCACATTTTTGAATATTTTTTCATGCTGGTATCAATAAGTTGTTATAATAACAAGGGTCTCATATTAGGAGTTAATGGATTCGATTTCGCATGAGAAAATTATTTAGATTCAATGAATCTATTTATTCATTAGGATATCTTTATTGAAAAAATAACAGCAGTCTGAATGGAAATGAAAGTTATTAGCGATTCAAGACAATCATTCGTCGTTATTTGTGATTTTCACAGAATTATGATTTCACATTGGATTAGAGAATATATTTAAAAAAATGGGAAAGTTAATACGAAGACGTACTTCGTTTTGGATGTCACCAGTAATATCTTGCAAAAATTGAACACCATATCTTATCATAAAAATTTAAAATTTTTATTGTTTATTTTGAATGCCCTAGCTAGTTCACATGGATTATTCAGATAGCACATACTCTGATGGTATAAACTGAAAGACTACCTTCAGATACCAGGCATATCGTGAGAATTCTTCAAAACAACATTTTGACTCGAATTACAAATAACCATCGCCGAATACATGCTGAACACTTAAAAACGAATTATAAGTCGTCACCACTGCGATCCGAAATCCACTACAATATTATGACGTCATCTTATTACAACAAGACGAAATATTCAATCAACATCATGATCCCCCACAAATCAGGCTTCACCAATGTGCACCATAAAAATTTCCCCAAATCATGATCGAGTTCCTTGTAATCTTGAGCTATAAAATATCGGGAAATTACTATGGTTTTCATGGGGAGTTCGAAGATTGTACTACCGAACACTTAAAAACAAATTATAAGTCGTCAATCACAATCCACTTCAATATTATGAATGAAGTCATTTCATTACAATAAGGCGAAATATTCAATCACCATCATGATCCCAGATAAATCAGGGTTTATCAATGTGGACCATAACAATTTCTCCAAAATATGATCAAGTTCCTTGTAATCTTGAGCTATAAAATATCGAGAAAGACCAAAGTTTTCATGGGAAGTTTGTGTGCTGAAAGCTTTTTACGATTTTTTCTATATATAATTACATATTACCATAAGTATAAGTTGCAGAAGAATAGCCTGCGGAATCTGTCAGTCAATTCAGATCTTGCGAGGAGTTATAGCAGTCATATTCTCATTGTGAAATGTATCCCGAAGATCTGTCTGGAATGTTTCAATACTCTGTTTCAATCAAGAAAGAGTTGAGGCCCTTAAAAATTTCAAAATCAACATAGTAGTTGAAGTCTATTAGTCTTTCGAATATACGCTTGGAAAACTGAAATATCAATGACATAGTAAAAACGATTTCAATTCAAATGTAGAATATGAATTGAATTATTGAAATGAGGTAATCCAGCACTCGCAATACCAAATAATGACCATTCAATTTTCTCAAACAGGGAAATAGAAAATTATTCTGTGAAACTCATTCTAATTGTCATTCTTTTTGCGAAAATGTTTCAACAAGAGAAATAAAAAGCTCATGATTGCTGAGTGAATTTTTACTACAACAGAGAATATGTAACTACTTTTCCGCACACTCTATATAATATACCTTCAAATGGATATCAATATATCTGCTTGCTCATATATTAATTCGTCATAAGGAATTATGCAATTTCAACTATTTTAGCATAATTATTAACTACAGAGCATATTTGGCTTTTCTGGCTGAATAAATCAGGCTTTGGCATAGAATAGTCATATTCTGTGGATTTATTTCGACGTTTGTTGTAATATTGATGAAGCCCAATTTACAAGAGGATAAAAATCGTTCACATTTCGCTTGCCGCCACTGTACTTCTCAAACGTACAGTCCAATATCTCAGTTTTCAGGTTATAGCTGAAGTCTTACCCCAAATTTGTCTTGGTCTGTACCGGGTGTTCTAAATTCGTTGTCTAGTGAGGGGATCTCAGAAACCCGATGAGGTAAAACAAAATATAATGAAGAAAAATTGATTACTTCAATGAATTCTACTAAAAAAAGTGCCTGTATAATGTTGTAGTTTCATGTTTATAACTCCAGTAATGAAGAAGTTATGAGAACTTTTCATTTGACGTCATTTTCCAACTTTCTCTAATAGCTCGAAAACGATTCGACTTGGAAGGCTGCGGTTTTCACCAAATTCTCACAAAAATCGAGCCCAAAAATGTGCCTCTCTTTTTTTTCTAGCTGATAGGGTTTCTGAGATCCCCTCATTAGACAACGAATTTAAGACACCCGGTAGACATATAAGGGCCACCGCAAACAGGTGTAAAATCAGTGACAACAGTGATTTTACGTGAAACACTCCATAATCCTATGCAGTTAAAACCGTGACATATCTGCTGATTAAAACGCAAATTCACTGCAGTCAAATCATTATAATTTAGTGAAAAACAAGCAGAATTGGCTCTAGACTCTAGGTGTCGTACCTATGTCGAAAGCAATCCGTAACTGCTAATCAATTGTTAACAAACTACGAATAAACAACATAATTACACTTCCCTTGATACCGAGTTACTCAGGCTACTGTAGTGACGAAGAACCAGATTGGTTATCGCATCTATGGCCACCTAAAATCCTCTGGTGTGTCCCCAACTATTCCTGAGAATCTCGACCCAGCTAATTGGATGGAATGAAGGTCTAGATTCCTTATGTTTCCTTCTGGCTTAGATTCAAGAGTGAGCAGACAAAGTGTTAGTTCTGAATAAATAAAAAAATAAGAGGTCTTGGATCGGAATTCGGAAGACACCGCAGGCTAAAAGCGAATTCGCACAGAATAGGCTTAGCCGAAAATGTAGATTATGTCTCATCGACTAGACTGCTTTTCCTGTCCTAGCGCAAGTCCCACCAGTGGATCAGATTTTAATGCCTTTTTTCAAATATACAGGGTGTCCCGTAATACCACGCGAAAGTGACACTGGAGATAGATTGACATTAGGTCTTTCAGATAGCATCAACATGACCTCAGTAAAAGTCCGCTGGTTTCGAGATATCACCACTTTTGTCTATTTTTTAAAAAATCTCCAACTTTCAGTCTTCAAACTCATGTTTTTTTTTTTCACCTAGGCTATCCTGAATAGTTGCTTTAAACAATGAAGTAATAACTTCACCGAAAACTAGTAAACTTCACCAAAAATCCTCAAAATCCTTCAAAAATGTGCTAACTTGTTGTATTTTATGACGAAGATAAACGTTAACTTAAGGTTGACTGACTGATGTGAAAAAAAATTATATCAGACTGAATTGACAAATAATCGTAAAAACTGGTCCATTTCCTGCACTTTTCAAAATGATACAACACTACCAATTTTTTAAGTCAAAACCTTAGAAATTATAATTTTGTCGCGAGAGATGTGTTTAAGCCGAAATAATTAAAAATTAGGAAAAATGCACAAGTATCACCTGTTGCCAATTACATGTTGCTTGATATTCTTTCCTCGCTACCGTTTCAAACAACCATTATTTTTGCTCTTCTTTCTCTTTTATCTCACTTTCTCTTTCATTTTTTGTTTGCAAAAGTGGTGATATCTCGAAAACCAGCGGACTTTTACTGAGGTCATGTTGATGCTATCTGATAGACCTAATGCCAATCTATCTCCAGTGTCACTTTCGCGTGGTATTTACGGGACACCCTGTATATTCGTGCCTTTTTCTGGGCTTTTTGTTGTGGTAAATTTCCCCCAAATGAGTTGCACTATTACACCATGCCTTTTCAAGGGTTTTCAGGTAGTAATTCCAAAATTGCAAATATTGAAGAAATTGTGTTTTTGTTGGAATATTTTCGAAAGAATACCATGGTTTTTGTATTGATATGAAAAGTAATGATGGAAACGAAAGAATATGAAATTGAATTTGAAAAAATCAAATACAACTATTATTGCTACTGTAACTGTTATTCTGAAGGATACCAAAAAAAAGGGTTTCACAGGAGTCTAAATTATTCATATATAGATGAAAAAGGTATGTCGCTTCATTTATTGGTTTATTATAATCTGCCCATACATTAAATTTTCGAATTAAGATAAAGAGTAATAAACATATGTAGCGTTGAGCAATTCAAAAGAAAAAATATATCCCCACGTTTCAGGGGTTACCATGGTTCTGTATTGATATGAAAAGTAATGATGCAAACAAAAGAATATGAAATTGAATTTGAAAAAATCAAATACAACTATTATTGCTACTGTAATTGTTATTCCGAAGGATACCAAAAAAAAGGGTTTCACAGGAGATAGGAGGTAAAGCCTTGGATGAACTAAAAAAAAGGCAATAAAAGCCCTGAGTCTAAATTATTTATATATAGATAAAAAAGGTATGTCGCTTCATTTATTTGTTTATTATAATCTGCCCATACATTAAATTTTCGAATTAAGATAAAGAGTAATAAACATATGTAGCGTTGAGCAATTCAAAAGAAAGGGGTGAAAAATAGAACTGGATCTATTTATTTGCAAGCCTGAAATAGGCATCAAAATAGTCCCAGGCATATGCGCATTTCGTTGAAATTTCAGACGGAATCGGTCAGGCCGACAAAAAGTCACAAAAAAGGCATGGTGTAATAGGGGTATAAGTCTTCAGGGAATAAATTATAACCAGGAGCATTCAGCAGAAGACGAAACAGTTGGGCAACTGAGGAGTTCTGAGACCATTTCTTTTCCTGATATATAATTCTTCAGAATGGTTTTCTATGAAGCGGAATAGTTTGGTGGCACGTGCGCTACAAACTCAACACATTCTGGAGCGGACGCCATATATTGGAGCGCATTTAATTTGTGCTTAGTAGCCGAGAGTAGACCAGATAACTGATAGATGGAAAAATGATCGAGTTTGTGTTGGAAAATCAGAATGAATGGTAATTGATGGTGAAAAATAAAATATCCTCCAAGGAAATCCTTCGAATTGATTTTGTTTATTCGAGACCGATTTGACCAAAACGTCTACATTCAAAATATTCTGCATCATTTCATTCAGAAATAAAAATATTTCCATTTTTATATGCAGGTAGATAGGTGAGCGATGGATATAGAATACACTTCGTAAATATCACAAAAAAACTGACATAGGACCAGCATACATCAGTCGATTATGGGTTAACAAAAAATAAAAAGCAAATGTCAATACTTGAATAGGGGAAGGTGGGACAAGACGAGGTAGTGATGCGAGTCGGGGTACTCCCAAAATATTTTAAGCTGACCTGAGATACTATCTAAACCAAGACTGATACACAGATATATGTGGCTAACATGCCTCAATCAGTTACTTAAAGTAATGGGTCAAGTTTTTGCTTGAGCGCATGAAAACTAGTTTTTACGTATTTCGTTATTATTTTCGTTTCCTTTGCGTGTTTCGAATATTATGTTGTGATAACTTGGCTCCTGAAAAGACAGTGTGAGGTGGACGTTAAGATAATGATCAGTTTTTAGGTATATGGTAACTAGTTTTTTTTTCAATGTGATAGTTTGTGACATAATAATCGAAGGGGCATGATGAGGTGCTTAATAGTGGCATACTCCACTTTGCCCCCTATTTCATTTATTTATTTTCTTTATCGATTTGAATCTTCCGAAATAAACATAACAATATAACAGTAAAAACGAATATTTTTGAACATATCCTGCCCTAATAAAATCATTTCTCATCTTGCCATATGGGGTACCCCGTACCGCGTAATTCGCTTTTTTTCCAAACCTTGTGATTATTCGTTTTTATTCTGCTTTTGTTAGAATATTATATTCGAAGTAGTAAACTCAATAAATAATCTGTTACTCTTACCATGAAAATATCAGTTTAATTCTCAATCAAACCTCAACTACCCCGTCTTGCCCCACCTTACCTTACCGACCGCTACCGATAGGCTTTCTTGAGTTTTTTATTTGAAACTACTACATAAAGTACTACATCAAGAAACAAATGTATTATTTTCTGGTTCTTAATGTAGAATTCGCATCCAATGCTTGTTGAATACTATCAACAATAGATAAAAAATCAATGAGAAAGATTTTACGAAATGGACCCACGCACTTTTTTCTGCAAGCGGTCTTGAAATTCCCAATTCTTTATGGTTCTAGTCCCAACAAAAAATCAATCCGTCGTTCCAAATACCATTCTCAAAGACAAGCATGCAGAATATCCCAAAAAATTCTGTTAACAATACTATGATAAATTTTTATAGAAAAGATTTGTCCGATTGTGTATTGCATAATTGAATTTTTTTGAATGTGTGTACTGGATTGAATTATCAACCAGACTAATTAACCCAACATTATGCATAACAAATTGAAACCCCCCTATCAAGACGGCCGATCTTGGCACATTCACAGTCTTCCCTACCTATCAGGTTATGTTAATGCAGTCACACCAGAACTGTTGCATTTTTTCCTCCAGTTCTTCGATATGTATCACTCTGTTTGCTGCAGCCCATAAAAACCGTTAAACATAATCATTACAGAGAGCTTAATATCATTACAAAATACAGTCTTTTTTGCTTGAAGTTGCAGTTTTAAACCGTACCGCAGTTCATCAGTCCAGCTGTTAGGTCGTATATCAAAATCGATCTGGACGTGTGTCAGGCGACAAAGATTTATGAAAGCGAATTCAATTCGGCGAAAAATTGCTTAAGGCAGTGAAATTTGGACATTGTTCGTAATTTTAGCTTCAGAAAGTCCCTGATCATATATGGAGTTAATACAGGGTGGTCCACATCGTAACCAACAAATCTTAACCACGTATTCTGCATCAAATTTAAGCCCTAGTTTGTCGTATAAACATATGTCTAGAAATGTTTCCTCTCCGAGATACGCGGTGTTAAAATTAGAGAAAAAAAATGTTTTTTATTAATAACTTTCACACTGCTTGAAAAATTTTTATGAAATTTGAGACATACGTTTTGAGCGTCAATTAGCATTCTTTGTATAATATCATTTCTTTTCTTTTCTACCAGTGGCGTCCGTGAGGCAGCGATACTGAATTCCGACAATGAAAATTACTATTTAAATCCTTATTTGATTTGGAGAAAATTCAGTCTCGTGACTTTTTGCTGTACGGGGCACCGTTTCCGGTAAAAAAATAAAACACATTCTCATGCATGAAGTAATCGCCTCGCTTCGTTCACGAAAATAGTCTTGTTATCAAACTATGCCGATTTCTTCATGCGTGAGAATGTGCTTTATTTTTTTGAACGGAAACGGTGCCTCGTACAGCAAAAAGTAAAACGACTGAATTTGCTCCGAATTAAACATGAATTTAAATAGTAATTTTTATTGTCGGAAAAACCAGTGGCATATCTTTTTTTATCTGAAAATATTTAGTATCGCTGCAGTACGGACGCCACTGGTAAAATAAAAAAGAAATGATATTATGCAAAAAGTGCTCCTTGACGCTAAAAACCTACGTCTCAAATTTCATAATAATATTTCAAGCAGTGTGAAAGTTATTGATAAAAATCATATTTTTCTATAAAGTAATACCCCATATCTCGGAGAGGAAATATTTCTCGATATATATGACAAACTAGGGCTTATTTTCGATTATTTCTTAGTTAGGATCCGGACCACCCTGTAAAATACGTTTGTTATTCATTCAATCTGCGGTTGTTAATATGACAATAGAAAAATTCATTTCACACGAATATACATATAAGGTATGAGTGAATAAGGATAACAAACTTGAAGAGTTGATTCTGCACGAAAAATTGATGACATAATGCTATCTAACATTCGTCCGCTTCGTTTTTTCGGATACGGGGTGACGGGTGTTATAGTTTAATAAAAAACTTATCTAAAAAAATGGTATGCTACTGCTACTATGACACATATTTGCATCTATCAATAATTTCTCAATTTTTTGTTCAATGAATTCATTACAATAAATTTCTCATGCCTTATGTCGTCATTCTAACACATTGTGCAGTAGCGATGCTACGTAACATGTTTTACTTGACTACAATACTACATATTGAACTACTTACCTTTTTTTAAAGGATTGAGACCATTACCCGTATATACGCCAAATATGAACATAAAATTCATTATTGCACATTTGTCAAAAAATGCGTTATAACTACCTCTTAATGAAACCCACCAAATTTTATCTATTATTTCTTGACCAGTTTCAGGAAAATAAATAAATAGTCAGTTTTCAAGTACCGTCTACCGTCTTTCAGGAAACGAAGCGTTTGCGACGAAAATTAGTGAAGCATAATATTATGCTATTTTTAATGCAGAATCACCTCCTGAAGTTTGTCACACCTATTTAACAAACTGTAGTTGAAGATTTTACCTATTCATTCAAAGGATTGAAAATAATGGCAAATTGTTATGTTTGGATGTATTGACTTCGAAATATTTATTTTTTATTTGTATAATTCGAATTTTTGTCAAGTTTTATCGTAGCCTGAATCTGTGTTGTTAACTGAAGCATAAGTTCAAGAACACGATGCAATTTCGAATGCCAACTCATTAGATAATTATTAATGAAAGTAGTATAAATTTAGATCAACCCAGAAATTCCTTGAATTTCAGCTGGCAGTGGATAGGAAAGTGAACATAACGCGAATTAATCAAACTTCCTTGCACATGAATTTGGCTGGATGAAAACAATTAATCCTATGAAATGTGTGTTATAATCTGGGTACAATGTCGTTAGCCCTATTCTCTGCGGATTGATCAAGCCGTTAATGAAAAAGTCGTGTTAAAAATATAAAACTCATGCAATATACATATTATCAGATGAAAGGTGTATCTGAGAGAAAATTTCGAAATACGTAGTGTATATTTTTTCAAAAGTACCCAAAGCAAAACCCCTGTATTATTAGCTTGCTTTTTTTTTTTTAGCCTAAGCTCCATTTTTTTACATATCATAATTAATGTTTCCTACTCAAGTAAATTATGAACTAAAAATTTACTATAAGTGAACAGCGTGCCAACCTGTTAAGTCAGTTTTCTTCAATTCCATTCTGCAAAATATTTAAGGAAAGCCCCGAACAAGTGTTTCTGAGCGCTCGTTCACTGGTGGAGCAATTATGCTATTATTACCTCAAAATTTTGTGTAGGACATTTTCACTTGAATCGGATATCCTGTTCTGCAAATTTAAAGATTCTTCTTTTCACTGTTCCAATTGAATTTTCTATATGATTCTGTTAACACTATGGCCACCAAATTTTGCATGAGACTCTTTTTGAGCATCTTGCATGTGGCCGCAAAATTTCATTTCGATTGGTTTCGTGACGAATCACAGACATTTGGACAAAACGATATAGCACTCGATTAAAGAACTGGCGCTCAAAAAGAGAAGAGAGTGACAGGGAGAGTTCAAAGAAGAGATGTGAATCTTCAATAAACAAGCTTCATTTCTTGCTTCCGAATACGTTGTGCTATGGAACTCTACACTGTTTAGGAAATCCCTGAAAGTGCTCAACCCCTCTTTTACAAATTACTCAAAAAAGGAAGCAGTAAGCACTGGATTGATTTTGCTCGCGAATACGCTGTGCTGACGACCACTTAAGTGACTAAGGTGCTTTCACTAACTTTTCAGCTTCCAGCACATGGTTCAGGCTGAAAGTTTTCGCATCAGAAACTTGGTCGTACTCGGCGCATAACAGGCACTCGCAAAACTTTACATTTGTATGAACCAAAAAATTAGTTTATCGAACTGTGGAGCAAAACATTGCGATGAATAAATTTCATTAATTTATTTTATTGAGATTTTTCATAGTTAACTAGTCCAGTCTATTTGATGAAAAATGGTCCATAATTTTCCCCGCCATATAACATCAAGTATAATAAAATAAACGAAGCAAAGCTCACCGAAACCACATCGACCGAACGCTTATGTATCGTGTGAAATAAAATTATTCACACCCCTCAACTAAATGACAGCTACGTTCCCAGAGACATACGTCAAAACGGCCATAACCCGTAAATCGTTGGGGTCGTTCCTGGAGCGATTCAGGGAATCATCCAAGAAGACGGTGGTGTCCTTGTTGCGCTCGTCACCAAGTATGAATCTTTATAGGTCATTTATCTGGAAGATATGATTGCGAAGTGAATTTCGCCAACCGAATAAAGGGCATTATAATTCTTCGGCGCATAGCCACTACCGACATCGGCGGAATCTATTTTGATACAGCAGATTCTTGGAGATAAAACTCCACCAGCTGAATTTAAAGCCGCCGCTCGTAAAAAATACATAAAAGTCGATCTAGTAGAACGCATCGTAATGGCTAAGTTATATTGCGGGGATATGGCGCGTTATTTTGCTAGCCATTCACTATTCCATCGTAATTTCTAGTTTAACTATTGAAATTTATCACAAAGACGGTGCGATTAAGCTTAAGTATTAAAGATTTCCAACGGTTCCGCAGAGGCTTTTCATCATAACAATTTTTAAGGTATTGAAGTTTCTACTTTGGATTTAGGGCTGTCGTAAAATTTCCTACGGTTTTTCTCCAGAAAATGAGCCGAAGAAAACTATACGGATACTGTACTCGAGTCTCGAGTTGATACAGTTTGGTTTGTTCGATACACAGACCTGTGCCGAAACATAATATGATCAGTTAAATACTTAAAGTTCATGAAACACCTAAAGCCATTAGGTGGTCGTACGCAGAAATATAGGTACATATACTGTGTTCATTCTGTTCATTACATAACAATTCAAGAAAGTCGATCTAGAGAACGCATCGTAATGGCTAAGTTATATTGCTGGGATATAGCGAGTTTTTTGCTAGCCATGCACTATTCCATCGTTATTTCTAGTTTAACTATTGAAATTCATCACGAGGGACGATTTAGCTTAAGTTTTGAAGAATTCCATCATCATAACAATTTTTAAGGTACATATTAAAGTTTCTACTTTGGATTTAGGGCTGTCGTGAAACTTTCTTCGGTTTCTCCCCTGAAAATAAGCCGAAGAAAATTATAAGGTGACTTCTCGATTTGATATAGTTTTTGATTGAAATATAATCTGGGAGGATTCTGCATTTCTAAAAAACTTTTCAAGTTTAATTAAGATGAAATGCTCATTTTAATTGAACATTTTTTTATTATTTATGTTTTCAGAAACTGGGAGTGAAAACCTAAATTTTGGATGAAAAGAGCAGTGGTTTTTACCCAAGAAACCAAATTTTTCATTACTTAGTACTTTTCATTTTCCGTAAACGTCTAGAGTACCATCGAACATAAGCCACCCTGTATACAATAAGATAAGCATTTTCAGTTTTTACCCAGATAACTGAGAGTTCGTGACCTTCTCGGATTGAACCTTCCGAGTAATATTTTGTAGTGTTCGAAAGGCTCTCCTAGAGAGCCTTCCTGACTTGCACTTGCGGATCTTATGATAAATACCATTGTATTACCAGTATTATACACATTTCTTTAAATCTTGAACAGTAATGAATTTTTCAGATGCCACTCTGCTGATATTGGAAATAATTTTTGAAATGTTCGTACTGGTGTTGAAATTCGATCTTCTTAATTATTTCCACTCTGCATTAATTATTCATCATATTTAATGAGTGAGATGAAACATGAAATTGTAAATCTTAATATATACAGGGTTTTCTTTTAAGATGGCCTATTGGACGTTTTAGGAGAACTAGTGAATATTTCGTTCTGAAATTTTAGGTGCAGCCTTTAGAATGAAGGAACTCTTCGCCTAAAATATTTTCAAGTCGACAGTGTTGCCACGCATATCTACTTTCTTATTTCAAATGAACTACCTATATTTTCATTTATGTATCGATTCAATACCAATTTGCAGTATAACCCACTTAAAAAAATTCCCTGCTATGCACTGTTGCCAAGTTATTCACAAATTTCTGGAATTTTGACATTTGCATTGCCAGTTTGGAAATGCAATATCTCGATTATTTTTTATGCGAACAGAACCAAACTTAGCAGTCTCATAGTAAAGACTACATGCATTCATGTGGTATATTCAGTATTTTGATACATCGTAAGGTTTTTCGGAGATATTGCTGCAAAAATGTGAAACTCGAAATTGAAATATTTCGAGATTTTTCAAATGGCAATCCCATTTTTATTTTACAGCATTCGATTCGAAATAAAAAATGAATGGCAGTCTCCTTTTACACTAATTATTTATTTTGGATAGCTTCGAATGAGATGAAAATACTGAAATTTTTCAGTATTTATAGTTCATGATCTATGGTTCTGTTTACGATGAAATGGTTCTATGATTATGGCGTGAATCTTTGAAGTAGATTCTACGGTTGAAATCATGAAAGTATTCGATGATCATGGATGTCATAGAAAAAAGTTTAACCATATTATTCGAACACGATTCGGGTTTTTCACAATTCACGGGAAATGCCAAAAATATTGAAAGGACCTTAACAATCGTTATTCACATTTAGCACGAATGATCGGAAAGAAATTCCAAAAATTGTTTAGGCCATAGGATTCATTCCGATAATTCACTTTATAATCACACAGCATTATGTCCATTGAACATGACTATAAATACTGAAAAATTTCAGTATTTTTCATCTCATTTGAAAACTGTCCAAAAAATAATTAGTGAACATAAGGCCAGGATTACAGAAAGCCTAAACAATTTTCGGAATTTCTTTCGAGTCATTCTTGCTAAATGTGAATAACGATTGTGAAAGAGTCCTACAAGTCCTTTCAATAAATTTTTGGCATTTCCCGTGAATTGTGAAAAACCCGAATCGTGTTCGAATAATATAGGAAAACTTTTTTCTATGACATCCATGATCATCGAATACTTTTTATGATTGGAACCATAGAATCTACTTCAAATATTCACGCCATAATCATAGAACCATTTCATCGTAAACAGAACCATAGATCATGAACTATAAATACTGAAAAATTTCAGTATTTTTCATCTCATTCGAAAACTATCCAATATAAATAATAGTTTAAAAGGAGGTTGCCATTCATTTTTCATTTCGAATCGAATGCTGTAAAATAAATATGGGGTTGCCATTTGAAAATCTCGAAATATTTCAATTTTGAGTTTCACATTTTTGCAGCAATATCTCCGAAAAACCTTACGATGTATCAAAATACTGAATATACCACATGAATGCATGTAGTCTTTACTATGAGACTGCTAAGTTTGGTTCCGTTCGCATAAAAAATAATCGAGATATTGCATTTCCAAACTGGCAATGCAAATGTCAAAATTTCCAGGAATTTGTGAATAACTTGGCAACAGTGCATAGCAGAGAAATTTTTTTTAATGGGTTATACTGCAAATTTGGTATTGAATCGATACATAAATGAAAATATAGGTAGTTCCATTGAATAAAGAAAGTAGATATGCGTTTGAGATAGACGTGGCAACACTGTCGACTTGAAAATATTTTAGGCGAAGAATTCCTTCAGCCTCAAGGCTGCACCTAAAATTTCAGAACGAAATATTCACTAATTCTCCTGAAACGTCTAATAGGACAACTTAAAAGGAATAGCCTGTATATTTCTTTTGTGCGTGTGTATGTGACTGAACTCCTCCTAAACGACTGGACCAATTTTGATGAAATTTTTTGTGTGTGTTCGTGGAGATTCGAGAATGGTTTAGATTCACAAATCAGCCCGACAGGTGGCGCTGCAGTCGGTATCTAGGTTATTTATAATTTATAAGGCAAGAAACGGTTACCGGATCAGCTAGTATACTATAATTTTGAGTTCATTCCTTCATGGTGTCACAAACAAAAAGAAAAAATCCGATTTCTGTGCGTTTCGTATTCGGAAAATGATAAAACTTCGTTTTACCAAAGCTTGAATACAAAATACTTATGTATAAATCATACTTATCTATAACTCATACTATCATTGTTGCTTGGCTATAGGTAATGGACACAATTATTCTTATAAATATACCTCCAATAAGACGGCGTCTTACAGATCATTACACCCACCAGTTATGCAAATAATTTATTACAACAAAATGATTTATTTTATATCTGTTGTACCATAGTTCCCTCGTTATTCTATCTCTAACCGCGAAATTTAAATAGTTTCACTGCTAAGGCCGGGCGCACACCGGAGTCGAGAGACGACAAGAAGAGAGAAAGAAAGAAAGACTGGGAGTGAAAGAGCTCGAGAGAGAGAGAGAGTTTGTTGAGTCTCGAAGGGGTATAGTAGCCGTAAAAGTGTTGTGGTAGAGGAAACCATCGGACACGATATCTTCGCGCCATCTCAAGTGCTGATCGAACTTAATCCCCAGATAGCTTAACACCCCTATTGCACTCAGCTCCACGGCAGGAAGCAGGGAATTGGACAGGAGAGTGGGCAGCGCGAGAATGTTATCACTACACTTCCCTGTTGCCTGCCGCTGCTCCTCGTGCTGCCTTCACTTCCTACTTTGGCGGTTTTTCGTACGAAAGTCAAAGGACCGGCAGCAAGCAAAGTAATTAAATTTAACTAGTTTGCTGTGGAATTCCTTTGTCCGTCATTGCCGACATTTGGTCGTGAGAGAAATGTTGCAGCTGAGTGTGAATGCTCACTGTCTTCGTTACTGCCGCAAAAGTATTTCGGGAATTATTACCGACAACACGAACGGCAGTAGCGAGGGCTGAGTGTAATTGAGGCATATGGAATCAGCTTTTTCTATCTTAGAGCAATCACATCCGGAGAAGTTTACACAAGCAAATGTATGCAGTTTTAACTTACTAAGCTGGCTGGTCCGATATCACAGGGGAAAATGTCATGTATTTCGTCTTCATTATATTTAAATTCAAAAGATTTCTATCGAGCCAACGTTTAATTTTTCTTAAATCTATTTATCACTGGTTATTCTAATGATTTTGAAGATATTCGCGCCAGTTCTCTTGATTCTACATTATAATGTGCTTGCAGTGATATTGAAGTTTATTTATATTCACTTCAGAAAAATGCCTATTATTAGTATATATTATTCATATCATTTGCAAGAAATGTGAAATTTATATTAGGTATTTGCAAGAAATGTGAAAAACATGATTCCTCACAAACAGCAAAATTCTTGAGTGTGTACAGTAACGTGGTTCGATAATGGGTACTTGTACGCATTAATTCGATTATGTTTTTCTAATTCTGTAAACCTTCAATTAGTTAGATATTGTACCTATTAACCTTAAGGTGGATGCGACACATTTCTAAAAAAATTCCTGTTCATCTCAGTTTATGAGGAAGTTATAATTATATTGTTTCAGTACCCATGAAAAAAGCACGATTCTGCCTTTCGTTATTATTGAACTGTAAAATTTCAATAGGAAAACCAACATTTGCTTTATAGTTCATTTCAGTTTTATCGCTCTTAGAGACTATCTATGTTTTTTAGTGATCTGAACTGCCTTTTAAGACGGCGTATTAGTGCCACTGCGATGAAATAAAAATCAGTAAATTGAGATATTTAATCTGTCAATTTACACTTTCATTTTATTAATTGACATATTCATTTTGTCAATTGATAAATTTGATCTGTCAATTGACACTTTTTATCGTCAATAGATACTTTTTAATCTGTCAAATGACAGGTTCAATCTGGCAATTCAACTATGCTCAACATTGTTTAACCGCTTCTCGCTCTGTCTTTGTCCAAGAGAATGAAAGATCCTCTTTTTTTGAAACTTATATTTGAATAATGCTTTCATATATGTATAATTGATAACTTGGAAATTTAAAATTCTAAACCATTTTCACGAAACTCGAATATGACTTCACAGTCTGCACCAAAGTAAGTAGTCTTTGATATTATGAATTCGGTTCATTTCTTCCATTGATTCGAAAAGCACCAACAAGGCACTGAATATAGGTATGTATATTCATTTCATAGCAATTTTAAAATGATAGTGCCGAGCTTTTCAGCAACGAAAGAGAGAACCTTTTGAACGTCCGGATTAATTTGACTGATTGAAATGTGTAAATTGTGATACTAAATCAGTCAATTGACAGGTTTTGCTTTATTCGCAGCGGCACTAATACGCTGTCGTACTCTTCTCGTCGGAGACCGTCTTTCGACTTCGGTGTGCTCCCGGCCTAACAACACTGCTCGAAATCAACACAATTCGTCACATACATCTCATGATTCAAGATGCTAGAATGTTAATAAAATGAGACATAAAATCTTTCGTCCGCTCCTTCCTACACGAGAATAGTGCCAATTATTGTCATCGTTACGTAAAATGAAATATGTTTGCAATAGTAATTGTGCATAGTGATGCTAATTCTTGGATCGAGTTTGTATTTTAATTCTACTCGGATAGTTGTATTTTATGATGAAGATATCTCGGTTTAGTGCCTGAGTCATCTTCCTAATGGTATCGAAGGATTAGAAGTAGATATAAAATTGACAATTAACAAATGAAGTATATCCTTATAGTAGGGAAATTATTATTGGGTAATGATGAGTTTGTAAACATATGCGAAAACAGAATTTGTGAAGCATTAGTGCTGACTGTTGCATAGTGTGCTCATGTATGGAATTTTCTGAACCATTATGATATCTCTTCCTTGTACATACGGATTTATTAGTATTTGTAGATACGAAAGATGAAACAAAAATAATTAACACGATAGTACGAGGGTTACCTTTTATATATTGGGATTGCACTATCTTAGTGTTGCAATATGGTAACTGATAGCTATCGATGAAAGTGTGGAAAGGTTAGCTCGACTTCGTAAAAAATCTCATCTAGTATACAGATGGGTCCTCAAGGAAGTAAATAGCAGGCATTTCCATTTACGGCCTCAAATACAGGTGCCTTTGAGAAAACCAATAAGAATGCTCCAAACTGAATTTTTGGCCATAGACAGATGCGTTCAAGTCTGTCTGTCGAGACAGTACAAAGGAGCTAGAATTTGCATTGCCTCTATCAGTCAGATGGCACTTAGGCAACTGGCGAGTAAGTAAGAGTATCCCTGAGCAGAAAGAAGCTTTTGAGCGCTCATTCATTGGTGGGACAATAAGAATATTACCTCGAATTTTTATATGGAACTTGACATGGATACCAAATTCATAGGTATATTATGGAAATTATTCAACAAGTAAAAATATAAATTAAAAAATTTTAATTCTATGGTTCTGATGATGCGATCCTCCTGAAATTTCGCATGAATATTCAGTATATCAGTTTTCATTCACCAAATTAATTTCACTCGAATCAGATATTCTGTTATGGAAATATAAAGATTCTTCTTTTCTATATTCCTATTGAATTTTCTCTCACAGTAGGCTGTCGTAGGCATTTAGAACGTGAAACAGAAAAGATATTTGGGCACTTAGTCCATTATTGATGATTGGTCTTCATATTATGCCAATGTATCGGCGCAAATCAGAATTCCTCTCCAGGGTGGCACGACCTTCACGCCAACTATGCGAAGAAGGTTACATTCCTAGGCAAGATAAGCTTTAGTATATAGTTACGTTCAAAAGACCGCATTCGTCGCCGTACAGAAAGGTAGTTACAGTTCCAATTATTGAGCACAATCTAATAGAACAATCAAACAATCCCGAAATTTGTCAACCATCGTACAATCTCGCGTCTGATACTTTACTGCAGCTTTTGTGTCAATTATAAGTAATAATTGTGTCTTTACTACTAAAAACTTCAATGATTTGGTTCGCATATAAACATAGTCAGAGGCTTATAATTATTTTTTGTACAACTGTCAAAAAAACTTGATTTTTTCTCATCACTTTGGATGCGTACATGATGATTACTTTTATTCACCGTTAAAACAAAACTTTTTTTTAAAGTAAAGATATGCATAGAAATATTATATTGGAAGCATTGTCTCAATCATTTCATATTTCAGCGATGAAATTCACATTCACAGTTGTACATTCGAGTGAATTTATTAACACTCTCATATGCCATGAAAAAAACACTCATTTTACGCACTTAGTACAAAAATAACTATTTTATAGGGTTGGAAGAATTTAAGAATTAAACGCCATACTTCATGTACTTATTACTTAATTTTTATAAAATATTAATTTGATTATTTTCTCTTGTTTCATTCCACGTTTTGTTCAGCGTTCGCCAGCCGCCAGCGAAATCAGAAATAATTACTCTTAAATTGAATTTTCCGTCGATCTCAAAATAAAAGGTGTGATTTAAATGTGTACGAGATTGATCATTAATGAACCATTTTAATGCTCGATTCTGCTCTTTTAATGTGCAATCCTCATGGCAACCGTTCACAAAGTATTCAGAAGCACTATACGAGAAATGTTTAAACTCTACTGGCCCATGAATACATAGAAATTATATTATGTCGAATGTGAGTCTTATACAAAATGAGAATGTATTCAATCAAAAATCCATACAAAATTCATATTGAGATAGTCGGACAAATATTGTAATCAACTAATGGCCTCGAATTATTAAAAATTTCAATTTCTTGACCATTAGTCGCTGCCTTCAATAACCTAGTTGATTAAATAACTAATATTGGTACTATACCCACTCAGAATAATCATGATCAAATACTGACTCTTTTGTACTCGATAAACTTATTGTTCACTTGAATCACGTACAAAAAGAGATACAATGTTCGCAGTCACACCTGTTTTGTCCGCTCCCTCGATTTTATCAACAACAAAAGTAATCAACCTATAGAGAACCTATTGCGCTATTCGCTACAATAACAACATAATGTTATAAAAGTCGTTGTGAAGAAAAACGGACGCCAACAATCAAAGAAGGAGTCTATGCCTTTTGCGGAGAACAATTTTCCGTACAAGTTGATATAGTGTATGATAGATAAAAAGTTTATATTAATTGAATGATATACATCATAAGAGTTCATTAGGCAGTGATGCGATACTTTGCTGCAACTTCTTATATTATTACGCGGATGACAGAAATTTATATCGTATACATGATCACAGTGTAAACTTCTCGAACGGTAGTGTTGAATGCTAAACACTTTTGAAGCCATAAACGTTTATGTGAACGGCATATTCGAATAAGTATGTGATTTAAATTATTTGAAGGAATTAATTTGATGAACACTTATGGGACTCTAGTGTGGGACCTCATCACGTCATCAGGTATTTCCGAAGGAATTTCAGGTATTTACGAATGTCTTCGTATACAGGGTGTACATAATAGTATGTCACAACTTGAGGGGGTTAATCTACATGTGATTTCAGGAGAGAAAGTTATATAAACAGGCGGTCCGTAAAAGCTTCGTTACGAAGCTACAGGGTGTTGTAATTTCCAAAAAAATTTAAATTTTCTTCATAATTCTTGCAGTTTTTGAGATATTCCGTCCAAATTGGAATGCGAGATACTTCAGCAGTCTCCATCATTGCAAGTCCTGAATCTTAACTTGATCTACAGGATCAGCGTAAAATACATTTTTGATATCTTTGTTCAATTTAAAAACTTTTTTGACTCTTGTGATTTTTCGTATCTCTAACCGTTTTCGAGTAAAAAAATTATTGAACGTATGTTATGTTGTATGTTATTCCCTAAATAAAAGAAATAATAGAAATATCCGATAGGTATCCCTAAAATTCGCCTTTATTTTGATAGCTCGTCATCTGAGACTCAACTTGATTTTACGCTGACCAGTGGCGTATAGCAAAAAAGTTTGAGAGGGAAAAAAGAGACATGGCTCCGAAAAAGAAAACATCCTGTAGATTCTAGTAAAGATTCAGGACGTGCAATGAGAGACTGTTGAATGTAGCTCGCATTCCAAGTTTGGACTGAATAACTCAAAAAAGTTATGAAGAATAAAACCAATATTTCAACACCCTGTATCTCCGTAACGAAGCTTTTGCGGACCCATGTTTATATGGACATTTTTCTTGAAATTATACGTAGTTTCCTTTAAGTTGTGACCTACTATTATGTAACACCCTGTATTTATTTGAATGTTTGAGAGCGAAATATTCGGTTTGTTTAAAGTTATATAACCTCAATAATAACAAGGCAAGATCAGCTCCTAAGTTCAAGATTGCTATTCGTTGATTTTTATCGAGGAATATTATTCTATACTGTATATAGCATTATAGCTTTTAGCTTGTGCGTATAATTTGTTTTGCATCATAGGAAGTTTATAACCAAGCTTGAAAAGATGAAAGAATATTTTATCTTAAACTTTCGCATATTTTCTGTTATGAGACCGGAAAAAACTCAACTATTTTTTCAGTTCAGATGCTTCGGACGATTATATTCACAACAATAATATTAATTTTAATTATTATTAATCCTGGGGCATATTGTACCAAACTACTTTACAACTTTTCACATGGCACTTTGCAATCTGACAAATTCCAAAAGTGAAAATTATTTATGTTGCACAATATTTCTCCCAACATTCAACTTCTGCGAAGTGCTTTTCACTTTGAACTTGACTTTTCACATTGCACTTTTCAATTATTGAATGAGTTTCGTGCAACGTAATTCATTTGAAAAGTGCAAAGTATTAGGTGCAATAGGCCCTTGGTGCGTTTTTTCCATCAACGATCATCACACTGATAATTTAGGTCTTCATCCACGCATTCTCCGATACTGAAAAATGTACTTGCCTTATTTTCTATGTTTTATTAGTCCAGTTTGAAATCTGAATTAACGGGGAAAAATCACGCGGAGGCAAAACATCTCGACACATTGCTTTTGAACGGACATTCCTCATAATAATTTAGAGAAAACTGAAAAAAAATTAACGAAGAAATGTCGGTAACTTTAGAATGTCAAGTTGACTTATAGAGAATCCTAGGTCAAAAGTGACTCCTAATTATTCCACTCTCTGAGGCCCAATATCAATAGGAAAACTGGAGTTGTATTTCTCAAAACATTGGAAAAATGTTCTTTTCAAAAAACTACTTCATCGAATTATTTCATTAAGTACAGGGTCTTTATAAATGATTATAACAGCGCAGTTGGCTTTGGATTGCAGAATACCAATCTCTAACCAATCAGACCATAGCATGATCACAGAATTCTGTGGTTTGTATAATCCAAAGCCAACTGCGCTGTTACAATCATTTATAGAGACCCTGTATTATAATGCACTGAGTCGATATATTGCATACACTGTGCATGTAATTTCTTACCTCCTTCTGTTTCGGTGAGTCAATATTTCTAATAATCTTGACTTCTTCAGTACGAGATTTTGGGAAAATGTGTAAAAATTTCACTATCTCAAAGACAAAGGAGACCTGAAGTATAAGAACATTCACCTAGAATTGTATTGATGCAATCATCACTAAGAGCTATATCGAAAAAAATCAAAGAATGAAAAATCGCCGATAAAGAACCCATTTATTCCGGACAAAGTAGGTATATTATACAGTTATTTAATTGTATCTTCTATTAAATTAAACAAAAATGTACTCAACAACGAGAGTCTTATGGGAGATCTCTCACTAATTATCCATTAAATGTGATTAATGGGTACATAATTGTACTTAATATAATTTTATCAGTTATTAATGTGTTTTGATTTTGTATCAACAACAATTAAGTTCTTTATTCTGAAACTAGAAGAATCGGATATTGAAACGTAAGTGTAATTATGGAAGATATTTGTTATTATTCAGTCCTTGACTCCGATCATCTTGGTGTTGATTTATATTTTAACTATTTGTGATGTATAAAGAGCTCAGTTGAGACCTCACACGAGTGTTTATATTTATTTGTATAAGAAATTTCTTGATGATACTTCTTTGAGTACCTACTACAAAATTTCCGTGTTTTCTCTATACAGGAACATCACGGGTTATTTTGTGTTACGAGTATGATTCCTATTTTGTGAACCTTCTTTATGAAATGAATTTCGACTTCCTACACTTAATTCATCTTCTAGGCCAGTGTTTTTCAATCTTTATGACTTCGCGACCCCTTTACAGGTTGAAATATTTTGGCGACCGTCTTGTGACGTAGAAGGCCAAAGAAAACATGAATTATTTTGAATTTGAATTATTTTGAATACGTACATCAGATATTACTTATTGTTATAAAAAGCCATTCGCCACTTCATACTTGTGTGAATTGACATTTTCTTTAGAATATAATAGAATAGAATAATTTATTCATGCTAATACATAGAGTGTTTACATACGTCATACAATGGAAGACATCAAAACTAAAATGCGAAATAGACTGAAATTAGAAAATGACTTGTTTATTAACGTTTCAAAAATAGCACCACAATTTGATAAACTTCTGAAAAATAAACGAGCACATCCTTCCCATTAAAATTGCGTTTTTATTGTGTAAGAACCTCGACTTTTTCTTTTAGCCGACGACCCCCCGAGTAAGGCGTCACGACCCTCCTAGGGGTCGCGACCCACAGATTGAAAAACACTATTCTAGGCAATATGAACATTTTCATTATCGAATTTTTGTATTTTCTCGAATCAACTGGGAAAAAATAAGAAAATGATTTCGAAACATGTTAAAGTTTTTTTTATTGTTTTGATTAATGATTATATTAGTAACTTTTGGGATTCATTTAAGAACCTAAGAAGCTATTAAGCCGATGGGGGTTGAGCATCCCTGAAAAGTGAATGATTATATGAAAATTTCTTGAATTAATTTTGCTGATTTTTATTATATTAATATTTTCATATCAATAAAACCTACCGAATCGGAGACCATAAAAAGCAAGCTTAACTCAATAAAATGATATCACTTAAAAGAAAGACTGGGACGTAGAAAATTGAGGAAGCAGCTTTCATGTCGATAAACGAAAACCCCATTAGTCAACCGTCTGTTGATATCAAAAAGACTTGGGCTCCACTAATAAGATCCAGCATCTAGCGTGAAAATATCAAATGAATATTTTAGCACTGAATAAATGAAAAATAGATCAAAGTCATCATTGTTTTCTGAGAACTGTCGGAAGTGAGAAACATTTTTAATGATTGACAAAGATTCGACGTGTTTTCCTGATGACAGCTGGAGAATGCTGACCGAAACGTTGAACAAAAAAAGTAAATATGATGAAAATAACCCAAATAATATATCGATAAAAGTTCCATGCTCAAGAATTTCACCTCAAAAAATGTTGCAGGAAAACTCAGTCTAGTTTATTTAATATTTCACAGCTAAGGTTCATTGAACCTTGAGGGCTAACAGAAGTTGCAGTATTCTATGACCTTTGATACTTTACAATTTTTCCACAATATTGGAGAAACCACAAGTTTTTGGGTGAACTGTAGTGTGGAAAAACTTTCAGTAGATCGTCCACCACTATTCAACGAAAGAATCAGAGATTTGAAAAATTTTATACCCACTTCAGAATTATTCCAGAAGCTGTAAAATGAGACACCCACTTCTCCAGCCAGCAGCTGTCATATCTTCGAGGTTTCTTAGTATCCATAACAGGTTCCTATTATGGTTCAACTTTACACTCTTTGTGGTAGACCAAAACGAAGAGCCATTCGTTGCACCAATTAAATTATGTTAAAATTTCAAAATGTGACAGTTTGTTCTGTTCCAACGACGAGGAAAAGAGAAAACCGCCTTTGATGAACGTATTTTATAGGCAATAACGACAAATGGGATCAGGAATTACACACCCAAACAACGACTATTTATTTCCAAAAACATAAAACGGCGAAGGTGGAACCTCTAGGACCAATATAAATTTAATGAGATCGTTAACAAGTTATACAGTTTCCAATACCGAGTTGAGGGCGGTATTTCTCCAGCTTCCAGAGTCGTTTTGGAATGCAAACTATAAGAAATTATGTTTCAAAGACGTGGCAGATTCATGGAACGGCTGTCAGAACTGGCTGTTATCTACACCTTTTCCAAATAGACCAAGCAATAGAGCTATCGAAAGGTCGATTTCGTGACAAAATACTACCTGAAATCTGACTGTGCAGTCATGCAATAGGTAGTTTCCACATGCTTTTCATGATAAATTCCACTCCTGCATCGTCTGAGGTTTTTTTTGAGAAGCGAAAAACAGCCAAAAAAATCCAAAATTTTGCTTTTTCGCTTATAAAACGTGAATTATTGATCTGATCGAAAAGCTGTTAAGGCACTTTTTGTAGAGAATTCAAAAACAAAAAAAATGAGAGGCGACACGTCTCAAGCGGATAATTAGTTTCCGAGAAAAGTTCAAAAAACTGGAATGAAACATCAATTTTTCGAAAATTCATAACTTGGTCAATTTCTGAGATGAAGCGTACTTGCTCTGAATTTAAGTAGTTATTAACATATGCTTTATTGGTGCAGAATTACAAAGCTGTCGGATAAAAAGTTTTTGCACAATCGCAGTTTTCCGAATTAGACGTACTTTTTTCAAGAAGGTCGTGATACTCAGCTACTTGTCGGATTTGAATTTTACAAAAAGCATTTTAAAGAAGAAATAACATTCTTCAAATCGTTTATTATCTCGATACCGACCGATAATGTTTAGTGGGTGAAAAACAGGAGCCAAAATGCTCGAATGCATTGAACTAGTCGTGGAGTGGGAGTCGCCCGCTATGCGACGCGCGAAGATACAAGGTAAACAGTTTTCCCCTCGCATAGCGGGCGACTCGCCCCCACGACTACTTTGATGCATTCGAGCATTTTGGCTCCTGTTTTTCACCCACTAACATTATCGGTCGGTATCGAGATAATAAACGATTTGAAGAATGTTATTTCTTCTTTAAAATGCTTTTTGTAAAATTCAAATCCGACAAGTACCCGAGTATCACGACCTTCTTGAAAAAAGTACGTCAAATTCGGAAAACTGCGATTGAGCAAAAACTATTTATCCGACAGCTTGGTAATTGTGCACCAATAAAGTATATGTTAATAACTAATTATTAATAATAAAATAAAAAATATTAATAAAAATTTGTTAATTCAGAGCAACTACGGTCATCTCAGAATTGACCAAGTTATGAATTTTCGAAAAATGGATGTTCTTTCCAGTTTTTTGAACTTTTCTCGGAAACTAATTATCCGCTTGAGACGTGTCACCTCTCATTTTTTTGTTTTTGAATTCTCTACAAAAAGTGCCTTAACAGCTTTTCGATCAGATCAATACTTCACGTTTTATAAGCGAAAAAGCAAAATTTTGGATTTTTTCGGCTATTTTTCGCTCCTCAAAAAAAACCTAAGACGATTCAGGAGTGGAATTTATCATGAAAAAAATGTAGAAACTACCTATTGCATGACTGCACAGTCAGATTTCAGGTTATATTTTTGTCACGTAAAAAAACCTCTATTGCTTGGCCTGAAATGGAATTCAGAAAACGTAATATCTAATAGGGAATTCGAAATTCAGAATAAAAACTTTATTTTCAGAAACGGTAATTAGAATTTCAGAATAGGAATATTCAATTTAGAATAAGAAATTGTAATTCAGAATAAGAAAATTGTAATTCAAAAATAGGAAATTGTACTCCAGAATTGGTTCCATATATTTTAAACAAATGCAAGAGACTTTGAGATATGATTCCTCGATGAAAATAAGCAGGGATAGTTCATATAAATTTTTTCGTAATCGACCTTCCAAGATACAGCTTTTGGAAGGCGATGACGAGTTGACCGTTTTAAATTTTTTCACGACTTCTTAAAAACAGTGAGTCATAAAACTATGCATAATATAAAGCACTATGTAGATGTTACTCACACAGTTTTTTAGATCTCATAACTTTATTATTAGGGATGGAAAATAACAACCCCCCATGATTTGTGTTCAAAAATTGTTTTGGTGCTGGTGGTTTTGGTGTTTCCCATTCAATTCTGGAGAAAAAAAGTGTCCTGCAAAATTTCGATACAGTCGATACTTTTCCCGGAAAAAAAAATTACAAGCAGTTATGGTGGGGTAACGGCCGATTTGGATAGCGCTCCGAATATAAGCGCATAGTATATGTCGAATTCCCATCGGCCAAACCGTAACAAAAGTGCATATCTGCCAAATCTACCATTTTCATAACTGAGTAATTATTTTTTTACTGCAAAGTATTTATTGAAAAAATCGAACTCTTCTGAAACTGAAAATTGTAGAAAAAATCATAGAAATTTTTTTTCCTTCTGTCAAAACCAATTTTGAGCATAAACAATATCTTAAAATATTAATTCTATGAAACATACGATGGAATGGAATGAACAGTGATCTGAACTGCTTGCAAGTTTTCATTTTTTCCGAGAAAAGTGTCGAAATTTCAAAACAGCCTTTTTTTCTCCGGAATTGAATGGGAAACCATAAGAGAATATTATTTTTCGAAAATCTATCCCACGAAAACAATTTTTGAAGGAAAATCATGAGGGGTTGTTATTTTCAACGCCCTATGATAAAGTTATGGAATAAAAAAATTGTGTGAGTAACATCTACTTAATGAATCATATTATGTATAGTTTTATGACTATTGATTATATCATGAATAGGATCATAGGATGAACCAACAAGTCTCTTAATATTTGAAGAACATTCGTTTAGCAAGGGTGATTTTGTCATCCCAAATAGTATCATTGAGTATACCTCTATCTACATTATATTTACATGTATATTTAAATTCAATGATAATATGAAATGATGCTTCGGTACGATTAGACACAATAAATGTATATATTCGATGTAACAAACAGCTTTGTATTCATTTTTCATATTAGCAAGTAAAATCGTAATTAGACGGAAATCCATCTATGCATACAATGAGAATAAGGTCCGTTACATTTTTGTTAATCAAAATTGGAATAGAAACTCAGGATGTAATGACGGTAGTCCACGTTGCAGCTTGCAGCTCCATTTGTTATAATTCTAATCAGAATACAACAAAAGCTTGAATCCATTCAAATGAGCTATTCATTATCCCAATAATTAGTATTAGAAGAATAGTATATTGTATACTGGTTAGAAAAGCCCTGAAAATCCTGAGCGACTGCGAAGATTGATAAGTCGAGGCGTAAGCCGGGACTTAGCAACACACTAACACAGGGTCCAGGAATGTGGCTTTTCCTACGACATGAACATATTATTTTTCTTCGAATTATTCAAACTTCAACAGATTTTAATAAATTTAGAAAAAAATTCATTCACAAAGAAATGGTGCTCTGATATTCGTAATGAAATTACTTGGGTTAGAATGAAAACGTATAAAGGTTGAATTCTCAAACTTGATGCTTATAAATTTTTGCGAGTGTTCTAGAGAGTAATAATAGGTGATGATTGAAATATCCATTTTCCAGAATCCTTCAGAGCTGGATGAGGCAGTGAGTACTGCTTCATTAAAATTATTATCGAAGAAATCGAGAGAAAAGCACGATACATGTTACATATTAATAGTTATTCAATCAACTAGGTTATTAAAGACAGCGACTAATGGTCAAGATATTTTAATGCGCGAGCGGCGAACGCGAAGATTTTTTTCCGACGATCTCAATCTGAATTGTGTATAAATTCTTGATTGAAATACATTCTCATTTTGCACAAGAAATACATTTGACATAATGGAATTTCTATGCATCTATGTTCCAGTAGAGTTTTGACATTTCTCGTAGTGCTTCTGATTACTTTGTGTACGGTTGCCATGAGGATTGCACATTAAAATATCAACAATTAAGCATTGAAATGGGTCATTAATGATCAATTTCGTACACATTAAAATCACCTTTTATTTCGAGGTCGGCGGAAATAGTTATTTTATCAACTGGGCTATTAAAGAGAGTTACTATGTTGTCAAGATATTTTAACGCGTGAGTGGAGCGATCTCAATATGAATTGTGTATGAATTATTGATTGGAATACTTCTCTTTCTCCTTTGCAAAAGACTTACATTTGACATAATAAAATTTCCATGTAGGGTAAGTCAGGGTGATTATGGCGAATCGGGTGAAATGGTGATTTACTATATTTCTTTTCCGAGTGCACAGATGTCGCTTAATGTCTGAGTACCAGCTGTTTCTGATCCGTTCAACGTGCACCTGCAAAAAGTTGGCCCCGTTTTAAAAATCGTACTAAATTTGTACAAAACTATTTGCGATGCTCAATAATTTTTATACGTTGCATGCGTTTATAGAGATGGCTTTCCGTAACGAAGGCCGAGAGAGAAGTATTCTTGATATATTCTGCCTTCTTAGTTTATTTATGTAATACATAACCTAGAAAACATGGCCTCTAATATTTCCTTTTTCTGCTGTGCTATTCACCGTTTCACCCATAGGAATTGGGAGATATTGTGAATCCTGGCATGGGTGAAATGGAGAAGGATAAAAAGCGTATTTTTATGAGTTTTGTCGAGAGTTTTGTGGATGCATAAATTTTAAAAAATATTATAAAATTACAAAGATATATTTTCTGTTAAAGCGGAAGGGCCTAGGACGAATCGCAGCTTTTATCTTTCGTGTTTCTTCTGGTTAGGTCTGTTCGAGGGTTGTCACTATTCCAGCCTCGATTCCAGCAATCACCATTGTTCCAGGTAAGGATGCCTATATATAGAAGAAAAATTAATGGCTTTAGCTGACGTTTTGAATTCTCCAGAAATCATCGTTAAACTCCGAAACAGAAATCGTCAAAAAAAAAACAATCGAGTCAGTGAAAAGTGGACCAGATGCTAAAGGAAAGCTCAAAGGAAAAACCATAGCAAAAAAAAAAGCAAACGGAAAATCTTAGATACGTAACCTAAGAAATGAAAAAGTCCACCACTGACGCCGAATCGGAATCATCTCTGGATGTCGACTTGCAGGACGAGGATGACGGCAGGGACGATGATGAGAGTTGTTGTGTAGGATGTGGTGAACTTGACAGTTGCACTAAAAAGGACGTCGATTGGATGGAATGTATTAGCTGCCAACATTGGCTGCATGAGATTGCACAAAATATGAATCCATGTGTAATTTGTTCGGTAAAAAGCAAAAGAAGTAAGATCACCATTTCACCCTTGAGCATGGGTGAAATGGCGAATTTGGTTTGAAAAAAAAAATTCATTTTCCAGAGTTTCGTTATGCCTTAAAGAGTTTATGGTACTGTTAAGTTGTTGTCTCTATATTTTGCCAAAGAAAAGTGTTTTCATTCTGTTTAAATATGAATTTTTTTGTTTTCTACACGGCTCTTTTTTTTTTTTCACCATATCACCCTGACTTACCCTATCTAGTTCCAGTAGAGTATTCACATCTCGTAGCGCTTCTGAATACTTATGAACGCGGTTGCCATGAGGATTGCACATTGAAATAGCATAAATTGAGCATTAAAATGGATCATTAATGATTTGAGACGATAGTTCTCGGTCAGAAAATAACGTAATGGCTTTTTCTACCCCATTGTTCTAAGATGGAATCTTCAACACTGTGGGCCAACTATTTAAGGAAATGACATCCACTTAGTAAGAAAGTTTCTTCAGAAAATTCTGCCAGGAATGTCAAAATTTCGTTGTGATTCGTGGAAAATGAATTTAATGTAATAAATATCACTTTTTAGCCATTAATGAGGGTATGAATTGTATTGGGTTTGACCTTGACTGTTCTCACTGTTTCAAAGCTGTTCCTATCTCTGATTAGCCTTTGCATTCTCAATACCCTATGGAATTTCAAAAAATGCATAAGTATTTTTTTAAAAATTGTGTTTTTCAAAATATTGGAATCTCAACAGCATTTTCGAAGCAAAAAAATACTCATAGAAAGGAGTTGTTGTTTCCGACAAATTTCATTTCTGATTCGGAAATATTCATACACGTGTGAGAATGAAATCTAGAATTGTGGGCTTTCACGATAAATATCTGCCATTTTCACGGAAGGCACTGTGGATTTTATGGGAAACCTACTCCTTATCGTTCCGTTTCAGATTGTTCGAATGAAACATGGTAACTTCATATCTTATGCGGGTTTGATATCGATAAATTGTTGCGATTTATAGATATCCGGTAAACAGTATGTTTATTTTTGCTGATTCTGGATCATCTGTCAGTAAGGTCTACTCTTCATTTCGCGAATGAGAGAAGATTTTCATTTATATGCTGCAAAGAGTATTTCCAGAAGAAATTATTTCGAAGATAATTAGCCCTCAGAAACTGAAAGCGATTATTCGTTATGCGTTGCGTAGTCAAGTTTTTGAGAAAAAAATTATTAAAATCACCGAAACAATCTAGTCAATTCAACGAATTACGATTAACGATACCAACTGGCCACCCTGTTGTGAATCGTCATCCCCACTAATTAAGCTTGCTTGTACGTCATCATTGCGCGACGTTTGAACATACGAGTAAAGAAATCGCATTTTCACTGTTCAGTTGAAAATTTATTACTTGAAATTTTTAGAGAATTGAATAGTTAATAGGTATACATTTTTCATTACTAAATTATTTGAAATTTTTCATTTGAATAAGAAACTAAAAGCAAGTTTTTTTTGGCCTCTTATACATTTATAGTGCAAATCGTATCTGTTCATGATCGAGAGTAGAAAATTGTAGTTTTAGTTGGATGTCGAGTGAATCAGTACATAATATATGAGTTCAATTATTTTGATTGCTCATTATACTGAATATTATTATATTGATTGAATCAGTCGTCAAGTTCACAATTTTATTATAGGACATTCTTATCTCCCGACATTCGATATTCTTATCTTCAGTCTGATCAAGATTATAATTGGTATCAAATATCCTACCACATTCTTTGAAATCCTTTCAGATAAAATATATTTGGCAAATGTAAGTAGACTCTGTTCACGAAAGGTTGAGCCGTCGGTTGGCCATGACAATTGACATATTCCACTGTGTATATTAGAATTTTAGGTTATGTTATTTATTTTCTTGTCAAATTGATACGCAATGTTGTCAATGTTGCATAGAGTTCTCTGATAACTCGCAAGCTCGTCGGACGAGGCCAAGTACATTCGGCAACGTTGACTTCATTTTACTTTATGACAGTAAGTACTGCCAACTTCAGATAAATAAAGAAACGCCTACTATGTGCTCAACCTTTCGCGAACGGTCTATACATAATTATACTATTGTTCATTGTTGAGATGCAGATAACTTCTGGGCGCATCCACCAATTTATTTAATTGAAGAAAGAACAGTTTATATCAGGGTAGAGTAAAATAATCTTCTAATACCTATTTGAGATGCTTGCTTTTTGCAATTTCACTCATTGAATTTTTTCAAAAATTAAGAGTCATGAGGCGAGAGACTTAAACACAAATGTATGTCATTCACGGATTTGTTAAACAAAAAATTCTTATATTTCAATTTTGCCGACAACTTTCTGTCTATAAGTAGTTCATGCTTCCTGAATTCATCTTCCATTATTTTTCTATGGAATTATAACTAATTATTATAGCATTATAGAGCTGTGCTCTTTCAACTTTCATTTTCCTCATTCAGTCAACACGTTTGAAGTTCTTTGGAGAGTATTCATACGACAGGCTGGACAATACTCAATATTTGACCTTTTATATTTCGTTAACAAAAGATAAAAACGTTTCAATGGATTTTGTACTCATAATGTGCAAGGTACTTCGGTCTTTCGTTAATTTTGACAGTATGTAACGTAAAAATAGGTCTTACATCATACTAACTGCACTAAAGGTCCATTAATCCTGCATTCTATAGTCCTGAATGCCCGTTTGTTTTCTCCGAAATAATGTTTTAGAAGCAAATAAAAACGCTCTAGAGCTATTCGGAAGTTTCCGGGGTAGTTTGGGAACCTCATATTTTTATACTAAACGCAAAAATTCAAGCAAAAAAAGATTTTGACTTTCTCAAATCTGGGTGAAATATGTTTTACAGTACAGTCGCGGAAAGCAAAAAGTGAACGATTTCCTCCTATTGTGAATTTTGAATATGGCATCATTTTTATATAGGTATCCATTGTAAGGGAATTTTGAAATACCTGTAGCATGAATCAAGATTCGAAGAAAATTTGGTCAAGTATTGGGACTCAACTTCTAATCACTTGCGACCCTTCAATAATGAACTAAAACTAAAAACTCGCCCATCTGTAGAATGATGTCGACTTTCAACACGGAGGTCTATTGTGTTGATATCTTTAATGTGACCCTCGAACAGTTCAAACGATTGATTAAAGATTTTATCAGTAGTTAAGGTTTAAAATGTAGAATTCACCTTTTCACTTATATGTAGTTTTAGGATTGGGAAATTGTATATGTTTATTTGTGAATCCTTTGTGGGTATTCAACCCGTTTGTAATTCTTTGAATATAAATAAATAAATGAAATAAATTACTTGTATGTATTCACATACTATATTTGTGCTTAATTATTAACGCAATCGTTCTTATAATTACGATTTATATACAGGTTTGGAAATTCACATCTGAAATATACGATATACAATGCATCAGACAGAGAATTTTTCCTCCAGTTGCACAGATGAATAATCTAGACAATCACTTGCTGTAACACACTGAATTCAGTTGTCTTGCTTCATTATTCTAGTCTCGTCTCTCTCTTATCGTTCAGAGGAGCGTAATGCTTTAGTATGGTAGGCAACAGTAAATACTGAATCCAGTATTACGGGCAGCCTGACAAATTAAAAATTCTATACGTGCAGTGCGGGTTCCCTACCATACTGCGATAAGAGAGAGACAAGACTTGATTTTTGCAGTGAGACAGTTGAATTCATTCAGTTATCGCACTTGATTATCTCGCCTATTCATCTGTGCAACTGGAGGGAAAATTCTCTGTCTGATGCATTGTATATCGTATGTGTTCGATGTGAATTTCCAAATCGGTATATACCTATGTACAGATTTGTTGTTTTGGACTAGGAGATTTTCCATGATTTGCTGCAGGAAAATAATTATATGTATATTTTAACAACTTTGATTTTAAGCTCAAATCGTGAGTTTTGTACCTTCTACATGTAATAATATTTTAACACCTTTGTAATTTTAGCGACTCCTGATGAAGGGACAATACAGTCTCGAAAGCTCGAGTTAAGGAAAAAAGAGTCTTCTTCTTCCTGACCTGACTACTTCCCAATAACATCCATTATCATATGTATATGTATAGAATATATCGAGTAGAGAATAACATTTGTCGATTAAATCAAAAATCAACAATATCAAACTCAGACTCCTGAACTATTCATGCATGTCATCCAAGGGATCTGCATTGAGGTGTGTCACCAGAGAGTCTGCAGACAGCTGATTTGTTGATTTTTGATTTAATCGACGAATGTTATTCTCTACTCGATATATTTCTATTCATACATCTCTGGCAGATTGCCATGAATCCCCCATTATGTATTCATATGTATATGTACGTATACAAGATGAAAAAACAAAGTATATGTTTTACGGCAAAGCCTTCAAGAAGAGCACCTTCCGATAGTCCGAAATTTCCGTTAGTCCGACACCAAGCCGGTCCCGAACGTGCCGGATTGCGTCTCCGAATTCATAACAATTAAACAATTCATAACGATGCGAACCCCACAATAGTAATAGGGCCTAATTTAAATTTATGTAACAAGAGGAAACTGCTGTAACGCTTGTATCATTTTATTTCTCCTCGAAACTTTTACGACTTTCTGTTAAGGGCTAGGGGAAGTTAAAGATTTCTTTGGCGAAACCGTAACGTGGGGACATTAACAGTCATAATTCATATTTTTGAATAGTAATTCTCGATTCATATGCGACATCTTTTACGACCGAATTTTTTGGGTGTTTTTCATCTTCCCGTGACGTCATTTTAGTGCTCAGTAGGATGAGGAAAGTCGTAAAAATCTCCTATACCGACGCGATGACCGTCTCTAAGGGAGGGGGCCGCACAAAGTGGGTCGTCAAGGGTTAAGCAAATGGAACAAAGAGTTTTCCGGAACAAATTCTCAAGGATGGGAAGTGAGTTTTTTAACGGATGGTTGTGTGAGCATGTCGAATTCTAGATGTTCTGTGAGAAATTGTTATAATTACCAAAAACAATAACATATTCGTTATTCACTAGTCGAGCGTTGATGAATACTTTATGGGTGTGATAGAAAACTTGTACAGGGTGTATTCGAAATAATTAAGGTTTATTATTGAGTTTAATATTAATTTGATTCCAATAAGGCAAGCCTGTTGTATGAGTGTTAAAAGAGCATTACAATAAACAATTCATCAACATAAATATACCAACTATATATCACAAAAAAACAATACCAATAGGGATAAATAAGCTTGAAGAAATTTTTGTCTCGCATACAATTCACACAAAAACAACAGAATTATTGTGAATTATAACAAGTATGCTTTTGAAATCTTGAGAATTAACTAATAATATGAATAAAGAGAACAACACTAACCTGAAAATCGAGCTGTAAATTGCCGAGAGGGATAAAAAATAATAATGAGATAATATTAACCCAAGCCCTACACACAATGTTATGAAAGTGGTGAAAATTGAGGTGGATATCTAGTATAACATTAAAAAAAAACAAGTGAACGTAAAAGCGACACCCACTCCGAATAAAAACATAGAAAATTGCTAATTCTCCTAATCAAAATCGGAAAATCTTTGTAGGTGAAACGAACAATTTTTTTTACTGAAAAATATCACTCCCTTTAACAAGAATTTGGTTGAGGTTTGCGTCATTATTAATCCGATTCGATACCAAGCAATGTTGTCTGTATAGTACATAAAAATCGAATAAACTACTCATATGTTATCTTGTCAATTCACGGAAAATTGTTGAATTTAAACCGATAATAACTGAATCTGAAATCCTGATCAATGATAATGGAATTTTCACTCAAATTGTTCTATAATTATTAATAATGGACGGTTTTTTTAATTTATCGAAAAAAATTGTTAAGCCATTATCTCGTAGGTTGGAAAATGGGGTAATGAGTGTGGATAATTAGAACGAAATATAATTTCGGATATCTTCAAACTAGAAGTATTGATATTGTAAACGGAATTTCTCGAGGAAATATACAATAAAAATATATAATGTAATAGAATATAATATAATTGAATATGAATATAATATAATATACAGGGTGTCCAGAAAAATGTGGGAAATCTCTCAGATTCAGATAGAACATAAAAAATAAGATGACAAGTTTCTATATTTTTTTTCCTGGTGGCCCTCCCTACGAAGATACGACCTCCTAAATGACGCCACTGGAAAGTCATTTTTGTGGAATAAATTTCAATTACTTACTTCTCTCATTATTTTTTTTCGAAAACGGTTCATTTTATCGACACTGAACAAGAGTACCTTTTTTTAGCTTAATGTTCAAGGTATCCAAATTTGTTTCTTTAGCACCTTATCATACAGGGTGTTAAAATTGTAACCATTGAAATGTACAACCCAGTTCGCCTCTGGTAACTGAACAAGCTAATTGAAATTTGAGTGCGGCGATTTAAGAGGTCCTTAATACTATTAATCATATCAAATTTTCATCAAATTATATCGAATAGTTTGAAACTTATTACACTAAAATGGATTACCAGTGGTGTCATATAGGAGTTCGTATCTTCGTAGGGAGGGCCACTTGGAAAAAAAATTATGGCAACTTGTCATCTTCATTTTTATGTTCTATCTGAATCCGAGAGATTTCATACCATTACCGGGACAGCCTGTATAATAATATACCTAAATAGAAATAATAGCATGGTATAATGTTATAAAATATAAGAAATTCATAGAATTGCATAAAAAAATTATGCAGTGATGCAGAGGTATCACAGTTCTGAATATCCAAAAATCTATTATTCCCAGTGCATACATGAGATATCATCGGTACAAAGAAGAGTTTGGTATTGAATTCAAATAAAATAAGAAAATGTGAGATAAGGCTGAAAAAAACAAACGTTCTCTCGATGAATAATTTTTCTATATAATGATACATACTAATATAAGAATTGTGTAAAATTCTTCAGTAATGACCTTATTATGATTAATTTTCTACATTGTTTTGATTTTTTTCCAGATATGTTTTTATTTATGTATTTATTAAATACGAAATGAAGGCAAGTTGTCCAGTCATAAAGAAGATTCTGACATATCAGAGTAATAGCTTGTTATTCATCAGAAGTATCACAATCCCGCATTTCGAACGTAAAGTTCGAATAGAACATAGTCAGGAAGATCCGAGGCGATCTTTAATATGCGGACAATCTCGGTTCCGTTTATTGAAGTAAGTTGAGAATTACTAAATTGATAACTGTATTTTGCGGGATAAGGACAAACTCTCAAAAGATCTTGAAGTTTATTCAGCTACGTTTCGCAAACTCTCGTTTGCTTCATCAGACCTAAAGATATTATAAAAATGTCATACAAAACACTTACAGTAAAATATAAATAAATACCTCTATACTATAAATAAGACATTCAGATGTAAAACTTTAAAAACGACGGCATCAACTGTATATTCCACGTCAAATCACAAAAACAGCTTAAAATACAAAAAGTTTGCTAAAATTCATTTGGAAAATTCCAGAATTAACATCTAAAATAAATCACAGGAAAACATAACCTGAAAACACAACAAAACAAACTAATACAGTAAAACATATCAAGGTTGTCAAACACAGAATTATCTTCATTTTCTTTCAATGAAATACCGTACATCAATTAGTTTTCACTAAGCTCGCACAACACTATAATGCATATATTTAGTCAAGACAGAATTGTAAAGTTTGCTTAAATGTTCAGTATCAGATCTAAAATTAACAGTGTTGTTAATGTTAATATGTATCATTTCTAAAATGTTCCTTTTCCTGAAATGTTGTTCATGTCTAATATTTTTACATTCGAAAAATCGAACCTGTGATCGTCTTTGAGAAAGTGTGAACACAAGGCTGTCCTTTCACTATTTTTCACATCTCTGATATCGTATGCATGTTTTTAATCCTATTTTGTAAATACTAGGGGCGTTCGGCATTGACCTCCGCGAGCGGACGGATTTTTTTGTCACGTGACCACAGATCGTACAGATAAATCTGAAATATCTGGAAATAAACGAACGGTACAGAGCATCTGCCACAGAACATACTGCTCTGTTCTACTTTTATAGATTATAAGATTTTAAAATCACTATTTTGGGAAATATGCTAATCTTTTAACGATACTTTCACCCTTTTAGTAGCTCTTCCATAAAATCTCAATTAAAAATTAAGTACAAAGGCAATGAATGCAAAAGAAACGAGTAATGCAATATCCCCTTCTGGTCGTTCAATACGGCGATAGTTGTACCGAAAGATCCTGATCAATTAATTGATTAATTACACGAAAAAGAAACGGGAAAGCAATATTCTCCTCCTGCCCATTTATAACTGCGATAACTATATTGAAAAATTTTAATGAATTAATTGAGTTTTTAATGAATAAATGAAAACAGAAGAATAAAATTGTTAGAATTTTTCAATCTATCGGTTGTCGGATCAGGAAACTCAACATAAAACAAAAAAAAATATAAAAAAAACATAAAACTCTATGGATAAAATCGCTTTGCTCCGTCGAAATAGACCGAGCGAAAAGATCGACGTTCGATTGCTCAGATTTTTATGACGAACGGTACAGATTGTATTCCCCTCAATCCGGATGTAATAAACGAACGGTTTAGATCGATCCGACACGTCCGATGTCGATGCCGAACGCCCCTACTGTCTCGTCTGTCCTATATACATTTTATCACAATCCAAACATGGAATCCAATATATCTCTCCTGATCTATGATCTTTATTTATTGGATCTTTTATTTTACTGTATAACGACCCAACTGTTTTCATGTTGTAAAACACCAGCTCACTATTTTCCGTTTTAAGGGTTCTTTTGATTTTTTGGGAAAGTTCTGGGACATACGGAAATTTGAAGTAAGCTTTACTTATTGTGGTTGTGTTGACAGTTTTGTCATTGTTTCGTTTACGTAGAAGTTCTGAAACAATTCTATCAACGAATAGACCAGGGTCGATAATTTTGAAACAAAAAAAAATTGCAGTAGGATGAAAACTCAATGAAAAAGGAGGGAAATATGATCAAAATGGAAAAAAAAAATAAATTACGGTCGATCCGAGTCCGGGAAGTGGGAGGGGGTGTGTTTTTAAGGGTGAAAAATGGTTTTCCTTGATTTCCGGCAAAACTACAAGTCCTATGGAAAAAAATTAAATGGCAAAGTTGTAGGTAATGAAAAGATCTACAACTTTGTATCGACAATTTTTTCACATAACCTCAAAATTTAGGTGAAAAATTCAAAAAAAACAAGTTTTTGGTTTTTTATTTATATCTTTTTCAAAAAAAACTTTTTTTCACGAAATTTTGTGAATACTCACCTTATTATGTCCCAAAGACACTGTAATTTATTTTATTTAAAATATATGTTTTCGTCTTATTTTTACTTAATATCAAAAAAGCACCCCAATTTTCAATCGAAAATTCTGACGTCAAAATATCAGCTTTTTTCAAAAAGTTTAAAGGATTTTCCTTCATTGAAATATCTACTTTCTGATGGTGTGAAAAAAATAAGCATTACTACAAGGAGTGTTCTCAGAATCAACGATTTATGAAACCCACCATTAGAGTAACTCAGTCCCCACTTCTCTATGAAATAACTTACAATGGGTTAAAAACTAACCAAAAGTCACTCAGGTATATGAATTATTTCAAAACAGTAATAAATAGTCATCTAAAAATATTATTTAAACAAGATTCTACACCTTTTTCAAAATATTGTAGATGTCTTATTAAATATTAACTTTTTAACTTATTTTTCTGTTAATTATAGAAGTATATTTCAATTTGTAATTTTTTCGTTTTTGAATGAAACAGGAAATCTTACGTTTTTTGAGTAATTAAAGAATAAATTTTAATAAATACCTCAAAATTGTACATAATGATTTCTTCATTGAAATATCTACTTTCTGATGGTGTAAAAAAAACATACATTACTAGAAATGTTCTCAGAAAATGCAAAAAATCGAAATTTTTTTTTAATCATTAAGGAAAATCCTTTGAACTTTTTGAAAAAAGCTGATATTTTGACGTCAGAATTTTCGATTGAAAATTGGGGTGCTTTTTTGATATGAGTAAAAATAAGACGAAAACATGAATTTTTAAAACAAATAAATTACAGTGTGTTTGTTACATAATAAGGTAAGTTTTCACGAAATTTCGTGAAAAAAAAGTTTTTTTTAAAAAGATATAAATAAAAAACTAAAAACTGGTTTTTTGAATTTTTCACCTAAATTTTGAGGTTATGTGAAAAAATTGTCGATACATTGTAGATCTTTTCATTACCTACAACTTTGCCATTTAATTTTTTTCCATAGGACATGTAGTTTTGCCGGAAATCAAGGAAAACCATTTTTCACCCTTAAAAACTCACCCCTCCCACTTCCCGAACTCAGATCGACCGTAATTTATTTTTTCCTTTCATTTTGATCCTACTGCGATTTTTTTTCATTTTGTACCATTTTTGAAGGTTTCGCCCTGTCTAGAAAGGTTTGGGGTATTTATTATCTCGTAATATGTGTTTCACTTTTTTTATGTTTAGGTCATGATACACGGGGCTGCTCAAGTTGATTGATCTGTGAAATAAGTTTTAATATAGCACTGATCTTATAGCTGGTAGCATGGTTTGATAAATAATTAAGTATGATACCTGAGCTGGTGGGTTTGTATACCAATTAGTTATGATTTTTTTTCTTCTGTACGGTGTAAGCAGACGTCCAAAAAGGGTAAAAACCTCCAGTTTCAACTTCAAACGTGAACTGTATCCTGTCATGGTAGCTATTGAAAATTTTACCGTTTCATCAATCATGTCAAATGGTAAAGCCATGACAGAGTCATCAACATAGAACTTGACAAAAGGCACAGGAAAGGGTAGCTGGGACACAACTGTTATCACCAAGTCATTCATTACAAATTTTCCAAAAATGGGACTCGCAATGCCACCCATAGTTGTTCCCTCAATTTGTAGGTACGTTTCTCCATTGAACATAAAATAACTGGTTTCAAACAGAAAGTCAACTAACATTAAGAAAGTTTTTCTATCCAGGCATGTATAGGCTGAGATTGTCTGCCAATTCTTTTTATTGATCTGTACAGTGAGGGCATGTGTGATATTAGTCTCTTTTGAGAGTTTGTCCTTATCCCGCAAAATACAGTTATCATTTATTAATTATTGCGGTGGACACTAATATTTGCATTCTATACATACAGTTGAGAATTACTCAATATTATCATTATGATATTCATTTTTTTTTAAACTCCACACCAAGTTTCGTATTTCTCATTATCAACGATAAAATTCAAATTTGTACCTTCTGTTACGTGTAGACCGATTAGGAACATGTCTCAAAATAGCACATGCAACTAAATATCAAAAGTCTAGTTCGTCGAAATATTTATCGCAGTCCTATTAAAAATAAGACTAGGCACTTGGTGTTGTATCATCATTCTATTTGCATCCAGCAAATCTTCAGATCTCCACGAAGGAAGGAAAAATTAATTATCCCATAAAGTCCTGAGAATATTTCACGCCCGCGACATTTACCTCTAGCTATAACATTTTAAGAGTTGGCCGTGAACCAAATTCTCAAGAGCGCATCCAACTTTATTGAGGAGGTAATAAGAGGTTCTAGAATGTATGTTCACGTAATTACTGCATGAAAAAGCTTCTGTTGAGGGTTTGCATATAGCACCTATGAGAAATTTGAGGTTACATCTGAGCAGATGCTTTGAGCGCTCGTTCAGTTATCAATCTTTATCCACATTATGAGTTTCACTCGAATCGGATATCTCGTTATGGAAATATGAAGATTCTTTTTTCAATATTCCAATTAAATTTTTCTATGGTCACAGAATTCTGCATAGGGCCTATTATGAGCATCTTGCATGTGGCCGCAAAATTTCATTTCGATTGGTTTCATATCGTTTTTATTTTGTCTGAGATATTGAGGAACAAAAATTTTGAATTTTTCATATTTTATGGAACACCGCTCACGGCAAGTTAACGAACTAACCATGGCATTTGGGAACCGAACTCCCCTGAAAATCTCAAGTCTTTAAGACAATCCCTTCGAAAGTTATCCTCTTAATGGCCATTAACGAACAGAATTGAATTTGACAACGGGTTGGTCATCAGGGAGTCGAACCCTATCGTTTGAGACCAGTTTAGGCTCGAAATTCTAAATTAAAGACATTTGGGCAGAACGGTATAGCACTCGTTTGAGTAGAACGAGTGATCAAGAATGTAATGGATATTAGAGCATTATCGATAATCAGTATAATAAATATAAAAATAATTATTAAATTATTACCTTGATATGAATTATTGTTATTCAATAAGTGTTATACTATGATATTATCTGTAGTTATTGCACGAGTGGATCAAAATTACTGATAATTTTGCATGACAGCTTGTTCAAGAAAATGAACGAATTCTGTTTTGAACTATAATAAGTTGAAAAGGGAATTATCCTGTCATTTTGCTGCACGTGTGTAGGTGAATGGGAATTATTTCCCGACTAACCTAGGTCTGCAATGCAGTTTTTACTGGGAATGTAATCACATCTGTAAGTTTGTTACTACGGCACTCTACATAGAAATTTCGACGAAGGCAATTATAACCAGTCTTCTATACCATCACATAAAACTCGAATGAATTCTCTTATTCTCAAGTTTCGATTATTACTTCGAAATTTTTGTTGATACGAGCATGATATGATTCAGAAAAATAACTGTCCAAATTTATTGAACCTGAAGACAATTCATAGCACATCAGAGGTTTCAAATAATCATCATTTGGAGAACCAGACCTTGTGAAGCAAATATTTTCGAATTTTGAAGGGCCAAGAGACCAAATTTGTTTACAGTTTGTTGCGCAGAAGGTGATATCTATCTTTTTGTTGAGGCCTTTTGGTTTTATAGCCTTCGATTTGTTTGATCAGATATCATTTTGAGATATTCCGTCAGAACTGATAGATCTAAAAACACCTAGCCACAATGAAAATATTGTTCTTGGATGAATATTCAAGCTAATTTCCTAAATACAACCAATTTAATACACTTAGGTATATAGGCAGACCGATTTTTTGGCTGAGGTCCTTATTTCTGTACTCTTGTGTCCAAATATGTAAAAGCATCTATATGGACTTCGTTAACGTTTTTCTCTGAAAATGTCAAGATCAAAGACTCGGAATTTCAAAATAACAGGCCAGTCGAGTTGATTGACTTATTTCTTTGAACCCGTATTAGTAATCTGTTGTTTCTTTTCACAGAAAGAATTTCATAAACCATTTGAATTCGAAAAAAAATTTACATGCCATGTTCTTGAATATTAAATTCTAGTTTAGGGCGTTTTTATTGTAACAAACGAATTCATAAATTTATTTTACATCTCATTAACATTGTCGAAAATAAGAAAAAATCGGAATTTTGGCAGAATTTTATTCATTATGAATAATAACACTGAAATTACCATATTAAAAAAATCACAGGTTGAGTTCATTACAATAATAGTATACTCAACAAGGCGAATTATGAATAATGATTAAGATAAGAATTTCGAGTTTTCGCCAGCCTATACCTATTTCAAAAAACGACATTCTTAGAATCAGGCACTTTTAATTCATCCTTAGAAAATATTTGACACACATTTCCAAAGAATGACGAAAGTTAATTTTCTGGAAATTGAAATTGTTTTCTTGACGACGGCTGACGAATGCTTGTCGAATTCTTGGAAACAAGAACAAAAGTGGAAGAAAGCCCAAATAATATTTCAATGACAACCCTAAATATTTTGGGAAGTTATCGTGTTGGCAACTATATTACATATTAGTATGGGGCTCAACCGGAAACTATAAATTTCCAAATTAAACTAATGATAATGTAGATTCCAAAGTGAATAACTTTTTTCTCGAATGAACAAGCTTTCAACGATACTTGATGATGATGTGATTCGATAGAAAATATCAATTAATTGCCCTCTAGGCAAGGCCGTAGCGAGGGGGTCAGATGGGGTCCGGACCATTCCCGAAATTTTTCAGAAATACAGAACTTTTTCTTCTGAAAATTCTCATTTTGTCATTCGGTGGACCCTCCGAAATATTTTTCAGGCTACGGCCTTGTCTCTAGGCAGTATGCAGTATGAATAATAATTTTTACGCACTATCCAATTACCAACAAGATTACATATGACATAAAATATGGCTTCTCCCGAATTATTATAGCTTATGAGTTTTGGCATCAATATGAGCACGTGTAACAGACATCGAGCTTGTGTAGGTGTATATACTTATTATTAATATTCCTCTAGATCTTTGGACGATACCTTTGTGAGCGCTGAAAATTAAATTGGCCAGTTTGATGAACATGCAAGCCTTCTATTTTTACATGACATTTATCTAGGTTTTCATTCAAAATTTATTGTTCTATATTTCTTTCACATGGGAGCAGAAAACGCCTTTTGAATAGTATTTGAAGTGATCTACATTTGGATGAAAAAATTATTGTTCAAGAAAAAATATTACAGTAACAATATTCAATTCTTCGCTTCATCGCAAAAAATAAATTCGATCAAAGATTGCCAAATAAATTGATCAATTAGTTGATTTAATCATTCTTACAGTTTTTCATTTGTACCTGATTCGCATATTATTGTGAGTGGAGAATGTCGGAAGGTATATAAAGCATAATTTTCGTAGAATGATCAGTTTAATCAAAAAAATAATCAAAAATCAACCAGAAATTATATTTTGGCGACATTGATTCAAACTCTAAATGTTAAAATACATGTTGTTCATGTCGTTGCAATTCACCAAACCAATTGAATATTGTAAACGAAATTTTTCAATAAGTTGGAAGTTTTTACACGCTTGTTCTTGTTAAAAAATCTGTAATCAGATTTTGAAAGTTTTAAGAACTATCAGTTTCATTTTATTTGACTTTCTTGTTCAAATATACAACATACCTTGAAAATTTCAAGTTTTAAAGTGGCTCCTTGCGGAAGTGATCTTGTGCGCGGTCGATGGTTGTGCATGAAAATTGAACAATTTATGTTTTAGTAGCAAATGTGTGTGAAAGCATTGTTAGAGGAAAATTTAAAGGGCACCATACACCTCCTCGTTTTTAAAAATTTTAACAATAGAACAGTGATAGAAATCTCCGTAAAAATCTCAGTATCCTCGTATAAGTGTAGTGATTGATAAGAGGATCTGATTGTTTTTCGATCCATCTGATTTTGTTGAATAATATCAAAGCGAACCTGAAAAAACAAAACAAAAACCAGAGAAAGCAATAAATATCATTGTTGCCATACAAACTTTAGTCAAACTCAATCTCTTGTCCTTGTACCTTCGATATTTGAATAAAGCTGATCTACAAGTAGAAAGGTTTAGAAACCCAGGTCTGACCTTCCAATGATCATTTCGCAGAAGATCGCATGTGCTGCAGACTCATAATAATGGGTTGTCATCTTCCATAGATTAAAACAATATTATTTCTCCTTTATTATCAATTTAAAGTTAAGTTGTGAAGGAAATACCTCTTTTCTTGAGGCAAATTTTTGGTGGTCCTACAAATTCATCAAATGTCGTTATTTACGATACTATAACTTTGGGAGAACTGAACATAAAAGTTATTCAATCAACTAGGTTATTAAAGACAGCGACTAAGGGTCAAAATATCAATCATCAAAAACCGAGATGATTACAAGATTCTTTGGACAATTTCAATATTGTGAATTGTGTATGAATTCTTGATTGAAAAACATTCTCATTTTGCACAAGACTCACATTTGACATAATAAAATTTCTATGTATCTATGTTCCAGTTTTGACATTTCTAGTAGTGCTTTTGTATACTTTGTGAACGGTTGCCATGAGGATTGTACATGAAAACATCAGAAATTAATCTTTAAAATGGGTCATTAATGATCAATTCCGTACACATTTAAATCACCTTTTATTTTGAGATCGACAGAAAAAACTATTTTTGAGCGCTCGTTCTCCTTAAATGAATGCTGTATTGTTTTGACCAAATGTCTATAATTTTCGAATTCTGAGCCGAAAATGGTCTCAAACTATAGAGTTTTACTCCCTGATGACGAATTCGTGGTCAAATTCAATTCTGTCCGTAGGGCCATCCGTCCGGCCGTTAGCACAATAAATTTCGAAGGGATTGTCCTAAAAACTTGAAATATTCATATTTCCATGAAAAAATATACAATTCGGATGAAATTTATTATATAAATATAGATTGATACTCTGAATGTTCATGCAGAATTTTGTGGTCATAGTGGTAACAGAACCATGAAAAAATTCAATTGGAATATTGAAAATAAGAATATTTATATCTCCATAACAGAATATCCGATTCAAGTGAAAATGAGAATCAAAACTGATATACTGAATGTTCATGCAAAATTTTGAGAGGATCGCATCATTAAAACTATAAAATTTAATTTTTGTAATCATTTATTTTTTACATATTTCATTTTTGAATAATTTCCAGAATATAATTCCGATTGTGCTGAGATTCTGCATTGATATATTTAGTATCAATCTCAAGTCCCCAAAAAAAAAATTTAAGTCAATAGTCTTATTGCTCCACCAAAGAACAAGCGCTTAAAAGCTCCTGCTCAGGGCTTTTCTAAATTGTTTTTGTCGAAACAGAGTTCGTGAATACAACAGTGAATATGCGTTTGTCGAAAAATATTGTGTATTTTCATTGGTCATATTTCACAGTTCCCAGATCATTGCTAATACTATGTTATACAATTCAAGATCCAGAATAGGAATAAGAGTTACGATTGGACAAATATGGTAAAGTTCTAAATTGTCATGAGTTTTGTATACCCTGAGAGGAATGATTGATGACAATTATTCAAACCAACTTTCTGCCAAAATGATAATATGGTAATTCGGATCAACATTTCAGATGAATTCCTTATCGGCTAAAATTTTTACTTCATTAATAAATCCACGGATGATTTCTCCTTCACATTTTTATAGTTGTCTTATCAGGTTTATGATGCCGAAAACATTATTGAAATTAATATACATAATGCGCCTCTATGTCAATAAAATACTGAAGTTTTTATCGTTCATTGTTACAGAATTGTAAAATGAAAATAAAATAAATTATTATTTGGTTGTATCGTTGACTTAATTTCATATCTTAATTTGTGATGAATTTCATGTGGATAAGTCGATTGTATTTATTCGAATTTGCACCCACCTTTTTCAATTGATTGATTTTTATTTTCCTTGACTGTTCCACTCGTTTGAAATTTAGTTAGTAAGTTTCCTTGGCGACGATTGTTTTATTTCGATCAAATATTGACCCCAGATAAACTAACAATATGTTTTTTCAGCGAAAAACTGGGCAGTTCTCAAATTCAAGATTGCTCAGGAATTGAATACAGGGTGTTTCATTGGGAAAGAGAAAAAATTATGCGAAGTATAAAGAAGGTTATCATATTTTATGGGTCTAACATGTTTCACCACAAAGAACCAGGCTGTTTTATCGATTTGGCTGATTTCTTCGTGTGGCCATATCTGACCAACAATGCAAAATATTTTCATGTTATTTGTTACAAACAATATACTATTTCTACCCAACCGACCTAATTATCTTTCACTTGAGAAGTCCATGTCCGGATTACAACAAAAATTTTATTTGCCTTCGAATCCCACAAAACACCCTGTATTAACGAATTTTTAAAATACAGTTTAATGTTTCGAAACAGCACAAGAAACTGAAGCGAATTATGTACTTTCATTTTTACGCGTGTTCTTTTTTTAACATCGTTTGAACTTCGCACTTTAGGTTTCGGCAATTTGAGAATAAAAAATTGATGATTTTCTTCTTTCAGTGGTAATAACTTTTTATGATATTCGGTTAATATATTCTAGTATTTCTACACCAGCGACTTAAGTTTCAGTCACTTTAAACTTGGAAATTCAAAATTGAAAAAAGACTTGACACAAAAAATGCGGGATAATTAAAAGAACACTATTCGGTTCTGTTTTTAGGCTGTTCTCAAGCATTCAATTATATTTGAAAAATGCTGACATACAGGGTGTTTTTGTTAGCATCGTTATGCATATACAATTTTCGTTAATCCGGATTTAGATTTTTCCAGTAACTAAAACTTATCTCGCTTGTGTAGAAATACTAGAATGTGTTTACCAAATATAATGAAAATACTCCGGGTAAAAAACTTATGGCCGCGCAAAGTAGATAATCATCATTTTTTCGAGCGCTCTTTTTACAAGTTCTATGTCGTTTTGCCCAAATATCTGTTATTTTCTAATTTCGAGCCGAAAATGGTTTCAAACGATAGAGTTTGACTCTCTGATGGCGAATCCGTGGTCAAATTTAATTAAGTCTGTGGGTCCGTCCGTTAGCACGATAACTTTCGAAGGGATTATCCTAGGGACTTGAGATTTTCAGGTTGAGTTGGGTTACCAAATACCTTGGTTGAGTTCGTTAACCAGCCACATCGTACAGGGTGTTACATAACATATGACCATTCAAAATTTTTTTCCTCGATATCCCAGAAAAAACGAAACCAATCGAAATGAAATTTTGCGGCCACATAAAAGATGCTCTCATAAGCCTCCTGCAAAATTTTGTGGCCATAGAAAATTCAATTGGAATATTCAAAAGAAGAATCTTTATATTCCATATCTATATATCCGATTCGAGTGAAATTTATTTTGTACATGAAGGATGTTATACCGAATGCTCATTCATGTTTAATTTTTTTAATAATTTCCAGAATATGATTCCGATTGTGCTGAGATTTTGCATTCATATACCACTTAATGTAAATCTCAAGTCCTATACAAAACATAGAGAGCATTAATGCTCTACCAATGAACGAGCGCTCAAAAGCACCTTCTGAGGGTTTTTCTTAAATTTTTATTGATACATCTCCAAAATTATTAGTGGGACGGCAGTACCTACATTCCGACCTATAAAGTGGAACCTGTGTAAATTACACCACTATGATTTTAAATCCATTTAATTGGAAAACCGGATCCTTGAAGTAACCGACTCGATTGATTGACTCATTTTGGTCTGAATTCAATTGTTCCGCAAATGCTGTTGAATTAATGCCACTTTAGTAAAAGTTATTCATTATTGATGATTAATTACAATTATTGATAATTATTTAAAATTAATGATTAATAATAAATAACTTCTTTCTCATTCTGAAATAATTCATATTTGTTATATCGTAACAAAATATTATATATTCATTTAGTCACATTATTGCGTGTTAAATATTCCGCCAATAGAACTAACGCCGATTGAATTAATTGAGTACTTTGATTATGCATTCAACAGTACAACAATTGATCTGTTTCTATGACATGAAACAAACTTATGTACCTTGCTCATTATGCAGTCAAAGTCAAATTAATGCATTTATACATTTTCCGCTTACACGTGTATTCTCTCCGTAGATACATATATACAGGGTGTATATAAATAGTTGGGTTGAATTTGAGGGTATAATTCCTCGTCAAAAATAGAATGGTACACGAGGTATTTCATATGAACTATTTTCGAGCCCCTTCTGCTGAAGATGGCGTCTGAAAAGCAGTTTTCAATTATTCTCTCGAATATGTGTTCCTTTATGACCGTAGGGTCTGTAGAGGTAGAAAAAACCGCCCCTAAACCTATATACCCCAAAAAAATATTTGCATGGTCACAATTCACAATAACGAAATTGATTTCAAATACATTGACTCATTCTTAACTTGAATCATCGCTTGTAATTTCTTGCTTGAATTCGAGGGTTTTGAAAAAATAAAAATTATTTATGACAAAAAGGTTCAAATCATTTTCGGTCTTAAATTCATTAAACAGGCGAATGAGAAGTTGGCAATCCAATTGAGAACTGTAACAAATATAATTACTTAAATGATCAACTAGTTTTTTAATCGTCAGATTAATAAACGAATTGATAACACGATTTTTTCATTGATCGCATTATAAATTCAGTATAAAAGTTCTTAATTGAATTACATTTTAATTTTGCACAAGACATACTTTCGGCATTTTTCGTAATGTTTCTGAGTACTTTATGTTCGGTGCCCATGACAATTGCACATTAAATTAGTAGAAATTGAGCAATTTAATGGCCCATTATAATCAATTTCGCGTTCGTTGAACACCCTTTCTATTTTATATTCTTCAATCCGTTACAATGTTTTGTGACGTTTATGTTGTATGTAGTTGACATGTCTAGATATCTTTCTGTTGTAAACATTATTTGAGTAACACCTTTTCACGCATTTTCATAGAAGAACGATAACCACATTTGGTCAACCACCTAGTGTCATTTACGATTTAAGAACTCATTTTTCCGGTTCAAATTAATGGCAAACAAAAACCGAATTTTGAAACAGTCCATACATATCTCAAGACCGCGTGGAGTTTTTGTTGAAAACTAGCACTTATAATCTTCAAATCCTGGGTTCGAATCGCATCCAGAAATTATTGAATTTTCTGAATTTTTTCACCCTTTTGTGTGTTCTGGTCTCTTATAAGATGTGAAGTCAGAAGCTTTTGCACGCTTGCTTATATTGGGAAATGGTAATTCAAAGTTTAATATCCTGAGAACTTATGTCGAACTACATAGAAATAGACTGATACTAAAGCAATCGAATTATTGATTACTAGCCATTCAATCCACAAATCTCTATTGCAATCCTGATTCCGCTACGGGACACCCATGCTATCAACTACGAGTAGTCGCCGTCGGTAACACGATACCGAGTATCTGCGATCAACGTTCCCGTTGAAGGCATTTTAGGTTTGATTAGCATAAACAGGATACCGATGGCACGGCGATAATTACTGGCAAAAGACACCTGACAGTATTAATGCCCATCAGGATATGCGAAGTGAAGAATTTCATCGACTGTTGAATGACACTAGCGTCTGTGGCCGCTGTGTGTTAGAGAACACTGATGGCCTTATTACGTAGGCCACTGCGAGGTGGGTGTCATTTCAATGACCTTTCGACTGATACCGATATCGCAGTGAAACTGTACGTTGATTTGAATATCGGTATATGGCTCGGTATATGGGCAGGTTGGTATAGTAGTTGTTTTTTATTATGTCAGTAGGTAAAGGCTGACTCCAGAGGAATTTTTGTGGTGCTCTATATTTGCCAGGGCGCCGTATTATCTCCCACTTTCTGCACTCCGCAGTGAATGTGTTATTATTATTATTAGATTTGTTTTAACAATTCACCTGCATTGAGTTTGTAGGATGTTCAAAGCAGATACTGCTTCGGTCGGAAATTTTGCAAATAGGAAGATTGGGAATTGAGAAACTGTTCGTTGATTTGAATATTCGGTAGGTTGAGTAGGTGGAGGCTGCTTCCAGAGGAATTTTCGTGCAGTGCTCTTCTACTCTATATTGGTCATGGCGCCGTTTGTATCTCCCACATTCTGCATTCCGAAGTGAATTTCTTTTATTGATTATTATTAGATTTCTTCTAACAATCAACTGGCGTTGAGTCTGTCGAAAATTTTGCAATTGGGAAGATTGGAAATTGGCACTTTCCAATCAAATGGTTTATTTAGATTTGAATAACTTTTGTTGTGGTTGGTGTCATTTCTATGACCTTTACTGACAAAAGACACCTGACAGTGGGAATGCCCATCAGGATATGCGAAGTAAAGAATTTAATGGACTGTTGAATGACACTAGACGTCTGTGGCCGCTGTGTGTTGGAGAACACTGATGGCCTTATTACGTAGGCCACTGCGAGGGGGGGTGTCATTTTAATGACCTTTCGACTGATATCGCAGTGAAACTGTTCTTTGATTTGAATATTTGGTGTTGGGCAGGTTGGTAGTATGTAGTTGTTTTTTATTATGTCAGTAGGTAAAGGCTGACTCCAGAGGAATTTTTGTGGTGCTCTATATTTGTCATGGCGCCGTATTATCTCCCACATTCTGCACTCCGCAGTGAATGTGTTATTATTATTATTAGATTTGTTTTAACAATTCACCTGCATTGAGTTTGTAGGATGTTCAAAGCATTGATACTGCTTCGGTCGGAAATTTTGCAAATAGGAAGATTGGGAATGAGAAAACTGTTCGTTGATTTGAATATTCGGTAGGTTGATCGTGTTTTATTGTGTCAGTAGGTGGAGGCTGCTTCCAGAGGAATTTTCGTGCAGTGCTCTTCTACTCTATATTGGTCATTCGCCGTTTGTATCTCCCACATTCTGCATTCCGAAGTGAATTTCTTTATTTATTATTATTAGATTTCTTCTAACAATCAACTGGCGTTGAGTCTGTCGAAAATTTTGCAATTGGGAAGATTGGGAATGGGCACTTTCCAAACAAATGGTTTATTTAGATTTTGAATAACTTTTGTTGTGGTTGGTGTCATTTCTATGACCTTTACTGACAAAAGACACCTGACAGTGGGAATGCCCATCAGGATATGCGAAGTGAAGAATTTCATGGACTGTTGTTTGGTGTATTGGCAGGTTGGTAGTACCTAGTTGTTTTTTATTATGTCAGTAGGTAAAGGCTGACTCCAGAGGATTTTTGTGGTGCTCTATATTTGTCGTGGCGCCGTATTATCTCCCACATTCTGCACTCCGCAGTGAATGTGTTTTTAATATTATTATTAGATTTGTTTTTACAATTTACCTACATTGAGTTTGTAAGATGTCCAAAGCATTTAGGCCAAGCAATGGAGGTTTTTTTACGTGACAAAAATACTACCTGAAATCTGACTGTGCAGTCATGCAATAGGTAGTTTCTACATGTTTTTCATGATAAATTCCACTCCTGAATCGTCTTAGGTTTTTTTTTGAGAAGCGATAAATAGCCAAAAAAATCCAAAATTTTGCTTTTTCGCTTATAAAACGTGAAGTATTGATCTGATCGAAAAGCTGTTAAGGCACTTTTTGTAGAGATTCAAAAACAAACAAAAAATGAGAGGTGACACGTCTCAAGCGGATAATTAGTTTCCGAGAAAAGTCCAAAAACTGGAAAAAACATCAATTTTCGAAAATTCATAACTTGGTCAATTTCTGAGATGAAGCGTAGTTCCTCTGAATTTAAGTAGTTATTAACATATACTTTATTGGTGCACAATTACAAAGCTGTCGGATAAATAGTTTTTGCACAATCGCAGTTTTCCGAATTCGACGTACTTTTTTCAAGAAGGTCGTGATACTCGGCTACTTGTCGGATTTGAATTTTACAAAAACATTTTAAAGGAGAAATAAAATTCTTCAAATCGTATAGTCTCTCGATACCGACTGATAATGTTTAGTGGGTGAAAAACGGCGTCAAACTGGAGCAAAAAGGCTCGAATGCATCAAACTAGTCGCGGAGTGGGAGTCGCCCGTTACTAGTTGATGCATTCGAGCCTTTTTGCTCCTGTTTGACGCCGTTTTTCACCCACTAAACATTATCGGTCGGTATCAAGAGACTATACGATTTGAAGAATTTTATTTCTTCTTTAAAATGGTTTTTTGTAAAATTCAAATCCGACAAGTAGCCGAGTATCACGACCTTCTTGAAAAAAGTACGTCGAATTCGGAAAATTGCGATTGTGCAAAAACTATTTATCCGACAGCTTTGTTATTGTGCACTAATAAAGTATATGTAAATAACTACTTGAATTCAGACCAACTACGCTTCATCTCAGAATTGACCAAGTTATGAATTTTCGAAAAAATGAGTTTTTTTCCAGTTTTTTGGACTTTTCTAGGAAACTAATTATCCGCTTGAGACGTGTCTCCTCTCATTTTCTTTGTTTTTGAATTCTCTACAAAAGTGCCTTACCAGCTTTTCGATCAGATCAATACTTCACGTTTTATAAGCGAAAAAGCAAAATTTTGGATTTTTTTTTGCTATTTTTCGCTTCTCAAAAAAAACCTAAGACGATTCAGGAGTGGAATTTATCATGAAAATTGTGTAGAAACTACCTATTGCATGACTGCACAGTCAGATTTCAGGTAGTATTTTTGTCACGAAATCGACCTTTCGATAGCTCTATTGCTTGGTCTAATTGTTAATGCGTCGGTCGGAAATTTTGCAAATAGGAAGATTGGGATTTGAGAATTTTCAAACAATGGTTTAGATCTTTAATAACCTTTGTTGTGATGGGTGTCATTTGAATGACCTTTACTTGGAAAAAAAATCTGACAGGACAGGATATTCGAAGTGAAGAATTTCATCGACTGTTGAATGACACTAGACGTCTGTGGCCGCTGTGTGTTAAAGAACACTGATGGTCTTATTATGTAAGCAACTGCGAGATGGGTGTCATTTCAATGACCATTCGACTGATTCCGATATCGCAGTGAAACTGTTCGTTGACTTGAATATTCGGTATATGGGCAGGTTGATCGTATTTTTATTGTGTCAGTAGGTAAAGGCTACTTCAAAGAATTTTTGTGGTGCTTTATATGAGTCATGGCGCCGTTGTATCTCCCACATTCTGCATTCCGAAGTGAATGTATTTTGTTTATTATGATGAGATTTAGTCTCATAATCAACCTGCAAGGAGTTAACCATCCATTGTTAATATGCCTTTAGAAAATTTCTCGACAGTTTGGATTTTCAATAACTTTCGTTGTATTTCGGAAATGTTGTTATTTTTGTAACAAGCATTCGGGTAGTTATCTATTTCCCACATGTTTATTTTCAAATGAAAATTAATTATTATTGTTTAAGTTATATCTTTTTTGGAATAACCTCCCTAGTAGAGTACAGCTTTCCATAGTTTTGCCTAACTGTCTATAAATTACGAATTTTGAACTAGAATTTGTTTTCAGCGTCTTGTTGGGCTCACAGATGAATATTCATGCATGAGAAACAATTGCGTTTGGCCGTTTGCCTCTAGTTTTCGTCAGATAGTTTTGAAACTCTTATTGAAGGTGCCAAATTCGTCGAATAGTTCCCACCTTATAACGATTCGAAGTTCTCCAGAATATATTTATTATTATGAAACCTATCACGCTCAATAATATAAAATTTTGTGTTGAGGTTTCATTGAAACCTTGGGATCGAAACAGAATGAAAACTTGAAATTCTCAAGATAGAGATTTGTTAATTTTTTGTCGAATATCTCAAACCTAAATAATTACCTACTCAATAAGTAACGACTTGTACAAATTTCTCCACTTCAGAAACATTAGGAACTAAATATTTTACAACATAATAATATACAACGTCGATAAAATCAGTTGTACAAAAATTCATAGGAAAACATTCTGGTTTTTACATGAATATCATCACAATTTTTTTCATTTCTGAATTCAGCTTTTTTGTTATCATGTTCACAGTTGGTTGTAGGCCGGCAAAAACAAGATAACTTCTGGAAAGATAAACTCCAAAACTCGAAATATTCATGGTGAATGAGTAAAATGATAATGAGTAGTCTCAGGTTCTTAGGTTCAATATGGGAATCGTAAATTAGTATCAGCTGATTAATGCAACAGAAATTTTAAGCATTTCATAATTTCATGTCAAAAACAAACATTTTCTATCAAGGTAATTAATACCAACCTTTTATGGTAGCACTCATTCTATCAATAGTTGGACAAGAGTTTCATCGGTTGCAATATGAAATGGTTTACTCAATTTCATATCTTGAAATTACATACAAAATGTTTTCATGCTGTTCATATTGTAGGTAACTCAATGAGAATATTGGACAATTATTGATAATTACTGTGAAATATCATTCCAATCAGTAGGATTCTAAGATTATCCTCCTCTCGAGAATGTATGTATATACAATCTACATTTGATTATTCACTTGTCTAGATGGTACCACTATGATATGAAGTGAATATCTGATGTGCAATTAAAACAAGAATGTTGTATTCGATTCGAGACTAGTTCATATTTCAGATGTAATTCGTATGATTATACTTTTTCTGAATACATATTAACTGAACATTCATTTGGCTTATTTACTGACTGAAACTACAATATGATCTGGATACTCTATTCTGGATAGATTCCAGTTTCGATAAAACTCGTTAAGGGAGACACAAAGCCGTTTCTTGAAAAAAATGGCCGAAAGATTATTATTATGAGTAATGAAGAGGGTTTTCCAATAAGAGGTGTTATTTTGAATAGCTATTTCCTTAGATGTCACGTTTGAAGCTGTCATTTTTTAACATCTGAAGAGTAGAATCTACGCCATTGATAAAAACGGAACGATACACGCTTCACGAACGCAATGTAATTATTAAAATTCACTATAAAAATGGTGAGAATCTGGCAGAGACGGTTCGTAAAACTCGAACATTTTTGGGTCGTCGTGAAGAACCTTGTCGGAGCGCAATAAAGAAATTGGTGGAAAAATTCGAGCTTTTGGGACAAGTTATTGATGTAAAGAATAAATTCCGTGCACGTCGCTCAAGAACAGCCGAGAATATTGCTGCTGTAGCCGAAAGTGTTGGAGCAACAGTTACGGTGAATGGAGAGATCGAGAGATTATTAATGATTTTTTATGGCTGAAATTGGATAGTTTTGATCTGGTCAACGTTTACTTCCAACAAGACGGTGCTACGTGCCACATAAGCAACGAAACCATTGATTTTTTGCGGGAAAAGTTTCCGGACCGTGTCATCTCTCGAAGAGGTGACGGCACGGAGATCTTGTGATTTAACACTTTGCGACTTCTTCCTTTGGGGCCACGTGAAAGAGAAGATCTACGCCAATAGCTCAGCGTCAATTCAAGACCTCAAAGATGGAATTCGTGAGGTTATCGAGGACATAGGACAGCCACTTTGCGATTTGGTAATGGAAAATTTCATTAAAAGGATATGGTCCAGTAAGCGTGGTCGTGGTGGTCATTTGCCTGATGTTATTTTCCACTGAAATTCGAAACGTTGTTTTTCAACCATTCTTGGTTCATTTGTGCTTTGTGAGCCAGTGCAGTCTCCTTTTGAAACATCTATGGTCTGCGACCGAGATGTTTGTCTGCCTACGGCTTCAAAGCATTTTATTTTCGAGAACACTTTACTGATAAAACGTCGCATTAATTTCGAGGCTCAATCCGAATTTGAGGTAAACTAGCAAAATTTCGTGACGGGACATAAAAAAATAGAAAATTAAAAATAAAAAAATGATGCGATCTTCTTAAATTTTTGCATGAACATTCGGTACATCAGTATATATTTACATTTTACTCGAATCGGATATCTTGTTATGGAATTAAAAATATTCTTCTTTTCAATATTCCAATTGAATTTTCACACTATGGTCACACAATTTTGCATAAGGCTTATTATGAGCATCTTGCATTTGGCCGCAACATTCCATTTCGATTGGTTTTGTCTGAGATATAGAGGAACAAAACGAAACCCATCGAAATGAAATTGCGGCCATATGGAAGATGGTCATAATAAGCTTCATGCAAAGTTGTGTGACCATAGTGTGAACAGAACCATAGAAAATTCAATTGGAATATCGAAAAGAAGAATCTTTATATTTCCATAACAAGATATCCGATTCGAATGAATTTTTCTTTGTGAATCGAGACTGATATACCGAATGTTCATGCAAAATTCAAAGAGGATCACATCATCGAAACCATATAATTCAATTTTTTCCAATTTATTGAGTCATAGAGAATACCTCATTTTAAACTATTATTTGGGCCAGAATAGGTTGTCGCAGAATAAGCTGTGGTAGTACAATTCGTAGGAAATTTTATGTCATTTCATTTAGAAAGGTTATTCACAAAAAATTGATAGTTTCCGAGTAATGAGCAAAAATCTGACCAAGAATGAGATGTTCCGTCACGAAACTTTGTTAGAAAACCTCAGATTGGATTAAGCACCCAAAAAACATAAAAAATGGAAGTTATCAAAACTACCCCAAAACTTTCCCGCTAGGGTTCTTTTAAGCACAAATGTACTGTATTATATGGCAGGTATGCTATATGGCTTGAGACTGTATTATATGGCAGGTATGCTATATGGCTTGAGACAGGTTGCACTTCGAGTGCCGGACCATGTATTATGTATCACAAAAGCTTCATAGAGTAAAATCAGCCAAGAGTTGAAATTAAGATTACTTTTCGATAAATTCTGTACCGGTTATGTCAGTGGCATTAACCAACAAAATATTTGAGTTACTTCTCATCAGAGAAATGTTTTGCAAACTTCTCTTCTAGGACTAGTTGAAGAGATTAAAACCGACGATCATACACATTACTTTTTGAAATTCACGACAAGGTGATTGAAGAAAATAATTGGAGTGAAAGTGAATTCAATTATCAACCAATATCCAAAAAAATTTAAGTTTAATTAAAGCAGTCTACATTATCTCAGCACGATAGGAAGTAAACGCTTTCGATGGACATGTCAGTTGATATCGCAATAAACTTAAAACATAATCATGACGAGCCCGAATTCAATATAATAACACGGTAATACAAAGCAATGTATGAATTTTTTCCGCCCAAATCATTAATGTTATTACCATCCGACATAAACTTATGAACAAGTTGGAAATGATTGATTCTAATTAAGAGAATAAATAATGTTGTAAAAGGTAATCGAAAGAAAAAAGCTATGTGCAACACATGTTTCGATCAAGCGAGGTCATGTAGCTCCCCACGTGTATCATCCTTAATAATTCGAGTATTCCTGATTCAACGAAACTACGATATTGATACTATTCGATTTTGTAATGTACGGGAGATGACTTTTACGCACTTGTTTCTAGGAAACAGCGTACTATCGTTGTGCGTCTGTAATTTTTAAATTTTGAGCTGGGAGCGGTCTCAAATGATTCGGTGGGAGGCGTGAAGTTAGCGAAAAGTTGATTGTACATATTCCGAAACTACTTTTTCTCTTTCGTCTGGAAAGTATATAATTGGTGAATTTAAGCAATAACATATCTGGTACTTCTTCCAAGTTTATTCGAAACCATAATATTGTATTGCATGATGACGTTCATATATGGGCAATAATCATGATTACACCAAAAATTACAGAAAATATTCATTCCAGAGTAAAAACGTAACACTCTAATTTTCACTTTCAAAAACTCAACTGCTACAGTGAAGAGGTTTCATACTTGAACCAGTGTTGGTTGTTGAGGTTTATACTTATACTCAGGAACTGGGTAGCGAGCTCTCCCATAAGCAGCTGAAAAAAAAATAATACAATAGAACTGAAGAGTGCTATGCAGTAATCACATTCTAGTTCAATATAACAACTTGTATTTTTTATGATAAGTATATGGATATGTCTATCCTTTCAATTCCGAGTGAAACATATAAGTTGCAAATTATAGACGGAAACCCTCCTAAAAATACCTTCGCAATGCCTAGAATCAATCTTCATCAAATTATTAAAACTCACTATGTTAAATCCTGAATTTGACGGCTATATGCTTTCATTAATTTACTTGGGGGTGCGTAGGAGTTCCCGTGACAGATGCGGAAAAGATAAAAATATTTGCGTCTATAGTAACTCCAAAAGGAATCCTTTTCGGCAAACAATTCCTTTCGCGATTCTAAAAGAAAATAGTCTGCTTATGTCCCTTGATTTTATGGCTCAAGTTCAGAATAACCCAGTGTATCTATCGCTTCAGAAAAATTTCTTTATTAGTTACTACTCTCGAATTATATAAAGCAACTAATAATCATAGTGAGGAATAACAGAATATCTCATATTCTAATGTATTTTCAATGTATTGAATGATTGTCATCAGATAAATCTAAATTTAATTAAGTGTTACTAAATTATATTTAACTCCCGAACATCGAATAATTACTAGGAGAAAATGAAACCTGAATCAAAAAAGCCTTGACATTGAAATTGAGTACCTAGATACAAATAATTTGAATTCATCATTTCGATAATGAAATGCATTTCAGGCTGTCACTATGAATTCGATTGCAATTATTAGTAAGGAACATATACAATCATAGCTAACTAACTGATCAGAGAAACAAAACTTAGCAGGAATATCAAGTCCTTTGTAAGCTCATAATTCGCAACCAGTTGGGCAAAACTATGGCACGGTTTTCCTTCTATGAACAAACACAATCTTTTTTGTATCACCTGAATCGAAAAGAGAAAGATGAGAATGTCAGCACATATTAAACTCAGTCTTCAAAGCGTATACATCATTCAAAGAACCTAAAAAAGGCTATGCCATTCGAAGTATCTTCAGACACCGTTTCGAGCATTAGGCTCTCATCAGTGCAGATATGGGTGACTTGAGTTCCTCAAGGATATTCTGCGATTCATCACAATCGAATCTGGTCATTTGACCTGGTGAGAACCTAGAGTCTGAAACAGCTGTCGGCAGATACTCTAGATGGCCTGATCTCTCTGTAGGTTTTTAGGACAATGTATTGTAACAACGTAGTGAAAACGGTTTCAAATATGTTTTACACTCAGTTTTCCGAGATCATTATATCGGGGTTGAGTAACAAAATTTCTGTATTCTGACAGTTGTTTATTACAACCTCAAAATAAAGAAAAATTTCTTATAACCAGTTTCCAAATACGATAATATCGTGTACTGCACTTAGAATTGACATATTCAATAGTGGATTAATTGAAAATATCACAACTGCAATTAAACCTAAGTTTTCATGTGACAATTTTGTCCAGCATTTCGTTAAGTATGTTTGTGATAACCATAGGAATGTTGATCTTCAAGTGGGCCAGAGTTCTGAGTATTCATTATAAATATGTGATGTTGGGTATCCCCATTAAAAAAATCGCAGGAGGCTAAATCGAGTAAATGTGCTGGAGACCTGAAAACCCCAGGAAGTGTAAACTGAATCATTTGGTTTAAACGGTCAGAAAAAACAGTATGTTTGTTTTATCCGAAAAATATCTCAACTCATGATAGTGCACACTGAACAGTGGCAAACGTTGTGAATGTAGGGGCCGATTGTCCCAGGACTCTGGCCCACTGGGAGTGTATTATACGTTTTGAAATCGCTAGAGACCGGACTATATGCAACAAAGAAACGTTGTTATATGCATGCAAATATGGATGCAAATGATTGAATATGCACGAAAATATGGAGAGTATGCAAAATTGAACATGTAATGAATTTTGAGAACTCAAAAATGGAAAGTAATTTTTACTTAAAAATCAACATATCAATACCTCTTAATAATATTTCATAAATTTCAATTCAATGTTTTGTCAACGGTTACAATTAATATTGTTCCAAATGTTCAATTGTTTAATTTTGTCTTCGATCATTTAGAATATTTTTGTATGTGGAAAAAGTTCGCTCCACATCCACGTACGTAACTGTTCAGAATTGAACCTTGGTGCTATGTTCTTCCTTATAGTTTCATGTAAAACTGCTTCTATTTTATCACGTGAAAATACATTGGTCACAACTACTAATACCACAGAATACTTGTCTTTGCTTATACTGTGTTCTGGAATTCGATAAAAGTGATTCGCAAATCTGACTAAAGTCACAATTATTAGTATTATTAATCAACAGACCTCATATTTTGTGGAATTTGAAGGGATTCGCGGATATCATCACTTTTATCGCATTTCGAAACGCAGAAAAAAATTGTACCAGAAATATGCATCATAACTGGATTATAGCTAAAATATGCAAAAACCGCTAAAGTTGTCTCAAATATGCAAATGCATATCCGGTCTGTAGTAATCGCTAACATACTCAACGAAATGGTGGACAGAATAGACCGACATTTCCGAAATCGATAATCGCAGTGTTTCGACAATAATGGACACCAGATATCATTTCGATATCGATATTTGCATAAGGTTTTGTTTTATTAAATATCTATATCAGCAAATTTCTCTGACCAACCCTATATTTCGAAAACCGATTGTCGCTCATATATCAAATCTGCTCATTTGTATACATATGTTATAGGGAACTTACTACCTACTTATTTTTATTTTGAGGTCTGAAAATTGCTCCCAAAATATTGAAACGTTGTATTTGAACACTCGGTATATGAAATAATAAACCGGAAGCGTCATCACGAAAAGTGGATTGCTCTAGGATAATATGTCGATGGCGGGGTTTTCGGGAAGGAGAAATACTCATCCCAATTGTGAGTTCAGGTGGAAATAGAAGCTATTAAAGTGCACTATACACTTTTACGACCGTGGATTCGAGCAACCTCGCCGACGGCAGCGCAGGGGTTGCAAAACGGACGAATCTTTTGCGGCAGACAGACTTAAGGGCAAATCTATTATCCTTATACCTTCAACTTTATACGTTCGAAAGGGATCAGTAGGCAGCTAGAGTAGAAAACACACGGTGTGAATTGAATGAGGTATAGTCCTTCCAAGAATGATTGATTTTAAATAGACCCTGAAAATGTTGGCTCAGTTTTATTTCTGGTTCCTGTGAACTATTTAAAAATGAAAAATCTTGTTAATTCTTTAGAGATTGTAGCTGACTGAATGAATCGGAATAATTTAATGATAAGACATCCCTGTAGCTTTAGCCCCCTAACGGATGTGAGCACAACCTTCTGATTTTCAAGGGAAATGAATTATCGCAATAGCGATAATTTATCTTGAAGATCAATCATGTACAAGTAGAAATTGCATTTTAATATTTTTTTCCTTTCAACGATTTCCCAGTAGTAATAAAAAAATATGTTGCAAAATCAGAAAATACCAATTCTTTTTTTATCGCATACCTTGGGACACCAAAAATATTCAACCGTGAATATCAGAAATTGTGGATGTATAACAATTTATAATTTTAGGGGTTGAGTTTGCGTAAGATGATGAAAAATTGTTTTTGTATTTTTCATTCTTTTATACTAGAGAATCGTTCAGTGTGAAAAAATTGAAGGGCAATTTGCAAAAAAATATTTTTGCGTTTGGTTTTTTAGTGATGGTAGAGTTTCTTGATATATGGTTCTCGATCTGTAATTCTCATATTATGCTTTATGTTTGATGTCGAAGAAGAAAAACTAATGAATTAATGCTTTTCTTAGAATCGTAAGTTAGACCAGTATCATAATTACAAATCGATGCAAATTAGATATATTTTGGTGACAGTTCGATTTATTGAAACTGACACTCAAGCCGGGTTTCACAAAACTCCAGTCACCTTGATTATTGAAATGTCATCATTTCTGTGCAATTTCCAGTTCATTTTTGACATAAACCATCGACTCAAACCAAAATCAATGATTTGATTGCCCAATCAAGCTTTGTGGAACCCACGGTGAATAAACCAATTTCTATTGCACACAACATTGTACGAAGCTTTTTCAGCCTTCTTAGTATTGGAAAACGAGCATACAAAATTGAATTGTGTTGAGAGTTCAGCTCTATTAATATGAAAGATTTAGCAAATCATCATCTAAAAACGGGATTTTGATGCACGACAATTTTAATTTCAATATATATATACAGGGTGACGGTGGTGACGTAAGGGACAACGGCTAACTGGAGATAGAGGACCTCAAACTGAATGAGGATTGGGGGTTTAAATGTCCCATAAGGCTATTAGTTTCAGAGATACAGGGTGTTTTTTGCAAAAGTGCTAAAATATAAACTCCCATATCTTCGTCAATATGGCAAATTTTTCGCTGATATTTGGCAAGCTTGTTAATATACATATTCTCCATCAGATCGACAAGAAAAAATTCCCAAAATTGCAGGTCCGTATTCAAAAATTTCAATTTCCGTGTCAGGTGAGAAATATCACTCGGTATATGAAATAAAAAAAATTAAATTGGGAAATTGGAATCTGCAAAAAACACTGAGTAAAAATCTGTTTTTAGTTTAAATGGCACAAATTTTTTAAAGTTTTTATGATATGTTGAAAGTCGAATATTACAATTTTTTCATATTGAATTCAAGAAACACACTATTCTGAAAGAAAAAAAACACTGAATTTGAGATGCTTAAATAATCCTGACGCATTTTGAATATTCCTTCACATCTTGAAATACCTTTTCTATCAAAATTATAAGAAAAACTCAAAAAACAATACAAATACAAAAAAGATTAACAGTAGCACATATGGTTTATAAAAAATCAAATAAACAAATGCTTGATATGCGAGAGCCATTCCCCTCACACACTTATTGGCTCTTTTGAACAATTGAAGTACGTTTCATATCCACAAGATGAAAAATTACTCTTGATAGAACAGTAACACTAGATTTCAGCTCGAGAAAAGTTGGACTTTCTTCTCAGAACGCCTGAACAATAATCCATCTGATACTTATTCTTTCAACAAAATTTATTCTTCTATTAAATAATGCAATGATTCATGAGAAAACAACTAAGCAAATGCTCGAAATCAGAGCAATTTGCTTCAACGCATTTATTGGCTCTCTTGAACTCTAATGATTTCTTCTCTTTTGAGATGAGGATTATTCTGAGACCAAATATTATATCCGTTCATTTTGCGCAATCCAAAACAAGTATCATCTACATATTCTTCATTCGTGAATATTGAAGGCATTTTTCAGTAGATAAACAAACGACACAATTCCCAATAATTCACAATCAATGAATGTATGAATATAAACGTCATTTTTTGAAATAAGCCTACTCTGTGTAGTAGGATGTATTTTATTTATAATGAATAATAAACTCTTATTCTAAAAAATCACTTGTTTCCCTAATATTCTGTTTGCATTAAAGAAATTCATATGCTTCTCAAAAGAAGATGAAGTTGCTACACCTAAGTACATATTAGAGGAAAATAAGTCCTCAAAATTCATATATTATTTCATTGAAGAATAAATTTTGTTGAAAACATAAGTACCAGATGGATTATTGTTCAGGGGTTCTGAGAAGAAAGTCAAACTTTTCTCGAGCTGAAATCCAGTTTCTGTTCTATCAAGAGTATAATTTTTCATCTTGTGGATATGAAAAGTACTTCAATTGTTCAAAAGAGTCATTAAGTGTGTGAGGGAATGGCTCTCGCATATCGAGCATTTGTTATTTGATTTTTTTATGAATCATATGTGCTACTGTTCCTCTTTGTATTTCTATTGTTTTTTTAATTTTTCTTATAATATTGATAAAAAATTAATAAAAAAGGAGTTCAAGATGTGAAGAATATTCAAAATGCGTCAGGATTATTTAAGCATCTCAAATTCAGTGTTTTTTCTATCAGGAATAGTATGTTTCTTGAATTCAATATGAATAAATTGTAATATTCGACTTTCAACATATCATAAAAACTATAAAAATTTGTGCCATTCAAACTAAAAACAGATTTTTACTCAGTGTTTCTTGAAGATTCCAATTTTCCAATTCAATTTTTTTTATCTCATATACCGAGTGATATTTCTAACCTGACACGGAAATTGAAATTTTTGAATACGGACCTGCAATTTTGGGAATTTTTTCTTGTCGATCTGATGGAGAATATGTATATTAACAAGCTTGCCAAATATCAGCAAAAATTTGCCATATTGACGAAGATATGGGAGTTATAGTTTTAGCACTTTTGCAAAAAACACCCTGTATCTCTGAAACTAATAGCCTTATGGGACATTTAAACCCCCAATCCTCTTCAGTTTGAGGTCCTCTATCTCCAGTTAGCCGTTGTCCCTTACGTCACCAGTCACCCTGTATATTCTTTTGAATTGAGAGCTAACAAAATACAATATGAAACAAAAAAGTCCCTAGCTGAGGTTGGTGCAAAACGGGGTACCATACTTTCTGTCGTATGATACCAGAAGCACAGGGAAAAACCTCAGAAGGAAAAACCCTGCCTCGCCGTTTTTACAAATTTAACTTAAAAACTGTTCGAATAAATACCTTCAATATTCAATACAAAATACGTTTACATCTTGCTCTTGGGCCAGGAGGGTGTTTTAAACCAGGTCTGGCGTTCCAAGTGATGATTTTCGAATCTTCTGTTCTTCTAGACCGCTACAGGACCCTACTGAAGGGTAATCATCCCATAGATTTAAACAGTGGTATTTCATCCTAATTATCGAATTTTATTTCGGAATAATGATATAAAAGTGTGACAAACTTATGTCAAAATGTTCAATGAGGATAACTGAGACTTGGCCTGTAGAACAATAAAGTAGAGTTTGAATGATCGTTAGTGTGGAAGAATAGAAAAATGATTTTAGAAAAATTTGATCATTCAAATTTCTCGAATGTTTAAATGATCGGATATTTCAATGCATGCAAATTTGAATTACAATAAAAATATTTCAATGTATGGATAAGTTGGGTTTGGGCTATATAACAAACTCTTCTCCGCTCTGTAATTTAAACAACCGAATTCAAAACCTAAGGCAAAATCTACTCTGTATACATACTAAATTCCATAAAAATCTTCATTGAGATCTTCATTCAAATTTAACTATTTTGAATTAATGGAAGATTTTTGCATATAATTATAAACCATTTTTCATTTCAAACAAGTTCCTCCAGAGTACTACTATATCATATCTATGTATGATTCAATTCATTCAATTATTGAAATTCAATATTTATAAGCCTCTGTGAAACTAACCAAAATATTGCATCGATCATTCAAAATCAAGTTATTGAGAGCTTTCAGTTTTCATTCTTTATTTTCATGAATTCGAGTTTTCTGAAAAATCTACCTTGAAAAATTGAGCGGCTCTAGTGCTTCTCTAAAATAGATTTTTTTACAATAAAGTACAGTCTGAATGAGTTCGGTTCGTTAGTGTGGAAGAATAGAAAAATGATTTTAGAAAAATTTTATTATCCAAATTGCTAGAATATTTGAATGATGAATATTTTTATGCATGCAAATTTTAATTTCAATAAAATATTCAATGTATGGATAAGTGGGATTTGGGCTATATAACAAATCTTCTCCGCTCTGTAATTAAACAACCGAATTCAAAACCTAAGGCAAAATCTACTCTGTATACCTACATACTAAATTCCATAAAAATCTTCATTGAGACCTTCATTCGTTCCAAATTTAACTATTTTGAATTTCAATGAAAGATTTTTGCATATAATTTATAAACCATTTTTCATTTCAAACAAGTTCCTCCAGAGTACCTACTGCTATATCATATCATCTAGACAGTGACAGAATGGTGATACTGGTACTTCAATATTACAGGGGGGACTCCTATAATCTCACTCAAAAATGTGCTGGGGGGACGTGTTTTCCGGAATGTATGATTCAATTCATTCAATTATTGAAATTCAATATTTTATAAGCCTCTGTGAAACTACCCAATATTGCATCGATCATTCAAAATCAATATATGAGAACTTTCAGTTTCATTCTTTTTATTCATGAATTCAAGTTTTCTGAAAAATCTACCTTGAAAAATAAAGCGGCTTTAGTGCTTCTCTAAAATAGATTTTTTGACAATAAAGTACAGTCTGAATGAGTTTGGTTCGTTAGTGTGGAAGAATAGAAAAATGATTTTAGAAAAAATTGATCATCCAAATTGCTCGAATGTTTAAATGATTGGATATTTTTATGCATGCAAATTTGAATTACAATAAAATATTCAATGTATGGATAAGTGGGATTTGGGCTATATAACAAATTCTTCTCCGCTCTGTAATTTAAACAACCGAATTCAAAACCTAAGGCAAAATCTACTCTGTATACATACTAAATTCCATAAAAATCTTCATTGAGACCTTCATTCGTTCCAAATTTAACTATTTTGAATTTCAATGAAAGATTTGTGTATATAATTTATAAACCATTTTTCATTTCAAACAAGTTCCCTCAGAGCACCACTGTAATTCATATCATCAGACGATGACAGAATGGTGGTACTTGAATATTACAGGGGGGACTCCTATAATCTCACTCGAAAATGTGCTGTGGGGGGCGTGTTTTCTGGAATGCATGGGAATTAAAATTCTGAGAAATTCGCGAACCCATTTATCAGCATAATCGTGCTTTAATGATAATATTTTTGCAGTTTTGCGTTTTATTGTGGACCTTGCGGCATACTTAAAACTGGAATTTATATAAATGCGATGGCTGTGGCCCATCGGCAAATACGGAAGGAAGTCTGTGATTGATACCGGCTACTGCAGATACTTCCAGCGTAGGTAGATTTGGGCAGTATTTCATGTATAATAACTGGTTTTTAACGTTTTGGGTTGTGTGTTGCCAAATGTTAATAGACGCTTTGTTCGAATGAAGGATTTTCAGCAGTTCGTATTCACCTTGAAATTAGTTCCACATGAGATGATAGTATATATAAATTGATATGTATTCTTGTACTTCTTATTTCTTTGAAGAGCAGAAATTGATATCAATATAGATGGAGATAAATATGGCATTGGGCCTCACAGAGCTTCTCTGACGGATGTACGGAAAATTGTACATACTTCTTTAATATTAATTGTGGGTATTAAACTGACTGGTCCAGAGCTTCTCCTCATTTTTTTTGTCCCCGTAGCTGTCGCTCCGCCTAAGTGCGAGTCCACAACGGCGCACCGACCCTAGCCCATCGCACCGCGATGTCGATATTTGAAGTTTATTACGAACTAAATACGTCATTTGATGACATCGCGGTGCGATGGGCTAGGGTCGGTGCGCCGTTGTGGACTCGTACTAATGCAGAAACTTTACTCGCTGCGCGCAATCGGTAGAATGTTCAAGTGATATGACTAAACAAATGTTCATGATTTAATTCCTGTTTTTGGTCGAAGGAAATCTTTCGAGCTATCTAATAGCTGACACGAAATTATTTGGGCTTTTTTCATCATATAATATAGGACAGTTATTGTTACTGAATATAATCACCATTTCAACACCAAATTAGATGTAACCACTATATATCTACATATAATAGAGTTCTCTTCTAAAGGATTTAATTGAGAAAAAATGAGAATAAACCTTGAATTTGTAAGCGAAATGGCTATCCCAAGAAATTGTTGGAAAAGGAAATACTTTTCATGATTCTCAAGTCATATACAAAATTTCGAGGTAATAGCCTCATTGCTCAACCGATGAACAAGCGCTCAAAAGCACCTTCTCGGGGCTTTCTTAAATTTTTTCATAAGTATTCACTTGCTCAATATTCTCTGAAGAAAATTCTGAGCGAAATCTGCTCGTGTTCTTAAATGTTACCCACTCGAGACATATCTCATCATTTCATCAGGTATTTGTTCGCAGCGAAGTGAACATCATTTTCTGCGCCTTATACTGGGACAAAAAGGATTATACTCAAAGTTATCTAAGTTTATGGTAGTTCCCTATCTCCAGTTCAGCGGACGTGTAGGTGCTCTGAATTGTTGCATTTTCACAGCGTACTAAATTTCCTTTTGTTTTGGAACAAGTCCTATAAAATTTTACGGCATATGAGATTGTCAATATGCATTGTTGAACAAAGTTAAATAGTTAATGAATTCGTTCTGTGATTCAGATGCTGATGAAAATGTAAATTTGTTTTTGTTTTCGATTTGTTTTCTCCCTGTAGGTGTTCTATGTCGCTGAAGTGTGCTAAACCTTGTGTTTTGATCATTTGATTGCAAAAAATATGGAATACTTTGTTTCTTTCGCATGGGCGTGATGAACTGAATGGTTTATGGGTTATTTAACTTTTTTCGCGCTTGTTCCTAAGGAGAAACAACGTGTTATTGTTTTACGCGAACATTTCGAGTATAGAATTTTAAGGCAGGAGAGATCGTGAACGACTGGTGTGGACTGATAGATAATCTGTGGTCAAATGCGATTGTTTCCGGCCGTAAACACAGGTAGAGATAGACCATGGAATTCCGAGCGATCACAAATTTTATATTTATAAAGTTAATGCGGATATAATGACGTGTCCGTATTTTTGTGAGGATTCGGTGAAAATACCAGCTCTATTGCCATTGCTAGCAGATAATCTACCAATTTATTTGTTCGATGGCCATTATATATAATTGTGAATATAATTTAAATCTAACTTAACTCACCATTATGAGATCCAGAATATCATGAAGTGAAGCAGTTTTTATGGATTATTATATCTTGTTTCCTGATGCGGAAAGAACAACATTTCCTGTATTCAACTGAAACTCTCAAGGAAATGTGGAGATCAGAATGGAATCCTGTGATGTTTCCAATAAATGTTTGCTTAGTGGTAGGTACTGAAGGAAAAGTTCTGGCCTCCTTCTTCTGGAAAAATTTTGAGTAGTTGAATTTAGGTAGATCAAGATCAGGTTTTGGTTATAGATTTTATCTAAGTGAAATTCTGTCGATTATTCCATGTGTCAATATGGTATTCGGCCCTTATTTCAGTCCTCCGGCTTCCAAAAAATATAAATAATGAAATATGAAATCAGTTGGTTTTTTCATGAGAAATAGATGCTCGATCAAATTAATCCTTTCGTTTCCCATGTGTGTATCTTCTTTTTGCACGCTTGTTCCTATAGCGTACTAAAGTTTTAAAGTTTTGCTCAAATGTTTGTTAGTTCAAAGGTTCGATCCGAAATTGGTCCAAAAACGACTAATGATGAAGGATTCGTTGTCAAGAGAAATTCTTCTCGGTGCGTAAATTGACACGCTGTTCAAAGCTCGTAGAACAAATTAGAAACGAAGAGACCAATAAGACTCAAACCCCTATTTCTCATGAAGAAAATAAAGTTGTTGAATTTTTTTATTGTATTTATTGCTTATATAGAGTATTAAGGAACCGTCGATATCATTCTGCGAATAAGTGGCAAGAACAAAAGAAACAATGAGCTGGATTCATATTTGTTTATTTTGAAAGAACACGAAAACGAGAATACCTACTTAAATACCAAACAAGATATTCTGTTCAGTGGTGGTTCAAATCAGTAAATGGGTTTCCGAATAATAAAGGTTAGATATTTCTCAAATATTCCAGGAATTCTGTATTGAGCTATTCGATAGCGACACAACTTTTGCATATTTCGTGGAATCTTTCTTATTTCCTAAGGATTTCATACTTTAAAAGATATTCGAAACAGCGATGAAATTAAGTGAAGATGTGCTTAAATATTTTTCAATTTTAATGATGATTTTTAATATTTAGATCGTTTTATGTGGTCAATTCTGAAAATCCTAAAGAAAGCAATGGATAATTTCGAGAACATATTAATAGTTCTCGTACAATTACCTTTTCTACCAGAATTAGAATTGAAAAACGACAAAAAGTCGTGTGAGGCTTTCGAAAACTGCACCTTATATATCTGATCGAATTATATTTTTACTGATAATATTTCATGTGATATTACCATATTCGAAATTTGGACCGATGTTTATTTCCTGTTTATCATATTCACAAAAAATAAAAATTTCCTGAAGGTTTTTAAAATATTTCAAGATGTAGATGACAACAGTTTAATTATGATGATAGTTTATGTATTTCCTCAGTTGTCGACTAATTATGCTGAAATTTATATAAAAATTCAAAAATATTTTTACTCAAGGTTAATTCAGTCCTTGAGATGTACGTCACTTTGAAACATGATGTGAACGTTTAATATTTGAGGTTTTTCGGTACAAAAACAAACGTTGAGAATTCGTATACCATCAACGTTTTTTCCGAAACGAAAACACATCGTTACTTTGAAGCTTAATAATAACGTTATATCACTGTATTTTACTCATGACAAGGAGGAGGCTTGCAACGTTAAATCAACTTTGAATCAACGTGCGATAAAAACGTTACGTGTTCTTTACGACACTTTACAGTTTTTTCAACGATGAAACATAGTGACGTACCTAAAAAATCCAACGTGTTCTAAGTGCACCTTACACGGTCAATATTATTGAAGCAATATCGTTATTGATCAATATATTGAACGTATAAGGAGTGCATTGAAACAATAATATTGATGGCAATAATATTGAGAAGAATCAAATCGATTTGATATTTACTGCAGTTCCGCCAATATATTGAGGCGTCGTCAATATTATTCACACCGTGTGAGGGGTAAACAGAATATTGTGCAATAAACACAGTGCATCACAGGTCTCTTCTTATCTCGCTTATGGTTGTTGCAGCAATGCGAGACGAAAATTTCAAATCTTCAAAACTATTTCCAGTTGCTAGAAATCTTAATGTGACTGCAAGTAGATCCGCCGGTGAAATAGCCGTATCTTGTTTTATTAAAAATGGTTAAACGAGTGCAACAAGTTGTTGAAAAAGTTGTTCATCCATTCTTAAAAAAATTTTGTAGTCATCTGGCTCACCGTTGAGTTCTCGAAGCAATTCCCCATGTCCATTACTCGATCGTTTTTTTAACCATTTTTTCAATCACACTTTTCTCTGCCTCTTTTTTTCTCTTATTCAGAACCAAAGCAGATCCTATTAAAAACGATAAATCCATCCTCCCTGACTTCACAATTGAAACTGACACTTTATTGCACAATATTATTAAATCGTGTGAGGGCTGCCGTTTTTTACCATATATTGCGTCAATAATATTGAATCAATAATATTGACTGTGTAAGGTGGCCCTTTTAATCGTTAAGGCCCGTTTACATTAGTCAAGCGAGTTGATCAAGTCAGTTGAATTCAAGTGACTTGCACAAAGTTGAACATGCTTCTACTAAGAAGCCGTTCAATTCAGCCGATCGAGTGAAACGAAAAGGGCGGTTTACACATTCAATTCGCTTTCAATTCAACTAAGTTGATCAACTCACTTGACTAATGTAAACGCGGCATTACTGTGTTTATTGGGTAGAAGACGATTCATCAATAATTTCAGTTGATAGATGACTATGCCGCGTTTACATTAGTCAAGTGAGTTGATCAACTCAGTTGAATTCAAGTGAATTGAGAGCGAATTGAATGTGTAAACCGCCCTATTCGTTTCACTCGATCGGCTGAATTGAACGGCTTCTCAGTTGAAGCATGCTCAACTTTGTGCATTCAATTGAATGAACAAATTGATGAAAGTTTATTAATATTTATGAAAAATATTAATGTCTATGGAATAGAAGAAGTAAGGAATATAGAAATAGAGATGATAGAGCGTCTGCAATTAGGAGAATAATAGAAGATATGCAAGAATTGGGTATAATATTGAAAGAAGAGGATGTTAGGAATAGAATAAAAGCGAATCGTACAACCTTTATGGCAGAAATGGCAAAAATATGGCTTTTCCAAAATATTTTGGTAAGGTTTGAGTACGCGACTGAGCTGTCATCATCTATGTCTAGACGATTTCGGAAGTAGTGATCATGAAATTTCGTAGCTCTCTTACTCAAATAAAATTGCATTTTTAAATGAATCGCCTGTTGCGAGATACTGCAAAACTATTTCCAGCTTTATGCGGGGCGAAAGAGCTTCACGCATCACCGTATACATTTTACTGATTTTGGGTGTAACTTTTTCCAGTAATATTCGAATTGCCGGTCTTTGAGCCGTAAAAAAGTTTTTGTAATCCCTCGATTGTTCCAATTTAAGTTCACGTAGAGGTTATTTGAGACACCTTGCATTCCTCCATTCTCTAATCCATATTCTCTTCTTCCTTTGCTTTTTTCTCTTCCTTGGTTAAATTCAAAACTGTTAGCAATTTAGGCTTCTTAACCACTCGTTTCGCCTTCGCCATTTTAAATCAACTGGCATGTATTCAATTAGAATTTGTAATGTAATGCCGCGTTTACATTATTCAAGTGAGTTGATCAACTCAGTTGAATTCAAGTGAATTGAAGACGAATTGAATGTGTAAACTGCCATATTCGTTTCACACGATCGGCTGAATTGAACGACTACTCATTGAAGCATGCTCAACTTTGTGCATTCAATTGAATGACAAATTGATATTAAAATGGCGGCAACTAGATGGTCGGAGGATAAATCGTACAAGTTTATTAATATTCATGAAAAATATGAATGTCTATGGAATAAAGAAGTAATGATATAGAAATAGAGGTGCTAGGGAGTCTGCAATCAGGAGAATAATAGAAGATATGCAAGAATTGGGTATAATAATGAGAGAAGAGGATGTTAGGAATAGAAAAAAGCGATTCGTACAAAAATATGGCTTTTCCAAAATATTTTTTTTCAACCAAACAGGTTTTTTCGTATATTTTGGTAAGGTTACGACTGAGTACGTGACTGAGCTGCCTTCATCTATGTCTACACCATTTCCAAGTGTATTTCAGAAAGCGTCAAATGTATTTCAGAAAGCGTCAATTGTATTTCAGATAAGTCAATTGTATTTCAGAAAGCGTCAATTGTATATCAGAAATCATCAATTGCATTTCAGAAAACATCACTTGTAATTCAGATCAGTCAATTCAATTTCAGAAATCGTCAATTGTATTTCGGAAATGGTCATTCGAAATTCAATTTATAGGTACACACATTCACATATAGCAGAATGGTTCATTTTAAATACGGTTTATCCTCCTCAGTCCTAAGACCACACTGAAATCGAGATAATTGTGATATTTGGAAATTAAAATAATATTCCTATTCTGAATTATAAATGACGGGTTCTGAAATACATATGATATAATCTGAAATACAATTGACGCTTTCTGAAATACAATTGACTAATCTGAAATACAATTGACGCTTTCTGATATACAATTGACTATCTGAAATACAATTGACGCTTTCTGAAATACAATTGACTATTCTGAAATACACTTGGAAATGGTGTAGACGATTTCGAAAGTAATCACGAAATTTCGTAGCTCTCTTACTCAAATAAAATTGCATTTTTTAAATGAATCGCCTGTTGCGAGATACCGCAAAACTATTTCCAGCTTTATCCAGGGCGAAAGAGCTTCACGCATAGCCGTATGCATTCACTGATTTGGATGTAACTTTCTTCAGTAAATATTCGAATTGCTGGTCTTTGAGCCGTAAAACGTTTTGTAATCCCTCGAGTCTTCCAATTTAAGTTCACGTAGAAGGTTATTTGAGGCACCATGCATTACTCTTCGAGTAATCCCTCTCTAATCCATATTCTCTTCTTCCTTTGCTTTTTTTTCTTCATGTGTTCTGCTAATTCCTTTTGAATTCGAAACTGTTAGCAATATAGCTTTCTTTACTACTCATTTTGCCATTTTGAATCAACTGGCATGTATTCAATTAGAATTTGTAATGTAAACAGAGAATTGAATGCAAATCACTTGAATTCAACTGACTTATCAACTCACTTGACTAATGTAAACGCGCCTTAAACAGGGAATTGAATGCAAGTCACATGAATTCAACTGACTTGATCAACTCAGTTGAATTCAAGTGACTTTAGAGGGAATTGAATGTGTAAACCGCTCTATTCGTTTCACTCGATCGGCTGAATTGAACGGCTTCTCAGTTGAAGCATGCTCAACTTTGTGCATTCAATTGAATGAACAAATTGATATTAAAATGGCGGCAACTAGATGGTCGGAGGATGAATCGTGCAAGTTTATTAATATTTATGAAAAATATTAATGTCTATGGAATACAAGAAGTAATGAATATAGAAATAGAGATGATAGAGCGTCTGCAATTAGGAGAATAATAGAAGATATGCAAGAATTGGGTATAATATTGAAAGAAGAGGATGTTAGGAATAGAATAAAAGCGAATCGTACAACCTTTATGGCAGAATGGCAAAAATATGGCTTTTCCAAAATATTTTTTGAACCATACAGGTTTTTGTATATTTTGGTAAGGTTATGAGTAGGTACGCGACTGAGCTGTCATCATCTATGTCTAGACGATTTCGGAAGTATGTAATCATGAAATTTCGTAGCTCTCTTACTCAAATAAAATTGCATTTTTAAATGAATCGCCTGTTGCGAGATACCGCAAAACTATTTCCAGCTTTATCCAGGGCGAAAGAGCTTCACGCATAGCCGTATGCATTTTACTGATTTTGGATTTAACTTCCTTCAGTAAATATTCGAATTGCTGGTCTTTGAGCCGTAAAAAGTTTTTGTAATCCCTCGAGTCTTCCAATTATTTAATACACTCTCTAATCCATATTCTCTTCTTCTTTGCTTTTTTCTCTTCATGTTTTCTGCTAATTCCGTGGTTGAATTCAAAACTGTTAGCAATATAGCTTTCTTTACCACTCATTTCGCCATTTTGAATCAACTGGCATGTATTCAATTAGAATTTGTAATGTAAACAGGGAATGAATGCAAATCACTTGAATTCAACTGACTTGATCAACTCAGTTGAATTCAAGTGACTTGAGAACGAATTGAATGTGTAAACCGATCTATTCGTTTCACTCGATCGGCTGAATTGAACGGCTTCTCAGTTGAAGCATGCTCAACTTTGTGCATTCAATTGAATGAACAAATTGATATTAAAAGGGCGGCAACTAGATGGTCGGAGGATGAATCGTGCAAGTTTATTAATATTTATGAAAAATATTAATGTCTATGGAATACAAGAAGTAATGAATATAGAAATAGAGATGATAGAGCGCCTGCAATTAGGAGAATAATAGAAGATATGCAAGAATTGGGTATAATATAGAAAGAAGAGGATGTAAGGAATAGAATAAAAGCGAATCGTAAAACCTTTATGGCAGAAATGGCAAAAATATGGCTTTTCCAAAATATTTTTTTGAACCATACAGGTTTTTGTATATTTTGGTAAGGTTATGAGTACGCGACTGAGCTGTCATCATCTATGTCTAGACGATTTCGGAAGTATGTAATCATGAAATTTCGTAGCTCTCTTACTCAAATAAAATTGCATTTTTTAAATGAATCGCCTGTTGCGAGATACTGCAAAACTATTTCCAGCTTTATGCGGGGCGAAAGAGCTTCACGCATCACCGTATACATTTTACTGATTTTGGGTGTAACTTTTTCCAGTAAATATTCGAATTGTCGGTCTTTGAGCCGTAAAAAGTTTTTGTAATCCCTCGATTCTTCCAATTTAAGTTCACGTAGAAGGTTATTTGAGACACCTTGCATTCCTCCATTCTCTTATCCATATTCTCTTCTTCCTTTGCTTTTTTCTCTTCCTTGGTTAAATTCAAAACTGTTAGCAATATAGGCTTCTTAACCACTCGTTTCGCCATTTTGAATCAACTGGCATGTATTCAATTAGAATTTGTAATGTAAACAGGGAATTGAATGCAAGTCACATGAATTCAACTGACTTGATCAACTCATTTGACTAATGTAAACGCGCCTTTATGCCGCGTTTACATTAGTCAAGTGAGTTGATCAACTTAGTTGAATTGAAAGCGAATTGAATGTGTAAACCGCCCTTTTCGTTTCACTCGATCGGCTGAATTGAACGGCTTCTCAGTAGAAGCATGCTCAACTTTGTGCAAGTCACTTGAATTCAACTGACTTGATCAACTCGCTTGACTAATGTAAACGGGCCTTAATGCCGCGTTTACATTAGTCAAGTGAGTTGATCAACTTAGTTGAATTGAAAGCGAATTGAATGTGTAAACCGCCCTTTTCGTTTCACTCGATCGGCTGATTTGACGGCTTCTCAGTAGAAGCATGCTCAACTTTGTGCAAGTCACTTGAATTCAACTGACTTGATCAACTCGCTTGACTAATGTAAACGGGCCTTAAGGCGCGTTTACATTAGTCAAGTGAGTTGATCAAGTCAGTTGAATTCAAGTGATTTGCATTCAATTCCCTGTTACATTACAAATTCTAATTGAATACATGCCAGTTGATTCAAAATGGCGAAATGAGTGGTAAAGAAAGCTATATTGCTAACAGTTTTGAATTCAACCAATGAATTAGCAAAAACATGAAGAGAAAAAGCAAAGGAAGAAGAGAATATGGATTAGAGAGAGGATTACTCGAAGAGTAATGCATGGTGCCTCAAATAACCTTCTAATACGTGAACATAAATTGAAAGACTCGAGGGATTACAAAAACTTTTTACGGCTCAAAGACCAGCAATTCGAATATTTACTGAAGAAAGTTACATCCAAAATCAGTAAAATGCATACGGCTATGCGTGAAGCTCTTTCGCCCTGGATAAAGCTGGAAATAGTTTTGCGGTATCTCGCAACAGGCGATTCATTTAAAAAATGCAATTTTATTTGAGTAAGAGAGCTACGAAATTTCGTGATTACTTCCGAAATCGTCTAGACATAGATGAAGGCAGCTCAGTCACGTACTCAGTCATAACCTTACCAAAATATACGAAAAAACCTGTTTGGTTGAAAAAAAATATTTTGGAAAAGCCATATTTTTGTACGAATCGCTTTTATTCTATTCCTGACATCCTCTTTCCTCATTATTATACCCAATTCTTGCATATCTTCTATTATTCTCCTGATTGCAGACGCCCCTAGCACCTCTATTTCTATATTCATTACTTCTTTTATTCCATGGACATTCATATTTTTCATGAATATTAAAACTTGTACGATTTATCCTCCGACCATCTAGTTGCCGCCATTTTAATATCAATTTGTTCATTCAATTGAATGCACAAAGTTGAACATGCTTCAACTGAAGAGTCGTTAATTCAGCCGATCGTGTGAAATGAATATGGCGGTTTACACATTCAATTCGTCTTCAATTCACTTGAATTCAACTGAGTTGATCAACTCACTTGAATAATGTAAACGCGGCATTAAAGGCGCGTTTACATTAGTCAAGCGAGTTGATCAAGTCAGTTGAATTCTAGTGACTTGCACAAAGTTGAGCATGCTTCTACTGAGAAGCCGTTCAATTCAGCCGATCGAGTGAAACGAAAAGGGCGGTTTACACTTTCAATTCGCTTTCAATTCAACTGAGTTGATCAACTCACTTGACTAATGTAAACGCGGCATTAAAGGGCAAATTGCATCTGCTACGATCCTGTGTTTTCGTTCAACCCATTCATCGATTTGTAGTAGAGTGGTCCCCAATTTGTCCTACAATAGAGTGCGTGCCGCTTGGAAAAAAGGTATATCCGAGTTGCCACAAATGAAACCCGTATACCTGAGCGTGGGGCACGCTTCCTCCAGCCAGCCAGCCCGACCTAGCCGTTTAAAATACATTTTCAACCATTTGTAACGGCTTATTGTTGAACGCTAGGCAGTCGAGGCGTAATTAATCACTTCCTCTATCTACAGTCATGTGTTTCATAACAGGCCAATGCTCCAATAGAATCGTAGAATGTAATAAAAGGTGGAGTCCACTCCTCCTGTTCTGCACGCCTATTGGATGACGAGAGAGCGAACATTTTCCCTGAAAAAAAAAATCTATTTATTGCCATGGTACGCTTCTTTGTCCTGGGGGTGTATGCGTCCCCTGGCGCCTACGATGTATGCGCGATAAGCATTATGCAGTTATTTTCGGCGGAGAATTCTTGCTTTATTGCGCGCTTGTTTCTAGGGGAACTAGATAGATATTGTTTTGCCGACATGTCTGTAGATTGGAATTTTGAATTGGTTGTGGTTTCATACGTTCGGTTGGACTCACTGATGAAGAAATCGAGGTCCAAAACAATTTCGTCCAGCCCAACACTCAATTATTTTCAGGGTAGGTGCAGGGTTGAAATAGCTCGCTTTAGTTCATCAATGGCCTAATAGTTTTCGAGTTATAATGGTACGAAAATTTTCGAATATCTTCATAACAAGTTCGATCCGGTCAGAATTTTATATTTGGTGGTCAATGAGGATTGAATAGTTATCTCTCGTATATGAATTTTTTTTTTCAATTTTGTGACGAAACGATGAAGAGGTGGGATATTGAAATGGTTTCAAATTATTTTTCAAATATTTCGGAAACTAGTAATCCGAATAAGAACTAAATTAAAAGAAAACTCTGTGGCGGAATGGCATAGAGACTTGTAATTTTCAGGGTACTTGTGCGGCCAAGAATCTCTGCCTAATTTGTCAAAAAGTAAAATAGGTTGAGTACTTTTCGGGTTATAGATTTTCGAAACCTTATTTCTCGAACATTTGCAGAACTAATGATATGATCAGGTTGGTTTTCAATATTTAGCTATTCAATAACGATACAAACACTACACCATTTCCAAGTGTATTTCAGAAAGCGTCAATTGTATTTCAGAATAGTCAATTGTATTTCAAAAAGCGTCAATTGTATTTCAGATTAGTCAATTGTATTTCAGAAAGCGTCACTTGTATTTCAGATTAGTCAATTGTATTTCAGAAAGCGTCAATTGTATTTCAGATTATATCATATGTATTTCAGAACCCGTCATTTGTAATTCAGTGATGTTTTCTGAAATACAATTGCCGATTTCTGATATACAATTGACTAATCTGAAATACAAGTGACGCTTTCTGAAATACAATTGACTAATCTGAAATACAATTGACGCTTTCTGAAATACAATTGACTATTCTGAAATACAATTGACGCTTTCTGAAATACAATTGACGCTTTCTGAAATACACTTGGAAATGGTGTAGTACCAAATTTACTGAGAATTCTCAGAATAGAAAATCAAGCAAACAAAATTTGGAAAATTTTTATATATTTTATAAACTTTTAACTTGTTCGCAAGATGAAATCATCTTATTTACTTGATTATTCGACAATAATAATTCGCTCAGAAAGAAGTATTGTATTATTCTTATAATTATCGATTCATATTTCAGTCGCTCAGAAGCAGAGTGGTCCAATGGAAAAATAACTCAGGTATTTTTCTTCGCAGAAAAACCAAGTTTTTCTAGATCTTTTAGATGTCCCAAAATAGTTATTCAATCAACTAGGTTATTAAAGACAGCGACTAACGTTCAAGATATTTTAACACGTGAGCGGAGCGAACGCGTTTATAGTTTGAGACCAAGACCATTAGTCGCTCGATTAATAACCGAGTTGATCACAAGATTTTTTCGACGATCTCAAAATGAATTTTGTATGAAATCTTGATTGAAATAAATTTTCATTTTGCACAAGACTTATATTTGATATAATAAAATTTCTATGTAACTATGTTCTAGTAGAGTTTTGACATTTCTCGTAGTGCTTCAGAATACTTTGTGAACGGTTGCCATGAGAATTACACATTGAAATAGCGAAAAAATTGAGCATTAAAATAGGTAATTAATGATCAATTTCGTACACATTTAAATCACCTTTTATTCTGAGATCGACGGAAAATTTTATTTTATTTATTAATTGATACCTAACCTAAGAGAAGCAATAAATAAATTCAGAAACATTATATTTATAATTTACGCATTACTTATTTGCTTCATCAAGAATATTCTTTCAAATAAAAAAATAGAATATTTCATTCAGGTGAAAGTACGATTATTTAAAATTCTTTCTGACAACTTTTTATGACTAACGTATCGTTGATAATATCCGAACCGATTTCTATTGTAAATACCTAAAGTCATGCGTGTCTGAAGCCATATCACGCTTTCTTATTTATATTGGTTGAACGATAATTAATATTCGAATACTTTCAGACCTATAGGTTTCATTCTAGTAGGTAATTCATGAACACTTGGTTTAGATGACAAGTTCACGTTAAATATCTCGTCAGCATCTACAGTGGCCTGTGTACTGGCATTGACTTTCAATTTTTTGAAGAAATACTATGCTAGTGCTTTCTTCCATAATCAAATTCATTTCTACAATGTCAGTTCGGATCAAAATAAAGAGGTTCCCTCGGTTTCTATTTCCTATTCTATTTTTCAGGATTCACCATTTTTAAATTTCTCGTTTTGTTCAACTGTATTTATATTTTTATACCTTTCTTCTACACAAATTGACTTCTATTTTATCGACATTTTTTCTTATTTACTCTACTTGTACATATATTTGACATACACGTCAACAATGAAAACACAAAAAATATAAATGTAAACCAGTGCTGCCTCCATGAATGTACTTCATATTACCACTATTATTTTATTGATTTATTGAACGTATATTTTTTTTTCAGCACAAAGTACGGATCTATTAGAAGACTGTCAAAAGCTGTTGGAGAGGTTCAAATATCCCTGGGAGATGATGCCATTGATGCATGCTATTCTTAAAGGTGCAAGGGCTGATCTGGAGGAAGCATCTCGACGTATAGATGAAGGTATAAAATGAATATCTTAATTTTCTTACTTATAATAAAAGATTTTTGTACATATATCAAAGTTTTAATCATTATGAATTATATGCACTGTACATATCAATATTAAATTGAAAATCATGTTTGGTATAACACCGCATGAGTTCATATGTTCACACAAGTTCTTCCCAATATTCGAAATTCAAATTTGTGAAGGAAAAACTCCCAATAAAAATGAAAAATGTTGATCAAAAAGTTGATTTCATGTCAACCACGATGATTGTGGTAGGCATACGTACGAGGCTTATAATGGATGTTTTTTAGTTGGCCTTTGTTCTTCGAATAGGTAGAAAAAATTACGTAAGAATCTTGGTCTACAGCCCATAAAAACAGCCCTTCAGGTTAAGAGCCAACAAGAAGTCTGCTCCCCAATTTTGATAACTGGGCTAATTGTGTTTAATGATGAAGCACATTTCTGTATACCTCGATAAACTACTCGACTGTCATTGGTTGATGCCAACAGCAAGTCCTGAACTATTGGAATTGACACCATAAAGCTAGATATACCAGGGTGTCCCATTACTCGACGTCAACCCGGAACCTGGTGAAAAGGCAAGTAATGCTGGTTGTAGAGAAAAATATAAAAAATCTAAGCTGCATGATTTTAAAATAATGCACATTTAAAAAAACACGCAAAATTCCACACCCTGTGACAGTCTTTTCGCTCCTGTTGCCACAAATATCAACTTTTTTCTTTGCTGTGTAACCTTGAATAATGCTTGTCTAAACTGTAATCAAAATTTTGATACCACCTACTCTAGATTTCATAAAAATAGGGCTCACTTCTCAGAAAAAATTCGAAATAAACAATTGCCTAGTTTCAACTGACTGTATTGAAAAAAAATGTACCACGTAGGTTTGGCATGTTTTTCAAAAGTTGGCGCATTTAGTAAGGATTCCATAATGGTATAATACTTGTTTAATTGTAGCTGCCGTAGTTCAAATTTATTTTCGATTGCCTTTGAATACACTTTCTCGTTAACTGCTTCCCAGTAATAAAGTCCAATGGATTCAAGTCCGGTGAACGGGCCGGCCCCCAATTCCGGGAAAAAATGTTACCAGAAAAAAAACTTTCAGAGAAATTTCTCCTGAAAATTTTTTCTGGAAAAATTATTTTCTCTGGAAATTTTTTTTTCTGATAACTTTTTTCCCGGAAGATGGATCGGACTTTCTGGTCCACTCGTGGCCGGCCCGTTCACCGGACTTGAATCCATTGGAATTTATTACTGGGAAGCAGTTAACGAAAAAGTGTATTCAAAGGCAATCGAAAATAAATTTGAACTACGGCAGCTACAATTAAACAAGTATTATACCAATTTGGAATCCTCACTAAATGCGCCAACTTTTGAAAAAACATGCCAAACCTACGTAGTACATTTTTTTTTCAATACAGTCAGTTGAAACTAGGCAATTGTTTTTTCGCATTTTTTTTCTGAGAAGTAAGGCCTATTTTTATGAAACCTAGATCAGCTGGTATCAAAACTTTGATTACAGTTTAGACAAGCATTATTCAAGGTTAAACAGCAAAGAAAAAAGTTGGAAAAAGTTGATATTTGTGGCAACAGGAGCGAAAACTGTCACAGGGAGTGGAATTTTGCGTGTTTTTTAAATGCGCATTATTTTAAAATCATGCAACTTTGATTTTTTTTTATATTTTTCTGACAACCAGCATTACTTGCCTTTTCACCCGGTTCCGGGTTGACGTCGAGTAATGGGACACCCTGTATTGAGAACGGGTAGTAAAGATTAATCTACCCGAATAGACGGATAAATGCTGAAAATCACAGTTAGAAGAGCTCCGTAAGTGTACTTAATACCTACAGTATGCAACAAATTAATTTTCGCAGAAGAAAAATACTTGGCAACAAAATCCTGAAACAGATCAATTTTTGTTTCATTTTACCAAATGTTTATGCATTTTTGAAGAAAGATCATACCTAAAGCGCAGGTTTCACACAAGTTTTCATGTGAGAGATTACAAAACTGTAATGGTCGACTTTCATTTGGTGACAAATTCCATCAGGTACCATCGTCTCGAAGTAAATGAGCCATTACAAAGTGCACATACGGAAAACCTCTTTGAACGAACTAATTTTTGAAAAAAAAAATTTTCTAAAATTTCTGAAGAGTACCACATGACCCACTTTCCATACCTATTCACAAAATTTAAAAGGTTTATGGGGACGGCACAGGGTGTAACAAAAATCCTTCAAAAATGCATTCATGATTGGTAATAGTGGAACCAAAATTGACCTGTTTCAAGATTGCCAAATATTTTTTTTTCTGAGAAAATGAATTTGTTCCATAATTTTGACGCGTACTGTATAATAAAGATAATTCATTTCATAAATATTTCGATCTTGTACGATTACTCTAATTGTTCAAACACTCGAAAAACACCCATTATAATCTTTATTCGTACAGTCATAAAACTGTGTGTTATAATCATGAAATATTAAATATATTATGATGTGAAAACTGCAAAATATACGATTGAATTATGATGGATATTGGGATTTTTTTCTGATATTCATAAAAATTCATATTGAACTTGTTAATCTTGTTATAGAATTTTTAAGTGTGGTTCAAAGGAGCAAGGAAATAATTAACCAATGTTTTTAATGCAGCTTGGTTTACAGGGTTCATTGGAATATGGTTGATTGAAGCATTTTGGTAAATGTGCCAACATTTGGTGTATATAATTTCACTTCTAGAAAAAAAATACATGTTCATTTCAACCATTAAAATTATAAATATTATCTCCAGAAATCAGGTGACAATAATATTTTGTGTGGTAATTTTTTTCAGAATTTTTTTCGCTACAATATTCTAGCTATTTAAGCATGATTTATTTCAAGTGAGTTGCCTCAGTCTTCTGAAGACTTATCAAAGCTATAAAAAACGACCTACAATATTAGACGTTGTGAAAATTTATAATCAGAATAATCCAACCTATGCAAAGGACGAAACAAAATGAGACAGAAGCAATCAAAACCTCAAAAACTGAAGAAAGGGACTGAATACAGTTTGGATCTTAGGTCCAGATTTATATAGTTACATGAAATATCCGTAATAGTTGCCTCGTAGAAAGTTGAATACAATTAATGAAAAACAAGATTTACAATGTATTATAATAATATGCAATGTGATTGCAAACTCGACGTTAAATGCAACGAATTGCCAAAATTTTTGTGTTGTATCGGAAAAGAATTATCTTTGTGGAAATCACTAGATCGTGAAAACTCATTCGTATCCACAGATCGTTAGTTTTGAGCAGAAATGTTCTTTCCCTACGTATATTCTCATTCCTCATCTATCATGAAAGCATCAATAGTTGAAATTTTTACAATCTTATGATTTTTTCATAAATTATCCTCTTTTCAAACATTTCAATAATTTTCTGGTGATTAATAACTTTTCGATTGGTCGTTTATTTAATTATTGAAAATTGAAATATTTCGAAAAAATATGCTGATCATAGTTACTAGTCATTTTTGGAATAAACCCTTTCTGAACCAATTGGGTGGTTACGCCCCTATCCAGGCAATAGGGGCGTTCGGCATTGACCTCGCGAGCGGACGGATTTTTAGTCACGTGACCACAGATCGTACAGATAAATCTGAAATATCTGGAATAAACGAACGGTACAGAGCATCTGCCACAGAACATGCAGCTCTGTTCTACTTTCATAGATTATGAGATTTCAAAGATCACTATTTGGGAAATATGCTCATCTTTTAACGATTACTTTCACCCTTTTAGTAGCTCTTCCATAAAATCTCAATAAATAATTAGGTGCAAAGGCACTGAATGCAAAAGAAACGAGTAATGCAATATCGCCTTCTGTTCGTTGTTGGCGATAGTTGTACCGAAAGATCCTGATCAATTAATGATTAATTACACGAAAAAGAAACGGGAAAGCAATATCTCCTTCTGCCCATTTATAACTACGATAGCTATATTGAAAAATTTTAATGAATTAATTGAGTTTTTAATGAATAAATGAAAACAGAAGAATGAAAAACTGTTAGAATTTTCAATCGATCGGTTGTCGGATCAGGAAACTCAACATAAAACAAAAAAAATATAAAAAACATAAAACTCTATGGATAAAATCGCTTTGCTGCGTCGAAATAGACCGAGCGAAAAGATCGACGTCCGATTGCTCAGATTTTTATGACGAACGGTACAGATGTGTATTTCCCTCAATCCGGATGTAATAAACGAACGGTTTAGATCGATCCGACACGTCCGATGTCGATGCTGAACGCCCCTAATTACTTCGCTTGATCTATTTTTTTTAGTCCACATATGGCAGAGTTAATACTGAACAATATTCTCTCAATCTCTAGAGAACATCCTTTTTTCCAATATATTTTTGTGCCGAATAATATCAGAAACAATTGTCTTCCTATGGAACTCATGATTTTGATTTTTTGACCCCAAAAAAGGATACATTCAATACATGCCTGCAACAATAATAGTTGCGTTATCCATCAAAGATGAAAACATTCTCCAGAAAGTCATAACATATTCGCCATCAAGTTTGTCCAGACACAAACCTTTACCAATGAAACACTCTGTATGAACTGATATAGTTTGCTTTTAATGTGCGTGACCAATTTAATTCATAATAGGCCAAGCAATAGAGGTTTTTTACGTGACAAAAATACTACCTGAAATCTGACTGTGCAGTCATGCAATAGGTAGTTTCTAAAATTTTTTCATGATTAATTCCACTCCTGAATCGTCTTAGGTTTTTTTTTGAGAAGCGAAAAATAGCCAAAAAAATCCAAATTTTCGCTTTTTCGCTTATAAAACGTAAGTATTGATCTGATCGACAAGCTGTTAAGGCACTTTCTGTAGAGAATTCAAAAACAAAAAAAATGAGAGGTGACACGTCTCAAGCCGATAATTAGTTTCCGAGAAAGGTTCAAAAAACTGGAAAAAAACATCAATTTTTCGAAAATTCATAACTTGGTCAATTTCTGAGATGAAGCGTAGTTGCTCTGAATTTAAGTAGTTATTGATATATACTTTATTGGTGCACAATTACAAAGCTGTCGGATAAATAGTTTTTGCACAATCGCAGTTTTCCGAATTCGACGTACTTTTTTCAAGAAGGTCGTGATACTCGGCTACTTGTCGGATTTGAATCTTACAAAACGCATTTTAAAGAAGAAATAACATTCTTCAAATCGTTTATTATCTCGATACCGACCGAAATGTTTAGTGGGTGAAAACGGCGTCAAACAGGAGCAAAAAGGATCGAATGCATCAAACTAGTAGCGGAGTGGGAGTCGCCCGCTACGCGAGGGGAAAACTGTATACCTTGTATCTTCCGCGCGTCGCATAGCGGGCGACTCCCACTCCGCGACTAGTTTGATGCATTCGATCCTTTTTGCTCCTGTTTGACGCCGTTTTTCACCCACTAAACATTATCGGTCGGTATCGAGAAAATAATCGATTTGAAGAATGTTATTTCTTCTTTAAAATGCGTTTTGTAAGATTCAAATCCGACAAGTAGCCGAGTATCACGACCTTCTTGAAAAAAGTACGTCGAATTCGGAAAACTGCGATTGTGCAAAAACTATTTATCCGACAGCTTTGTAATTGTGCACCAATAAGGTATATGTTAATAACTACTTAAATTCAGAGCAACTACGCATCATCTCAGAAATTGACCAAGTTATGAATTTTCGAAAAATTGATGTTTTTTTCCAGTTTTTTGAACTTTTCTCGGAAACTAATTATAGGCTTGAGACGTGTCACCTCTCATTTTTTTTGTTTTTGAATTCTCTACAAAAGTGCCTTAACAGCTTTTCGATCAGATCAATACTTCACGTTTTATAAGCGAAATTTTGGATTTTTTTGGCTATTTTTTCTCTTCTCAAAAAAAACCTAAGACGATTCAGGAGAGGAATTTATCATGAAAAAAAATGTAGAAACTACCTATTGCATGACTGCACAGTCAGATTTCAGGTAGTATTTTTGTCACGAAATCGACCTTTCGATAGCTCTATTGCTTGACTATAATGATTTGTCATACAGTGGTTATACTCGCGCTACTATAAACTTGTACTTTTTCCAACAGTGTGAGTATAGTAGATTTTGTCTGAATTATGGTATAATTATTTTCATGCTACCTGGACCATACTCACCTATTTCTGAAAATTTTCAAACGAAATGTATTTATTTGAATTAGGAAAAAGGGCAGTTAACGAATACTCAAGAATGCACAATCTGAACATGTATGACGGAGGAGAGTTGAGGAGTACAACACGTCAGTATGGATGATTAAGAACTTAAAAAATTCTTTTCTCAGTAACTTTCTTTCTTTCAATTCAACTCAACTTTAATTTCCATTTTCTGTATTCTTTTAAGAATAATGCATGATTATTTTTTCGACCATCTAGATAACAAGAATCAAGATAGAAGAAGCCTACCCAGTCCATCATTCAAGAGTGTAAATTTGAGGCTGAAATGCAATGTACTCTTTTGAGATTTCAGTATCATGAATGTAAAGCTTGTACAGCATTTTCTGTTTAATTTGTTTTGTTAGTCATCAAAGAGTTAGGTATAAGATAATGCTTTCCTGTAGGGTTATTGAAGAAAGGTGCTTATTGAAGATGAAGAAAGAAGCAAGAAGTGAATCATGAAGAGAAGAAGAACTTTCAGAAGAAGGCAAGGAGTAACAAAACAGATAAACATCCCGCCATTCAAAATAATTCTCACTTTTGACTTCTAAAATTTACAAATTGATACTTATTTTTCGAATGTTTAAATTGAAGTAGTTTTAAGTATTTAATCAGATTATCTATAAAATTCATCGTAGTCACCATCATAACTCATATTCATAAGTGGTAAGTATTTTTACCGCACACCATTGATATTTATTAGGAATAGGAAGGAAATTTCAGAAATAAATCTACCCACAGAATATTTCAAACCGTAAGCCATCTTATTTCGTCTGAACTATGTGTACTGGTTTGGTTAATTGATTTCATGCCTTTTGAAATCGAATAAATGGCAAATTCATTGACAAAATGTGATTATGATATCGAAGTATAAATATTCATAACAGCCAACATAGGTGTTTGAAAAGTGGGTTTCTAGGTTATTTTAATATTATAGATTTTCCGAAATAACACTTTTTCCAGATGTTTCACCGTTTGATCTTTTTTTCAGAAAATTCCCAATTAAGCACAGAACCTGTCTCGTATAATGTTCAAAACAGAAAAATATTAAAAAATGTCTATACTTACTACATAAAATATAAACGTCACAAAAAATTGTCGCAGAGTATTTAAAAACTATTGTTTGATTCGAAAACATAGGGATATCGTTCTGTTCGGAAATAAATATTTTAAAAATCGCATCACCAATTGAAATTCGAATTTATCCTATGAATAGTTTCAAAATTCTTGAGATACATTAGGAATATTTTCCAGTGCCAATAACTTTGAATTAATCATCCGATTGGGCCCGCTAATAAATTCAAATGAGATATTGAGGTCACAAATCTGTCCTAAAATCTCTTAACTCTTTCCAGTTAAAGGTTATCAATATTTAGGTCCAGAACATCACTACTTACCAGAATATTTTTTTTTGGAAATCTTCTCATGATACGATTCTAAGGAAATTTAGGACAACTATGTTTTAGTTTTTAATATCATGATGTTTATGGGATGTGCGTTTTAGTGAATATTGTAAAATCAATGAAACAAAGTTTGAGTTGGAATTACACCGAGACCCATCGACCGATTTTTCTTTTTAACAAAAGCATATGGAAATATGAAAGTATCAAAACTACCGTCAAAATTTCAAGTCCTTAACCCACATCGGTGATACAAAATATATTTTCATCAATTCCTTAGTTGATCAATCCTCACAAAATTTGCAACAGTTTGCGCATCACTATTCTCTTTCTGAATACCGAATTTCGAATTGATCGGATGAGTGGTTAGGTAAATTTAGAAAAAATTAAGAAAAACCCTGAGCACTAGCTTTTGACCGCTCGTTCATTGGTGGGGAAATAAGACTATCATCTCAACATTTGATTTGGGACTTGCCATTGATACCTTATATGTAAATGCAGAATCTCAGCACAATCAGAATTATATTCTGGAAATTATTCAGAAAATGAAATATGTAGAAAATATAAATAAAAAAAATTGAATTCAATGGTTCTGATGATGCGATCTTCTTGAAATTTTGCATGAACATTCAATATATCAGTTTTCATTCACAAAATGAGTTGCACTTGAACCGAATATTCTGTTATGGAAAGATTTTTCTTTTCGATATTCCAATTGAATTTTCTATGGTTCTGTTAACACTATGGCCACAAAATTTTGCATGAAAATTCAGTATATCAGTTTACATCAACAAAAGAAATTTCACTGGAATTGGATATCCTGATATGCAAATAAAAAGATTCTTTCCAATTGAATTTTCTATGGTTCTGTTTACACTATAGCCACGAGATTTTCAAAGAACATTCTGTATATCGATCTCCATTTACAAAATAAATTTAATTCGAATCGAATATCTATGGAAATATGATGTTTCTTCTTTTCAATATTCTTATGAATTTTCTATGGTTCTCTTCACACTATTGCCACAAACTTTTGTATGAGGCTTGTCATGAGCATCTTGTAGTTGGCCATAACATTTCATTTCGATTGGTTTCGTTTTTTCTGAGATATTGAGAAACAAAAATTTGGAATGGCCATATTTTATGGAACACACTGTACGATTTGGCTGGTAAACGAACTTAACCGAGCCATTTGGAACCCGAACTCATCCTGAAATTTTCAAGTCTCTAGGCAATCCCTTCGAAAGTTAATATTGCGCTAACGATAACTCGAAAGTACTGTCCGATGTGCCACGATCTAAAGGGTGTTCGGTACTTTCTTTTGCCCTTTGCGGTATAATGCAACTTCGTACCATCGTTCATTCAACAACTACTAGTAATAACTAAAAAATTTTTCTTGTGAGTCATCGGAAGTAACTTAGCAATGTTTTTGTGGAGTTATTATACTCGTAAAAGTTTAATGTAATCGGAAAATAAGATTTGAAAAATCGCGGCATAAGAAACCCTTTTACTAACAAATAGACATTTGGGCAAAACGATAGCGCGCTGTTTCCCTAGAAACAAGCTCGTAAAAATATGTTGGTCAGTGCGACTTAAGAATACTCGCGATGAAATCATGATATTCTCAAAATCTTTTGGTCTTTTGTTTCGAAATAAATAATTTTTAGTGTTAATAAACCAAGATTGCATAATAGTATATTATTCGATGAGCGGTAATGCAGGTCAAAACACACGCAGATAATTTTGCACCACGAGCCGTCGGGCGAGTGGTGTAATTCATCAAGTGTTTTGAGCATTACCGCGAATTGAATACTATACTTTATCCACGACTTCTTCAGTAAATTTCGAATTAATCTGCGAACAGTTGTCAAAAGCATTGACAACATTTCGTCCAACCGTCAAACCTCTGTACTCTTAGTCGGGAATCAAATCAGAGTCTCTAACTAATCAAATCTAGTACTTTCGCAACTTCAATAATTTACGTTTTCCAAAATAAATCTGGAATTAATCGCTAGAACGTTATCTTGATGGCTGAAATAGATTTCCGGATCGATCCTACTTTTTATTCATTTTTTTTGTGAACAATTTCATTTTCCTAGGTATTTTTATTAGCGGGAGTTATGGGCGGGTGTTATTATAACACTAGCTTTCGGTTCATAGACATGTCTATGTTGTGTTCTAGCTACTATTACACATAGAAATTAGTTTATAGGAGTGGATATAGTACATTATATACCCGGGACTGAAGTAGTACATTTAATCCTGAAGGTAAAGTTTATGGCCCGACCGCAGGGAGGGCCATAATTTACCTGAAGGATTAAATGTACTTCAGTCGCAAGGTATATACGATACTTTTCGTACTTCCGGTATGATTTTATTAATTATTTCAATAATTTCAATCAGTTTTTTCTCTCTTCAACTCATTTAATAAACTGTCTTTAAAATAAGTTACCATAGTAAACATTGCGTTGTGACAATTATAATTTAGAAACATTGTCATTACTAGTGTCATTGTAAAGAAACATTGTTATTGATAATTATTGGTATCATGAGTGAAGAAGGTGTATCTGATATTGATAAAGAGCAGCCGAAGTAGGTGAAGAATTGTTACCACCGAAATCTAGAAAACTATACGAGCAGCAGTACGATGCTTTTAAAAAGTGGTGCCGCTTAAAAATGTGAGACAACTACTGAAAATGCGCGCTGTTAGTCTACTTCAATGATAAATCAAAGCGGGTTTGTGCCTCAACTCTCTGTGGCAACATTACTCAATGCTGAATTGGTTCCACATTAGAGAAGATATATATAAGTAAATTTCCAATATTATTAGCTTTTTTGAAGAGAAGAAATGAGGGATTCAAGCCAAAGAAGTCAAGATTCTCATGTCTGAGCAGGAGATCAGTTCTTACGGGAGGCTCCGGATGATAAATATTTAATGCTTAAGGTAAATTTGGAAATTTGTTTATATTCAGAAATTTTAAAAAATCAATTTTTTTGTAGGTTGCACTTATTATGGGCGTTGCGGGAGCTTGTCGTGGAGAAGAGTTGGTTGATTTAGAATCGACGATGTGACAGATTTGGGCGATTCCTTCCTAATTGCGATTAGAAACACCAAAATAAAATTGACCGAAATTTTGTGATCAAAAATTCAGAAAACAGTGCCATCAGTTTTGTGGCGATATTTCGGAAATATGTGGCATTGCGAAAGACAGGGACACTCATTCATTCAAAATTTTTTGTTCAATACATCAACAAAGAATGTACTACGCGAGTAGTAGGAAAAAACATGTTGGTACATTTCCACGGCAAATAGCAGCTTTCTTGAATAGAAAAATGCGACGTCTTATACGGGATATTGTTTTAGACGCACATCTGCGTCTTTGTTAGCTGATTCGGGAGCAACAATAGACGTGCTGAAGAGACATGGAAGATGGAAATCCTCCAACGTGGAGGGATATATTGAATCGTCTATTAAAATAACAAAAAAATTCAGATAAAATATTTGGTCAAGTCGCCGATTCGTCCACTATAGTTATGCCACAGTCCTCATTCTCGCTTCCTGTTTCCGCAGGATCTTCGAAACAAACACAAGTTCAATATGAAAAGAACCTATCTGTTACCCGTCAGTTACCTGCAGCATTAACCCAGGAAAGACTGGTCGATATGACGAACTGTCCACAATATTAATTTGAATATTAACGTTAATTACCATTCTAATTAATTATATTTTTCAATAAAATATCCCTTAAATTCGTTTGTTTGTGATTTAATCGTTCCGGAGTTTCGTCAATATTTAATCCCGGAGGGATTAAATGTGACACTTTAGTACCTGTCACAAGGTAGTGAAGTTGTCACTTTAGGCCCGGAAGTACGAAATAGGTTTATTTCAATGAAACTTTCTAAGGGCCACCTACACGGTCAATAATATTGAAGCAATAACGAATATTGATCAATATACTGAACGTATAAGGAGTGCATTGAAACAATAATAGATAAATGTATTGCCGTCAATAATATTGCTTCAATAATATTGACCGTGTAAGCCAGGTTTTACTATTTGAAAATGAATTTGAATTGAATTCAGATTTGTGAAATATCAATTGAAATTTTTCACCTCGACGTCAACTACAAAAATTCAATTAAGTATAGGATTTCATGTCGTTACTAATATTTCAAACTTAATATTCGAGTGAAAAATTAATAATTCGCTAATATTTCAGTAAGGATGATAAAAATGACACAAGATTTCCTTAATTTTTTTTTAACTGTGATGTTTTACTCAAAATGAAGTTTTTTTCCTATTCCATTATAACGTAAAAAATAGGCTAACGAAAGAAATTCCATTGCACAGAAAAGTTTTCAACTCAAAACTTACCTTTCAGCCATACTAGAAATATGCATTTGATGTCTAATCAAGTTTAATTATCTACATTGAGTTATTACAAAATAGTTTATACCCAAGCTGTAACTTATAACGTCTTATATACACATAAATTTGCCCATAAATTATTACATTCTCAAGTGTATAAAAGGTTTTCCTTATCCATTTGTTCGTTGTATATCCAGCAGATGCCATTGTGCTTTTATATTCAAATTTATGATTCGTAAATTATAAACATGGCAAGTCCTCAGACTCTAGAGATATTTCACTATTGAAATTAACGGGCTGATTGTCTACTGATCTGCGAAAAAATCTCGCAGATGTCGATGATGAGTTATTGGCGAAATAAAAAGATAATGGCCTGGCTGAGATGTTCTGACCCTCAATATGATGGCCACCTCCATATCGATGGACACAAGTTGAGTTTTATTATTGGATTTAATTGTTTGTTGTCATTTCTTGCTCTGTCTGTATAAGTCGATATCTTTAATTGCTGAATATAACAATTTTCACCTTATAATGTTCACGTTTCTTGTTGGAATACAATCAGAGTAACAGTAGTTGCCAACACATAATACAATAATTCCTGCAGTTATGGTCAATTTCATTCACGATCAGTAAATGTACTATTAGTTCGATAACGGGTTTTTCAATGAGAGCTTCCTAGTTTCGAAATAAAATGAAACAAGCTATGTAGGTATAAAGTATTAACAGTAATGTTCCTTCGTTCAAAAGGCCAAATATGCCGTTCACGTATTAGAAATAATATCGTTCAAATGACCGCCCAGACTCCTCCGAGTAACACGTAATTTTTTGGTCCGATTCCATGACTTATGTTTCATAGATCCGAGTCAGTTTGATAGATGGCTAGGGTTACGTAACGTTTCAGGGCTTCTATTGCTTGGAATAAGCCCATGACTCTATAAACCTGCCTAAAAAGGTCTCGGAGAATCGAACAGTATGTTCTTGGTCGCCAATTCACATCTTCTCTTCAGGAAAAACTCATTCATCAAGCATTCTTCATTTTTAAATATATCGATTGAAATTCTGAATATCCACGCTAGACCATCATTTTAATTCATTAAGATAAACAGCTCAAACAGAAAAGGGTCTTCATTGTTGTCATACTGTTCTAGAAATGTTCAATTTGTTTTGAAATTTCGACAAAAGAAACACAAAGTCCATACAAAAAATTATTCACTTCAAATCGATATTCGATCTGAATATATTATATGTACATCGATTCTTTTGTTCTTTTCTAAAATCATTATAATAATATGTTTTTTGTGTAGATGTTGCACGTGCCACAATTCTTTGGTATTATTCAATAATAATAAATTTTCACGTTGATTGACCCAGTAGATAGAAAATCTCGGGTAGAAGTTTCAATGAAATAAAAAAAATCATGAACAAGAGTTACAAACTATTTCACTATTTTAACGTTTCTATTATAAATTTTTTTGGCAAGCATTCGCCAATTATTTCAAAAGTTAATTTACCTGAAACTCTCTCTCCCTCTCCCTCGCTTAGCTGAATCGACTTATATTTATTATTATTATATTTATATTATGTTCAACCGAACGCTCTAAATAATTTCCGAAGGTAAAGATCTAGATTCTGGAGTAGGGCATTCAAATATTCCAAATAGCTTTGACACCTCAATATATTACTGATATTTCTAAATAAGCAAATTCAGCCGCCAAATTCTGGAGTTGCTCTGACTTGAAATAATATCTTCATAAGTTTTTCAAAATTTTTGAATCCATAGAATTTAAATTTGGTATTTATATGTGAAGATTACGATAAACACCTCAACTTGAATTAATCGTATTATTCATTATATGTACATTTCATTTGTATTATTTTATTCGATGTTTCAGCAAGCATTCGGTAGCCGTCTTCAGGCATTTTCTAAAACATTAAAATCCTTCGATGAAGGCGTCTTCATCAGTTCCTACAATATCAACTGAGTATTCGATTTTTCCAAGAACTTATGAAAGAATCTCTGAAGGCGTCTAGTTATTGGACACAGTTTCACATCATCTGCTAACACCTCATATGTCGCAATGGTCAATTGCTTGGTTTCATTGATTATGATTATAATTATTACCTCCAAGTTCCGTTGGAGTTGGAGCCCCTTAGGAACTATTCAGCTTGTGCTTTGTCACGGTGTTCTTACGCCACCACATCCACAGCATTGCTAAGTGATAACCCTGCAGTGAACGGTGGCCGCTAACGGCTAGAAAATTTTTACATTGTCCGAAATCGAACTCGCCACCTTTCGATAACCAGTCCGACGCTCTAACCCACTGAGCCACGGCACATTATACAATAATAATAATAGTCGCAATTACCCCTGACATAAACTGATTTAATTTTTTCAACAGGAAGAGAAGCCGAAATACTATTAGAATTCTGCCAAAGGATTAAGGATAAGTTTCAAATATCATGGAGAATGGTATCATTAGTCAATGTAATACTTAAGCATGCTAACGAAGATCAAGAAGAGGCTTGGAGGCAGATAGACGAAGGTAGGTCAGCAGAAACTAGGCGTAGAAATCTGAACATCCTGTACATATCTTTTCAGTTGCACGAATAAAATCGTACCGTGATGTTTGTGATATACAGGGTGTCTACTTTCAAAGTAGACAAACTTCGAGGGGGGATAATACAAGTGATTTGCAACAGAAAATGTCATGGTCGAAATGTTGACGGTTATTCTTCAATTTAGCATTTCTTGATTTCACTAAAATGCCAAGTTTTTTTCTTAAAAGATCATTTTTCAGTTTTCCTTGTAGTCTCATCAAATTTGACCACATATTCGGAAAGGGCAATAAATTCGCTACAAGAGGAGAGAGTCTATGTGCAGAAAACACTCTTATTGCAGGCGTAGTAAGGAGAAGAATATCACGATTCTGAAATTAACAAAATTAATCTTATTTTTCCAGTGGTTTTTTTCGATGAAATATTGATAATTATGCACACGCTTTCTCTTCAGTAAAAAATACCTCATTTAGTGTACTTTTGAACGACATATTAACTTTTGTTCTAGCTGCAAATTCCGCGCCCTAATATCATGGCTGACCTGATAACAACGAAAATGTCTAAAAATTCCGAACCTAAATTTACTCTTTTTCGAAGCTCTTCGTGATCGAATTTCAATGTAGTTGAAAATCATTAATTAATCTTGAATCGAAACAATAACGAAGAAATGAACCTCCTTCTTCACTACATTTGACACATCGTTCTCGTACTGAATCTACAACTCTACAAAGTTTATAGCGTTTCTGACGCATTTCTGCACAACACAACTTTATTCTGTTGATGAGATCCTTCCAAGTCTGAAAGCGAATTAGGTATACTTTCTATTTCAAAGCATTCTAGACATAAATATCCAAAGGCGTACGATCGGGGCTCTTCGGTAGCCATCTGACCGTATCTTCCAATCCATTGTATCGCAATATATTCATTGAATAGATCTTGACATTACGACTATTATGTGCTAGGCAGCCATTCATTTTAAACTAGACATTCTGTTATATAGGTGCATTTCATCCAGTATGGCTGTCAAGCTGGTCTGGATTAATCTGATGAATTTTTCACCATCAAAGTGATCGGTAAGTATAACTGGCCCGAAATGTTAACATATGTTGGAAATGAGAAACAATAGTCGCGCGAGGGTTTTTTCTCTGCCATACATGGTTGTTTCATGAATTAATCACACCTGATTTCGTGAAAGTGGCCACATCAGTTCTTAATATCCTATAGCCCTCACTCTCCTGAATTATTCTGGTACCAACTCAAAAATGTAAGTCTGGTCTCAGATAACAGATGAATTGATGATTCCCATAAAATCACACTAAAATTCAATCACGAAGAGCTTCAACATAGAGCAAATATAGGTTCGGAATTTCTAGACTTTTTCGTTGTTATCATGTTAGACATGATATTATAGCGGAGAATGAGCAGCTATCACAAAAGTTGACATGTCATTCGAAAGTACACTGAATGAGGTATTTTTTACTGAAGAGAAAGTGTGAACATAATTATTAATATTTCATCCAAGAAACCATTGGAAAAATGAGACTGATTTTGTTAACTTCAGAATCGTGATATTCTTCTCCTTACCGCGCCTGCAATATGAGTGTTTTCTGCACATAGACTCTCTCATCTTGTAGCAGATTTATTCATTATTATTATTTATTTTTTTTTAATTTTTCGTGAAATCAAGAAATGTTAAATTGAAGAATAACCGTCATCATTTCGACCATGTGTTATATGACATTTTTTGTTGCAAATCACTTGTATAATCAACTCTCGAAGTTTGTCCACTTTAAATGTAAACACCCTGTATACCTGTGTGTACTGCTCTCGTCATAAAATTCATCATCATCGTCATTATTGTTTATGTTCATTTTGATTCATTTTATTGCGGTCAGTTCCAAGGTGTTTTTTTATATTATATACAGTAAGATAAGGTGTGTTCGAGATGCAATCATTCACACAATCTGTACACTGGCATATTTATAACCAGATAACTGAAAAAAAATTGATCAGAGAAGGAGTTCCTACTAAATCGACAGAAGATAAATTTATCGATATGAAAATTCACATCAAAAATTGTTGTTGCCTTTCTCGATTACAGTGATCTGAAGCTTTTTTTTCACTCAACATTTATTCTTTTGCGTTGTTCTCGTGGTATGTCTTTTTCAGACGTGTTTCGCAGCACCGCGATTCTATTTCTTGAACATCAATCTACATGAGCCTTGTTCTGAGCCATTGTCAAATTATGTGGGATCCAAAGAGAACAAAGTTCGAGACAGCCAAATATTTCAGAAAGTAACCAAAGTTTTTTTTTCGAAAGATCCAAGTCTATAGCCATATGATTTCAATCACACTTTTATGAAATGTTTGTTGGGACGATAATTTGGAGCCACTCTGTCAAACAATGAAAAATTTATTGACGTGATATAAGAATTTTTTCAACTAAGCATCAAGCAAAAATTGATGAAAATAAAGAGAATATAACACCTACTTGAGACAAAAAAATAGTTAATTGAAATAATAGAATTTCCTGACAGTTATTGAGCTGGTCTATTGATATCGACATGAACATTTTTTCAAGTGCATGTATCCATTAATCCATTCGATTGAGAATCAACTCTTAGGATTAGCAACTTAGTAACTCCATTTCCTTCTCGAATATTATTTGTACAGCAGCATACAGAAATGCACTTTTACCTCCATAACCATTGTTACTTCAAACAGTGTTTGGTTGTGGTTGTCAACTTTTTATAATATTCATACACATAAAAAACTTACAACAATTTATCTCATACTTCTTTTCCAAGAACTTTTCCGTGCCAGTTTGAGTGGAAAGATCCCAAAGAACAAAAACTTTTTCACACCGAATGTTCCAAAAAGTTACTTAACTGGATTTTGTGAAACTTCCAAGTCTAAAGCCATATGACATAAATATGCTTTTCGTTTTTTATAAAATGTTCGTTGCGATGATATAATGAAACTATTTGGTATAATCAATGAAGAATTTTATTGGCATAATATATGAACAATTTCAACTAAGCAACAAGCTGTTCAATATATACTGGAAGTACTGAGATTATAGAATAAATCAATGGGTACGTTCAGAAGCACTCAACTGTTGGCAACAGTTGAGTAAGTTGAGAAAGCGATAGCGTTCAGTAAAATCGCTGACAAAGCGATGTTTCTCTCAGCAGATGTCGATTCTGGCAGCGGTAAAAATTTATGCTTTATTACTCATCTGACCGCTGAGACATGCGCATTTACCTATTATTTTGTGATTTGTTTATGTTTAGGGTTTTTAGTTGAAGTTTATTAAGGAGTATTTTGCTTACTGGCGTATTTCGAAAATGTTTATCAAAAAGGATTGTCTGGCTACAATTTAGGTCTGTCAGAAGAAAACCACAACTTGTTGTTGAATAAAAAATAGGTTATGTATCATGATATGTCAGATTTGTAAATCACTCAGCGAAGCGTTCAGAAGATTTTCATCCGCTGAAACTCAACTCTACTCAGCTGATTTTTGCTTTATGCCAACAGTTAGTGCTTCTGAACGTACCCATTATCACAATGAAATTGACGATTACTAAAGATAATTTTTGGGAGAATGAAACATACAAATCGATACATAATAGAAGTGAAGCTGGTTGATTCAGACTGAGATGCACATTCAACGTTCTTCTTCGATCTAATCATCTTCATCAGGAGTATCATATCTTCGTTTGTTGACGACGTCAAAATCTACAACTTTTTTCCGCCGCGCACTTGTTCTTCCCGTTGTCTATCCAATGATGTTTTGTCTTCCAAATAAAAAGAATTACCCGAAGGTACCTTATTGGTTGATGGTTATCAACTGCAGCAACCTCGGCATGTCGATCTTTGGATTTTTGACCGCTGCAACTTGGTAGTTCTACTTTCTTCTCGAAGATAATTTCTATACCAGCATACAAAGTTGTACTCAAGTGTCCATAACTATTGTTCTCTTCAAAACGTTCCAGAGGAAGTTGTCAACTGTTTATAATATTCGCGCACATAAGAACTACACGAAACTATCAACCAGTAAAATGTCTAAAGCCATATGACATAAATATGCTTTTCGTTTTTATAAAATGTTCGTTGCGATGATATAATGAAACCATTTGGTCAAATCAATGAAAAATTTTAGTGGCATAATATATGAACATTTTCAACTAAGCAACAAGCTGTTCAATATATACTGGAAATACTGAAATTATATAGTCCATTCACGAAAGGTTGAGCCGTCGGTTGGCCATGGAAATTTGGCATATTCCACTGTGTATATTAAAATTTTAGGTTATGTTCTTTTTTCTCTTGTCAGATGATAGGCAATGTTGTCAATATTGCATAGAGTTGTCTGACAACTCGCAAGCTCGTCGGACGAGGCCGGGTACATTCGGCAACGTTGACTTTATTTTACGTTATGACAGCAAATACTGCCAACTTCAGATACATAAAGAAACGCCTACTATGTGCTCAACCTTTCGTGAACGGACTATAGATAAATCATTATCACAATGAAATTGACGATTACTAAACAGAATTTTTGGGAGAATGAAACATACAAATCGATACATAATAGAAGTGAAGCTGGTTGATTCAGACTGAGATGCACATTTAACGTTCTTCTTCGATCTAATCATCTTCATCAGGAGTATCATATCTTCGTTTGTTGACGACGTCAAAATCTACAACCTTTTCCGCCGCGCACTTGTTCTTCCCGATGTCTATCCAATGATGTTTTGTCTTCCAAATAAAAAGAAATTACCCGAAGGTACCTTATTGGGTTGATGGTTATCAACTGCAGCAACCTCGGCATATCGATCTTTGGATTTTTGACCGCTGCAACTTGGTAGTTCTACTTTCTTCTCGAAGATAATTTCTATACCAGCATACAAAGTTGTACTCAAGTGTCCATAACTATTGTTCTCTTCAAAACGTTCCAGAGGAAGTTGTCAACTGTTTATAATATTCGTACACATAAGAAACTAACACGAAACTATCAACCAGTAAAATGTCCCCATTAGAACGAAAGAAACATGATCTTTCACCGCTTTTTCATGACCTTATCCGTGCTTGTTTGGCTGAAACCTGATCCCGAAGCAAAACACTATTGGCTCCGGTAATTTAGCTTCGACTTTGTATCGGCAGAACAAATATACATCTCTTATCTACCCCCCTTTCTCAGAAGTACCATATCTTCGTTTGCTGGCGATTCCAAACTCTTCAACCTTTTCCTCCATGCACTGATTCTTCAGGAGGATTCCGGTGTCTATACAAAAATGTCTGGTTGGACCATGTCGTTTACTCAAAACCAAAACAAATCACCCACTTGCTTGGTGAAAGTTTATATACGCTTAATCCTGGAATATGCTTAACAGGTATGCCCCATCCAATAAATCTGAAGAAAACCATCTGGAGTCCGTTCAACTTTGATTCACAAGTCTGCCATATCTATTAGACTTTGTCTATACTATGAAGGATGAATATCACCACTCATCTTTAATCCCAGTTTTGCTGAGCGCGGAACAAGGGGTGCCTCGTTTTCACGTTTCGTTCACTCAGTGTTCATTTTGACGCGGAAAAAAAATATGTTCAGCTTTAACTTGAACACTTGGAATCAGCTACCATCATTTATGAAGGATCCTTCAGTTAACGTCTTCAACGACAGTATGTGTCTGTATTGATTTTGGAATTGAACTACAACTCCTATTTTGAATTTAAATACACGTCAATAAATATTTTCTCAGTGCATGTATCCATTCCATTGAACAGATAACTGTTTCGATGGTCATCTCACAAAATGGTAATTACAACCAATGTTTCCTTCAAAACAAAACGTACTAGAGAAAGTTGTCAACTGTTTATAATATTCGTAAGAAACTAACACAAAACTATTAACTCGTATTAAATCATCATTAGAATGAAAGAAACACGATTTTATACAACATTTTCATTACCTTCCTAATGCCTGTTTAAGTGGAATCTGATCCCAAAGCAAATCACTATTGACTTCCGTACTTTAGTTTTAGCCAAACTCTACAAGAGAATCCCGATGTTTTGTCTTCAATATTGGGAGAAATAATCCAAAACTAGCTTATTGGGTTGATGGTCTTCAATTGCAGCAACCGTTTACTCGGCAATGTCGATATTTCCTCATTAGAACGAAAGAAACGCGATCTTATTGCACTTTTTCATGACCTCCTCCGTGCTTGTTTGACTAAAACCTGATCCCAAAGCAAAACACGATTTGCTTCGATACTTTAGTCTTGACTTTGTATCGGCAGAAACAAAACTTTCTAGAATGAGTTGTTTAAAAAAGTTACTGTAGTAGTACATCTCCGATCTACCCTCCTTTCTTAGAAGTACCGTATCTTCGTTTGCTGGCGATTCCAAACTCTTCCACGCACTCCGATTCTTCAGGAGGATTTCTTTGTCCGTCAAAAATCTGTGATCGGACCATATGGTTTCCATAACGCCGAAACCAAAACAAATCACTAACCAGCTTGGTAAAAGCTTGCATACACCTAATCCTGGAATATGCTTTACTATGTCCATACTATGAATATAACCTAATACTCTTCTTCGATCTACCCAGTTTAGCTAAGCGTAGAATTAGGGGTGCCCCATTTTCGCGTTTCGTTCACTTGAGGCGTATTTTGGCGCGCTGTAACCACAGCTTACCATAGTTACATGTAACTATGACGTCATAGTTACTTATAGTTACTGATGACACGGAAAGCTGATCGAATCAAACAAATCTTCCAATGAATGGAAATGTGCGAGTTCATTATAGATTTTCTTCCGAAGAAGATTGTTGAACCTCCTGAAGGTTTAACACAATGGGATGGGTCATTTTGAGATGAAGCAGGTATCCGTGGCAGTCTTTCTATAGATACTCAGAGTTTTTAAATCTTGTACTGTGCAAAATGGAATTCTTCCCATTGAAATGGCCCGGCAGACGTAATCAATGACGAAATCGTCATCTACAAAAATTTATTTTATTCATTATTCAAAACTTCCATTTTTGTTCTACTATAAAATATTGTACTTCAAAATCAAAACTATGCAATAAATAAATTAAATGAAAAAATAAATAACAGACAATCGCACCGTTTACCAACGCCTCTATTTATTCCTTTCCTATCTGAATCGAAATTGGTTTTTTATTCACCAGTAATGAAATAGTATCCATTTTTCTTTCCTTCAACCAATTTTCAATCTGGTGAATCCCGCTCCGTTTGAATTCGGTGAAAACCGTTAACACAGACGCCACCTCTACTTCTATGATCCTAAATTCATTCCATTTCACTCATCCGAAATGAGATAGATATACATACACGCGAGTAACCCTGCTCCTGAGGAAGGTAACGTGGTATGGTATGCGTGACGTCATTGATACGTCATAGTTACATGGTCAACTCCGCAAAAACGTAGTAACCATTTAAATACATGTAAACTACGAGCTGTAGTTACTTGTGGTTACCAGCGCCAAAATACACCTTTAGTGGCCATTTCCGCGGCGGAAATCAAAGATATGTTCATAGGCCAAGCAATAGAGATACTACTACCTGGAAGCCACCGTGCCATTCCGAGCAGGACAGTCCGTAGTTATTTCCACCATGTTTTCAACACGAAAATGCCATTTTTTTTATTTGTTATTAACAAAAAACAACAAAAATACGCGTTCTTTTAGTTTTTTCGTTGCAAAATGGAAACTATTGATGCAGTGATAACGTTGCAATGGGATGAATTGTAGAGAATTACATTGTGAAGAGAATGATGGGTCAAACGATCCGATCGAATATTAAAACTGGAGAAAGCGGAAAAAACCGGAAAATTGCGTGTTTTTTCTTTTAACTCATAACTCTGCCATTTTGCAATATTAAGAACTGAAACTTCACAAGATAGTAGCTATGACGTGCAATTCATGTGTGCCAAAATTGGATTCGGTCGGATAAATAGTTTTCACATAATTCCCATTGAAATTTTGGACATATTTTCGCGGAGAGCTGGATGCGTTTGAGGTCATCCGATTGAAATTTAAAAAATTGATTTGGAAAGAAGACCGTGATCAGTAACGAAACGTCTATTCTGATTTTTCAATAAAACGCGTTTAAGTGTGTTAAAAACTAGTGAAAACATGAGGGAAACGACCGACCAAGCGAGAGTGGTCGAGTGTGAGGGAATGAGCGAATCGAGGGGAAACGCCGCGGAAGCCAACGGTCGCCGAGTTTAAGAATTGTTGCGCGGACAGGCACCAAATTTTGTACACATATACGTTTCCCTCGATTCGCTTATTTCCTCTCCACTCGACCGCTCTCGCTCGGTCGGCCGTTTTCCCTCATGTTCTCACTAGTTTTTAACACACTTAAACGCGTTTTATTGAAAAATTAGAATAGACGTTTTGTTACTGATCACGTCTTCTTCCAAATCAATTTTTTTAATTCAATTGGACGACCTCAAACTCATCCAGCTCTCCGCGAAAATATGTCCAAAAAAAATTCAAATGGGGAATTATGTGGAAACTATTTATCCGACCGAATCCAATTTTGGCACACATGAATGCACGTCAATAGCTACACTATCGTGTGGAGTTTCAGTTCTTAATATTGCATAATGGCAGAGTTATGAGTTAAAGGAAAAACACGCAATTTTCCGGTTTTTCCGCTTTTCTCCAGTTTCAATTATTCGATCGGATCGTTGAACCCACCATTCTCTCACAATGTAATTCTCTACAATTCATCCCATTGTAACGTCATCACTGCATCAATAGTTTCCATTTGCAACGAAAAACTAAATAGAACGCGTATTTTTGTTGTTTTTTGTTAATAACAAATAAAAAATGGCATTTCGTGTTGAAAACATGTGGGAATAAACTACGGACGTCCTGCACGGAATGGCACAGGTGGCTTCCAGGTAGTATTTTTGTCAAAAAACTAATCATTTGTAGCTCTGTTGCTTGGCGTATCAGGTTAAACGCGAACAGTTTCAAGATGTTGAAGGAAGTTTCTCTCGACTGATGAATCAGCTATCACCATCATATATGAAGGATCCTTCAGTTAACGTCATCAAGAACAGTCGTGTATTGATTTTAGAGTTTCATCACTTCAACTTCTATTTTGAATTTTTATACTCGTCAATAAATATTTTTCTCAGTGAACTTATCCATTCCATTGAACAGACAACTGTTTCAAAGGTCGCCGGTCGGCCGCTGCAACTTGGTTGCTCCAGTTCCTTCTCGGAGATAATTTGTATACCAGCATACAAAGTTGAACTTATCGGTCCATTACCATTGAAACGTTCCAGAGGAAGTTGTCAACTGTTTTTAATATTGGTACACATAAGAAACTGACACAAATCTATTAACCAGTATAATGTCCTCATTAGAACGAAAGAAACACGATCTCATACTACTTTTTCATGACCTTCTCCGTGCCTGTTTGAGTGGAACCTGATCCCAAAGCAAAACACGATTGGCTTCGGTAATTTAGCCTCCACTTTGTATCGGCAGAACAAATTTTCTGACATCAAATGTCAGAAAAGGTACTGAAGTACATCTCTTATGTACCCTCTTTTCTCAGAAGTTTTTCAACCTTTTCCTAAACGCACTGATTCTCCAGTATTCTTTTGTATATCCAAAAATGTCTGGTAGGACCATGTAGTATACGCAACGACAAAACCAAAGCAAATCACTCACTTGATCGGTAAAAGCTTACATACGCTTAATCCTAGAATATGCTTAGCAGGTATGCCCAATCCAACAAATCAGTTGAAAGCTATGTGGAGTTTGTTCAACTTTGATTCACACGTCTGCCATATCCATTCGACTTTGTCCATACTATGAAGGATGAATATCACCTAATACTCATCTTCGTTCTACCCAGTTTGGCTAAGCTTGGAACAAGGGTACCTCACTTTCAAATTTCATTCACTCAGTGGTCATTTTGGCGCGGAAATGAAAGATATGTTCAGGTTTAATTTGAACAGTATCAAGATGTGGACGGAAGCTTCTCCCGAATAGAGTATTCAACCTTGGAATCAGCCATCATTATCATTTATGAAGGATACTTCAATTAACGTCTTCAACGACAGTCTGTGTCTGTATTGATTTAGAGTTGAACTACAACTCCTATTTTGAATTTAAATATACGTCAATAAATATTTTCTCAGTGCATGTATCCATTTCATTAAACAGATAAATGTTTCTATGGTCGATCACTGCAATATGGATGCTCCAGTTCCTTCTCGACGATAATAACCATTGTTTTCTTCAAAACGTTTCAGAGGAAGTTGTCAACTGTTTATAATATTCGTACATATAAAAAACTAACCCAAAACTATTAACCAGTATTAAGTCTTCATTAGAACGAAAGAAACACGATTTTATACCACTTTTTCATGACTTTCTCCGTGCCTATTTGAGTGGAATCTTATCCCGAAGCAAATCACGATTGAGTTCGGTACTTTAGTTTTAGCCAAACTCTACAAGAGAATCCCGATGTCCATCTAAAAATGTTTTGTCTTCAATATTGGAAGAAATTACCCAAAGGTACCTTATTAGGTTGATGGTCTTCAATTGCAGCAACCGTTTGCTCGGCATGTCGATTTTTCCTCATTAAAATGAAAGAAACACGATCTTATTCCACTTTTTCATGACCTTGTCCGCGCTTGTTCGACTGAAACCTGATCCCAAAGCAAAACACGATTGGCTTCCGTACTTTAGTCTTGACTTTGTATCGGTGGAAACAAATTTTCTAGAATGAATTGTTTGAAAAAATTTCTGAAGTTCATCTCCTATCTACCCTGCTTTCTCAGAAGTACCGTATCTTCGTTTGCTGACGATTCCAAACTGTTCAACTTTTTCCTCCACGCATTCTGATTCTTCAGGAGGATTTCGATATCTGTCTAAAAATGTCTGATCGGACCATGTAGTTTCCATAACGCGAAAACCAAAACAAATCACTAACCTGCCTAGTAAAAGCTTACATACTCCTCCTTATCCTGGAATATGCTTAACAGGTATATTGACCATCCTATAAATCTGAAGAAAACCATCTTTAGTCCGTTCAACTTTGCGTGAATCAAAGTTACTACTACCTACTACTATGGATATAACCTAATACTTTTCTTCGATCTACCCAGTTTTGCGTTTCGTTCACTTAGTGGCCATTTTGGCGCAGAAATCAATAATATGTTCAGGTTAACCGTGAACAGTTTCTCCCTTTCTTCTAAGGACTACCTTTGTTGACGACGGCGACGCCAAACTCTTCAACTTTTTTCCGCCCCGCACTTATTCTTCAGGAGGATCCCGATGTCCATCCAAACATTTGGTGTTTTCTATATTGGAAGAAATAACCCAAAGGTATCTTATTGGGTTGATGGTCATCAACTGCAGCAACCGTTTACTCGTCATGTCGATCTCTTGATTTTCGGCTACTGACTATTGGTAGCTCCGATTCCTTCTCGAGGATAATCTGTATACCTGCATACAAAGTTGCACTCATAGGTCCATTACCATTGTTTTCTTCAATCATTCCAGAGGAAGTTGTCAACTGTTTATAATATTCATACACATAAGAAACTAACACAAAACTATTAACCAGTATAATGTCCTCATTAGAACGAAAGAAACACGATCCTATACTACTTTTTCATGACCTTCTCCGTGCCTGTTTGAGTGGAACCTGATCCCAAAGCAAAACACGATTGGCTTCGGTAATTTAGCCTCGACTTTGTATCGGCGAATGGGCGAAAGTAGCAAAATATATCGTCGAACCCCAACGAAAAACAATTGCGGATCAAAAACACTGGAAACACAAGAACAAATGAACAACATTTATTGCCTATAGTTTACAAACAAAGCCGATAGCGAGAAGTGTGAATAAGTTTTTAGGAAACCATGCGGACCGACTGAATAGTGCCTCGGCAGTGAATGTTTTGAAACAACTGCACGAAATCGTTAAAGTGTAATTTACGACAACCGTAAATGCAAAGGTTATAATATTTTTAGTATGTGCATATGCATGCTTTTACTATATTGATGCATTATGCTCCGACGTACGAGAGAATAACATGTACGATCTCGTTTCGCACAATGTCCGCTTACTGCGCAGGTCGTTATGTTTCTGGAATTAAGCAGGATCGACCTCGAACGAGAAGCTCTATATATTCGTTTGAATTAAACCTGAAATTACGTAAGTTTGATGGCGAATCCTAGAGTTCTATTCTAGATAGTAAGTTTTGTGGAAGCCATTAAGTTATGTCATGTCGGCAATCAAAAAGGGAGAGATGGAAAGAATCTTTGTTAGTTATTGCATGTCACTTTATATGACAACGTTGAGATATGTTTCCTTCCTTCGCTCTCGGCTTTCATGAACAGCAGTGAAAAATTCAGTTGAAGTATGTTGGAGCAGTACATATTCTAAACAGATGTGGAAAATATTATTTTTTTCCATTCACAAGATTTTTTTTCATGGCAATGGAATATGTTCACTTCTATAGTAACCAACTATGAACACCTTCTTGGGAGAGTTTATATTTAAATCGCTATTGCTTGTGGATTGTCGTTTCTTCTTCTGTTTTATATGTGTTTTCAAGATATTCAGCCAAACCTCATAAAAATAAAAAAGGATTTGAGTGGAATGAAAAAAAGAATTTCTTCTATTCTATATACAGGGAGTTCTTAAATTGATAGTACAAACGAAAAGGGGAGATTCCTTAAGTGAGTTTAAGAAAAAAAGTCCCATAAACATGGGGTCGCGAACGTTTCGTTTTCGAGATACAGAGTGTTGAAGTTTGAATGTTTTCAAGTTTTTTTCTCATAGTATCTACACTTCACAAGATATTCAACTGAAATTTGACATAGATAGATATTACATTGAGAGTTCTCACCACGTGACATGGCAATTTCGATAGAAGATCTACAGGGTGATATTTTTTCTGGAACACTGCCACCTGTTCTTCTGCAGAACTTTTTTTTGGTGAGCAACTGTTATTTGAAAAAATGTAAAAAAAAAGCTTTGTTCTTCTACTAAACTTTTCGGTCCCTTGTAGTTTTGTCGTATTACCAACGATTTCGAGAAAAAAAATTTTGAACGATCCTCTCGAAATCCTCGTGAAAATCCAAATTATGATGGGAAGGCCCCTTGTAAGCTGTGGTGAATGAATTCAGTGTCAGTTTTTATGGAAATTTTCCTGATCTGTAGCGATGATCATAAAGATTCGATAAACTCGAAAAATCAACACATGATTTTGATTGAAACTTTAACACCCTGTATCTCGAAAACGAAACGTTTGCGACCCCATGTTTATGGGACTTTTTTTTCTTAAACTCACTTAAGGAATCTCCCCCTTTCGTTTGTACGTTCAATTTAGGAACACCCTGTATACACTTCTTCAAAAGTTTTGCCCCCTATCAACATTCAACTTGATGAATGTAACACATTTTTGTGTCTGGCATCTTCACTATCACTATTGTTTGTCTTCACTGATATGAAAACAATAAACAAGCAAAAAATTATTTTTTCCGGAGAATACAAGTGCATTTTAAGTTCATCAGCTGATCAGGAAAGTTGTAATATTGAAAATATTCAGATGAAAATGAAAGAGGACATCAAATTCCTCAGTTTGACCTAGCAAGAATAGTAGCCACACATCAAGAAGTTTTGACGAACCATCAGATTGCGCAATGTTCGAATATTCCACGATTTCAGTAAGGCGCATAGTGGCCCTTTTTCTGGAAACCGGCAGCGTTGCCGGCAGACCGGTGCTTGGTTAACCCAGGGTAACATCCGCAAGGAAAGACCATTACATCACTTATTTCAATCGAAAGAATCGAATGGTATCTGTTACAGCCCTTAGAAGTCATTTTTTGAGGACTTCTATACTATATTTCATCAAAGTATGATGATATGTTCTCTATAGAACATTCGATAGTTGTTCATATTCGCACACGACCGGAATGTGCCGTACTTTTATTGGGCTAGTAAAGAGAGATAGATGCCTACTCTTCACGATATAGAGGTCCTAGCGACAAAAAGGTGTATGAGTCTGTAGATACTACTGAATTGCTCAAATTCAAGGGCAAAAGGACCTTTAAGGGTAACTAGGCTATCACCTGGACATAGAGCTATACCCGTCAGATATGGGTAGAACACCACCAAAGTGGCTTTTACCTTAATAGCGCAACCCACTTTTTTCGGAAGAGTCACGATTTGGTTTACTAAGTGATAGCCGACAAGAAAGGTTCTAGATATCACATTATGTGGATTTCATCAATACGAGTCCAACCTGAAAGGCCTAATAGCGAAATCGAACGAATTATTAGGAAGTCTACCAAAATGGTTGCATATGATGAAATACTTCTTCACTATTTCTATGAGCTATGGAGGAACATCCACTTTAGGAGCAACACAGAATATTCCAAGGGCTATTTTATTTTAGGAATGAGGATCAACGCGAATATTTCATTTTTCTGCTTGATGTTCTGATTCTCTGAACATTTAGTCATAGCAGTTCTCACGTCATTTTATCAAGATAAACAGCTTGAATGCTCAAATAATCAGATGCTCCTAATAAATATTCAAATGGTCAATGTTACTACTGGCGAAACCGTCGACTCCTGAATGCGTTCTAAATCCAGATAAGAAAGATTCAGGTAGCTGCCGGTGGATCCTCGATAGCAATAAAATACCTATGCGAAGATTGCGCTTGATCCCCAGGGATATAATTATTCGAAATTCTGTTATTTAAAAAAAATCAACTTTAGGAGGAACACAATGTGTTGCAAGAAATAATTTATTTTCTGTTAATTTTTTTAATTTTCTAGACATTTAATCGATATAGTTCCTACGTCCTTCCATAGCAAATAATCAGCTTGAATGCTGAAACATCTCATGCTCGTAATGAATATTCGAATGGTCAATGTTACTACTGGTAAAATGGTCGACTCATGAATCCGCTCTAAATCCAAATGAAAAGATTTCAGGTATCTGCCGTTGTTCCTCGATAGCAATAAAATACCTATGCTAAAATTGTGCTGATCCCCAAGGATAGAATTATTCGAAATTCTGTTATTTGAAAAAATATCAACTTATAAGCACACAATGAGTTGCAAGAAATAATTTATTTTCTGTTCAATTTTTTAATTATCAAGACAATTAATCGAAACAGTGCCTACGTTCTTATAGCAAATAAACTCTTGAATGCACAAACAATAGGTGCCGTATTCTCGAGAAATGATATTCGAAAACGTATACGAACTTTATTGCGCGTGTGTGCATTTTTGCAGGTAAAACAGGGACTCGCGCAATGAAGTTCGTACACGTTTTCAATATCACTTCTCGAGAATACGGCACCAGATGCTCGTAATAAATATTCGAATGTCAATGTTAATTCTGTCGAAATCGTCGACTCCTGAATCCGCTCTAAATAAGAAGATTCAGGTAGCTGCCGGTTGTTCCTCGATAGCAATAAAATACCTATGCCGAAATTGTGCTAATCCCTAGGATAGAATTATTCAAAATTCTGTTATTTGAAAAAAAAATCGACTTTAGAAACAACACAATGAGTTGCAAGGATAATTTATTTTCTGTTCATTCTTAATTTCTCTTCTGGACAACTTGATCGAAACAGTGCCTACGTTCTTCTAGCAATAAACAAATAGACGCTTGAATTCCCAAACAATCAGATGATCGTAATAAATATTCGAATGGTCAATGTTACTTCTGTCGAAATCGTCGACTCCTGAATCCGCTCTTAATCCAGATAAGAAGATTCAGGTAGCTGCCGGTTGTTCCTCGATAGCAATGAAATACCTATGCTGAAATTGTGCTAATCCCTAGGATAGAATTATTCGAAATTCTGTTATTTGAAAAAAATCGACTTTAGAAACACAAATGAGTTCCAAGGAATAATTTATTTTCTGTTCAGTTTTTTTTAATTCTCTAGACATTTATTCTATTTATTCTATAGCAAATAAACAGCTTGAATGCTCAAACAATCAGATGCTCGTAATAAATATTCGAATGGTCAATGTTACGTCGACTCCTGAATCCACTTCAAATCCAGATAAGAAAGATTCAGGTAGCTGCCGGTTGTTCGTCGATAGCAATAAAATACCTATGCGAAGATTGCGCTTGATCCCTAGAGATAGATTCAGCTTTTCTCCACTGGACTACGGCAAAGGTAACTCGAATCAAAATTGCGACAATTTTATGGTTCCTAATTTGAAACGCAGCCCGGGTATGCTGAGTTCATTCCTATAAATTTTACGGGCGCTGCACTATAAGATCGCAACTGAACTAATAAAGGTCACTAGGTACCGGTCCTTCGAATGGTCGTTTTTGTCGGTTGATAATGGTTTTATCATGTATCGATTTCACATAGCAAAGTTTGATGTGGAAATTTGGATTCCAGACTGGATATTGGAAAAGGTTTAGAGTGGAAGAAAAGAAATGATTATCGGGTGTGGCAGAGTTGCAGCGTTAGAGTTCGCTTTGAAGTTTTAGCCACTAAGTTTTGAATCTAGAATAGGGTAGTCCGTAACTTTGTGACAGTTCATTTGAGTACGAAATATGAAATTACGCTGTACTTGTAGGGTTTTTCTAATAGGGACTTGACAACCTTGAATTCAATTTGTCTTCTTTTCTTTTTTCTTTCAAACGGGCATAATACCTGTTTCTCATAGAAAATTTGTCGTCTTTAACATCATCTTGGTATGCCATCTGATTTTTTGGGTGTTCCCACATCTTCTTCTTAGCAGTGATTGATATCTAGATATTCTAACCACCCGATCTTGGTTCATTCGACTTATGTGATCATTACAATTCCTCTTTCTTTCAATAACCTACTCATTTATGTTGTCTATTCCAGACGTTCTTCTGCTGTCTTCGCTTCTCTCTCTGTCTGTAAGGCTTTTCTTGCTATTCTCCCCCAAATTTGGGGGATTTTTGAACACTTCGGAGAAAGTTTGGGGCACAACATTTCTGGGGGAATTTTTCGGGGGTTTCAGTTTTTCGTTCAGGTTCCCCTCGACTAAGATTATTATTCATTCTAGTTTTAAATTAGAACAATTATTAAACATTAAACAACATTCTGTGTACTATTTTCAAAACATCTTGGGTGGTGAAGACCTTTTTTAGGTCCACCACATGAAAACTGGTTTATTTTTTGCAGCGGTCTCATTAAAAATTAACATTCTGAACATCTTGAGGATTTTTTTGAAATATCATGATTTTGGGGGAAAATTGGGTATCAATTGGGGTATTTCAATGAAGCAACTTGGCAACTCTGATTTCAGTTTTTTCTAGTATCTGCCTTGTTATCGAGGTATCAGGTCTTGTTTCAGCTGCAAAAGTGAGGGTTGACTATTGCTGTCTTATAAATCCTGGCTTTTGTTTCTATGGAAAGGTGTTCATTTCGGTAAATTTAGTCATTCAATTGAGGAGCTGCTTTAGTTGCTCTTATCGCTTGGTGTCGAACTTATAATTGCACGTGCCCATAGCATGATATTTTTATATCTGGGTAGCTGAATTTCATTTCCTGATGTATTATGTTGTCTACCATCAGTTACATCGTAGGAGTAGTCTTGGATGTGGTCATACACTTCGTTTTGGCTACGGATTTCGTTATGCTCAATATCTTGGCAATTAAATTTGTAAACGCTCTTTTTCAGTAACCATCGAATTGTCATTGCCAGTTTATTCAGTAAACACAACATTTTCATGATGTCAACGAACGAGCACGTCGGAATCTGCAATCGAAGCTTTATGAACGGTAGCTCTAATTTTCGGAAGTAATTCTCACCCTAGTTGATAGAAAATAGATTTTTGCATAGTTTTATAAGGTTTGTTCCAACAGCTGACTTTTGTACGGTAATTTGACGGTCACGAAACTGTTAGTAATCGATCTTATGCGCATGTCTAAACTTTGACCGTACAAGAACCGTCCAAACAGTACTTGCTCCAGACCAGGGATCGAAATGACGATCACAAACCGTTCCACTCACGGTCCCGAAGCAGGATGGAACAAAAACGAAACCGTTCTCAAACGATACATTTTCAGTTGGAACACATTTTTATCTATTGCGCAGATCCTGACGATCATTGTACGGTCAATTCTTGAGTTGGAACAAACCTATTTATTCGTTGTGTGATGTTGCCGTATCAGTGAGAAAACGGTTTGACCGAAGTGTCGAAAATAACGCTGCTCTTCAGGCGTCCGTAGCAAAAGATCCAAGTCAGTCAAATCTACGGCGTTCTGAAACAAGGTCATCGCTCAGACCAACTGAAGCTCATTTTTCGCCCAGAGAGATCGTCGAAGAAGTCTCCTCTACTCTTTGTTTTGAATGCAGATCACCCACATGAACTGCTTCTATGAAAATTCATCATAAAGCTTTTTGAGCGCTCATTTAACTTAAACGAGTGCTATATCGTTCTGATCAAATGTCTGTAATTTTCGAATTTTGAACCGAAAATGGTCTCAAACGATATGGTTCTACTCCCTGATGACGAAATTCAATTCTGTAAGTGGGGCCGTCCGGCCGTTAGCCAATAACTTTCGAAATGATTGCCTAAGAGACTTGAAAATTGCTGGGTGAGCTCGGTTAAATTCGTAAACCAGCGAAATCGTACAGGATATTCCATAAAAATATGACCATTCAAAATTTTTGTTCCTCAATATCTCGGACATAAAGAAACCCATCGAAATGATATGTTGCGGCCCTACGCAAGATGCTCATAATAAGCCTCGTGAAAATTTTGTGGCCATAGTCTGAACTGATCCATAGAAAATTCAATTGGAATATTGAAAGGAAGAAATAATTTATATTTCCATAACAGATTATTTCTGTGAATGGAGGCTGTTATACTGAATTCTCATGCAGAATTTCGTGTCCATAGTGTTAACAGAACCATAGAAAATTCAATTGCAATATTGAAAACCAGAATCTCTTTATTTCCATAACAGGATAACCGATTGAGATGAATTCATTTTGTATATCAATACTGATATACTGAATGTTCGTGCAGAATTTCAAGAGGATCGCATCATCAGAACCATAGAATTTGATTTTTGTGATCGTTTATTACATATTTCATTTTCTGAATCATTTTCCGAATATAATCCCGATTGTGCTGAGATTCTGCATTCATATATTTGGTATCAATCTCAAATCGCATAATAAATTTGAGGTAATAGTCTTATTGCTTCACCAAAGAACGAGCGCTCAAAAGCTCCTGCTCAGAGCTTTGCTCAATTCTTTTTCTTCGTCCTATATAATTTTTTTTGCCTTTTTTCAGCATTTTTGGAAGTTCGGACGTGGGCTGCAGTCGAGGCTGCGAGAAACGCTTATCGGCATATACCCTACGCCGGCTTCTACTCGACGGCTACCGCCCTCTATCACCCTACTATGTACCTGCCCGGTATCCCGACTTACCATTCGGGAGCTGAGTTCTTAGCCACCGTCCCCACGCGGTCACCGCCGTTACCTCAGGCTCCGTCATTGACGCCGCCACTGTCCAACCCTTCCGTTCTACGACCGGGCAGCCAGGCGTGATGAGGTAAGAATTGAATTGATTATCAAGAGATACTTTTCTTGTAGGATTTAATTAAATGAGTGTTTTTGTTAATGATTTTGATTATGAATGGAATTTTGGATGAAAAATATAAATTATATGAACACATTCCAACTTCATTTACTTTTATTGAAATAGCTCAAGCCAATGAGAGACTTTATTATAAAGTAAGAATAATTTAGACATGTAGAAGTGTTTGTATTACAAAGAATGGCTAATGGTTTGACTTGAAACCATGAGATAAATTTCTCATCACTTCCGAAGGTTGATGCTACCTTATTTAAATAACCCATCAAATAAGAACGATATCGTGTCATTTTTAGCTTCTGCAAGCTCAGCAAAATAATTTCAGTTCTTGCAGATACTGAGTGGCTATTGTTTACGCCTAGGTGAATTATGTCTGCGTACATAAAGAAATCATGAAAATGGCTTGAAATTCCATTTACTAAACTGAAATGGCTGTCTGACTGGGACAATAACAAATTCTTTCAAATTAACAATTCTCGATCCAATTCCTGGATGTTTTTCATTACTGTGAGATATTTTATTTATTTAGAAAAATTACAAACTGATTAGGTGGTATCTACTAAAGATATTTAAGTACACGTTAGGGACAAATCTCAAGTTAAAAAATCTTAACAATTTTTTTTCCATAAATGGTAGTAATTCGTATTCAAAAAACTCATTTTCATTCTTATTCTAGATATTTTTTCTCATTGGAAGATTATGATGTGGTTGTTGTTTATGCTATACAAGTTCTACTGTAGTGGCCTTCTAAGTATATAAAATTAAATATGGTCTTGAAAAACATCCAGAAATTGTATCGAAACGTTGACATAACAAAGAAGATTTTTTATTGCCCTATTCCTGAAGCTAAAATAATTCCTCTTCTATTGCTTAACAAGGACATAAAAAAGAGATTATGTCAACAGATGAATATGTTTGTTGTTTAAGATTCACACGATCTCATAGTTTCAAAATATCTCCGAAATTCTTAAGGCAAATGACTTTCCCGAGAAATTGTTGAAAAAGTAAAAGCAATTGGATACAATAGTATAAAACTTCAAACTAGAACAAGTCGAACCGAACCAATAAAAACGATATCAGAAAAGATCAGAAGAATTGGAAATAGGTAAGTGAAAACATCATTCAAGACCTGATAACGAAAATCAACTTGACCAAAAATCGCATGAATAAAGTTCCTTGTGAGTGTGGTGAAACCTATATTGGAGAAACTTAACGTCTCCTTAATGTTCTAATCGAAGAACTCAAAAAATTAGCTTAACAGCTTGTTCAACATGCTTCGAATGAAAAACATAGGATTTTATGGGGTGAAGCTTCCATAGGGAGTATGAAAATAAAGAAAATAGATTTCGAGTCAATCACCAAAAATTCGATCCGTCAACCGTCTATTGATCTCAAAACAATCTGGGCTCCAATAATAAGATCCAGCTTAAAAAAGGGCAGATGAATTGTTTGATAACTTCAGTGAAGTAAAGATCAAAAATCGGTAATTTTTTTTCCGAGAATTGTTCAAAATGATATTTTCAAAGAGTGACAAAAGTTGATTTTCTGAAGGTAGCAAGTTTTAAGCGTTTTCCTGAAAATGGCTGGCTAATGCTGACGAAAACGTTGAATACAAGAAGCAAACATGATGGAAATAGCCCAAATAATATTTCAATAATGGCCGTGGATGCCTTTATCAAGATTCATCGAGGGTTTTTTGTTTCCTTACATCTAAGAAAATCGGCGAAAGAGAGATCTCAAAATTCCCTGCGAAGCTATACCATAACCTCACTTGAATTCAACGCGAATGACATATACTTCAGCAGCAGCGCCATACCAGAGAACTCCAAGCCTCTCACATACAGATCACCGGATGAGGACGTCTGCAGACAAGGGCGTAGTCAGGGGGGGGGGGTTTTGGGGGTTCAAACCCCCCCGAAATGTTTTAGAGTTATTTTTTGCAATAATCTTTCATTTTGCACTTAAACCAACTTATCTCGAAAATCTAGTAAAAATTATCAATTCATATCAGCAATATGGATGATATTAAAGTTTCATTCCATTTCTAGAACATACTATCCAACAATTACTGATAGATTTTCTAAACAACCGAATCAATAATCAGCCTTATCTGGTTTGCTACCCCAGAATTTTAACAGAGAATATGAATTACAAGACGCATTATCGATGTATTCTTCACTACTCCCAGAAAAAAATAAAAACGTAATTAAAGCAGAATTTGAAATATGGAAAATGTCAATGAACTCCATTTCAAAATCGGCATTAGAGTGCTTCGATGAGTGCAATCAGAATAATGTATCCGAACATCTACATCCTACTACAAATTTAGCTACGATTCCAGTAGGTATCTACTGCTACTCCAGAAAGAAGTTTTTCCAGCTTGAGAATTAAAAATTACCTGCGCAATTCTTCTAGCGTAACTAGATTGAATGGGTTGGAGCTTATAATATTCATTATAGTGTGAAAATTGATGAAAATGAAGTGGTTGACCAATTCTCTAAAAAGAAAAGACGGATAGACTTTAACTGAAGGAATTCACCATAAAAAATATTGTTTGTGTTTTCTCACTGTTTCATTTTTAATTCCTATTCATATTATGTTGTTGGCACTATTTTGGTGTAAAACATTAAAAAACTCTATTTAGTTTCAATGAAAGCACACATCCCAACTATTTCATATTGATTCATTCTGTAGTATTGTTTGGGAAATAAATATTGTTTTTTAAGAAGTTTTTGTTTGAGTGAATAAAAAATTAATTCTGAAGCATATTTGAAAAATAGGTTTACCTAACCTAACCAGGAATATTCATGTTGAATATTGTTTCCGAAGTAGGAAAAGGATTATTGAATTCTTAAAAACACAAATACTTGCTACAGAAAGCGACCCTCATAATTCCCGGAACCTACAAAGTCAATTGCCAAAATGTCAAAACCCCCCCCGAAATAATTCCTGGCTACGCCCTTGTCTGCAGATGCAATTAACCTCAAGATTCTTGTCGTACTTATCTAATCCCGCTATAAATGAAAACGTAAAGTAGTTTTTCTCCCATCCGAAAAGGATACATTTTAACAAAACGAAATTCAAATAAGATCCAACTTAAAATGGATCAGATGAATAGGTTCACAACTGATTCAATAAAAATTAGATCAAAGTCATTGATGATTGTTTCCTGAAAACTGTCAGAAATGACAACCATTTTCGAAGAGTGAAGAAGTTACTTTCCTGAAGGTTGAGTGTTTCAGGTATTTTCCTGACGCCCGTGTATGCCTTCATCAAGATTGAAGACGATTTTTCTTTTATTCTTATCTCTGAGAAATTTGGCTAGACAAGTTCTCAAAATTCCCTGTCAAACTAAACGATAACCTCACTTGAATTCAACGTGAATTCTCTAGAACTCCAAGCATCTCACATACAGATTAATCACCATATTAAGGACGTCTGCAGATGCAATTAACCCAAAGATTCTTGTCGTACTTATCTATAGTCCCGCTATAAATGAAAACGTAAAGTAGCTTTTTTTCCCATCTGAGAGGGATAAATTTTAACAAAACGAAATTCAAACAAGATCCAGCTTAAAATAAATCAGATGAATAGGTTGACAACTGATTCAATAAAAATTATATCAAAGTCATTGATGATTGTTTCCTGAAAACTGTCATAAATGACAACCAGTTTCGAAGAGTGAAGAAGTTACTTTTCTGGAGGTTGAATGTTTCAAGTGTTTTCCTGACGTCCGTGTATGACTTCATCAAGATTCAAGATGATTTTTCTGTTATTCTTATCTCTGAGAAATTTGGCTAGACAAGTTATCAAAATTCCCTGTCAAGCTATACCATAACCTCACTTGAATTCAACGCGAATGCAGAATGCCTCAGGCGCCATACTCTAGAACTCCAAGCGTCTCACATACAGATTAATCACCGTATTAAGGACGTCTGCAGATGCAATTAACCCCAAGATTCTTGTCGTACTTATCTAATCCCGCTATAAATGAAAACGTAAAGTAGTTTTTCTCCCATCCGAAAGGGATACATTTTAACAAAACGAAATTCAAATTTAGTTTAATTAGTTAAAAGCGGATGCAGAAATAATAAATTTTAACTGACCGAAAGGGTATAAGTTGGTACGGAGCGTTTCCACGTACCACAACATTAACCGTGCTCGTAAAACGCACTTTATATCCGTTTTATGGCGTTTGTAAAATATTGCATTTCGAGCATAATATATGCACTCGGATGTTACGTCGGCCAGACACACAGACAGATAGGGATGGACATACAGCGCGGAAAAATCAGCAGCGGCGACATAACGGAGAAATACGAAGAAGTAGGACCTGGACGTCTAGACGCAGCTTCATTTCTGGTTCAAAAAAGTTACTTAAATTTTGCTTTTTATCATAGATATAATACATAACGTCGTAATGTATTGGGTTAATCAAATGTACGAATGCGATCACAGTAGAATTCCTTATCAAATCCAGACATTTTCAATAATTCAAGACAACTTATCGATGAGAAAACCGATCAAATGAATCGTTTGACAATTATTCCAATCGAAAATAGATCATAGTCATCAATGATCATTTTCTGAAAACTGTCAAATAGTCCGACATAATCGAATGGTGACGAAGGATGATTTGTTGAAGTTTACAAGTCTTAAATGTTTTTCTGACGACGTCTGGTGAATGCTAACCTAAAAAATTTAATACAAGAAGCAAAAAACGGAGATAATCCAAATTAAATTTCAATATCCAGATAAAGAATTATTCTATAAAAACTCCAGAACTGAAGACAAAATACCTCAGTCAGCTAGATTGAAAAGAGAGGAAAAGTGCAAGATTATATATGGCAACCAATCCAAAATTCAAGGAAAATAAATGGAAGCATCAAGTTAAGAGAAAAATGAATAATTTGACTACCATACAACAAAACATGTAACCTTTCACCGGAAAATCTAGACAAGCAGTGACATCCTGATGTGAAAATGAACTATTTCCATCGATAATATAATAAAACGTGATGTTAATGTGTACGAAATTGATCATTAATGACCCATTTCAATGCTCAATTTCTGCTATTTCAATGAGCAATCCGCATGGCAACCGTCATAGCTGTGCCGAAGTCTTGTGCTTAGTGCTCGTGAAAGTACTCGAAGCACTTTTTATTCGTAAGCACAGTGCTCGCGAGCACAAGAGTGAACCAGTGCTTAGTGCTTGGTGCTTCGTAAATTTTTTAAAAGGACTTAGTGCTAAGTAATGTTAAAAAGTGCTCCTAAGCATCGCAGAGCACCCGAGCACTTTCAGAAATTACCAAGCACTAAGCCCTTTATGAACTGGTCGGAACATGAAAATGACGGACTTGGCCTAATTGGAATAAACAAAGAACTAAAATATTGATATTTTTTTGTTCAACCTTTATGGATATCTTAGTTGTTAAGTTTTTCCTTCATTATAACTATGTTGTTAAAAAAACGATCTCGATGTATGTTATGGAATGGAACAAGTCTTTATGTTCCCATTATTTTGACACGGAGAACAAATTGTTATGTTGTATGGCAAATTTTTTTCGGGAAATTCTATGGAGCAATGCGACCTTTTTTTGATATACGATGCAAGTTTCTATAATCATGCTTTCAAGTTATCTATTGGCGAATATTCAAGTTTCAGTCTGTTCACTTAATGAATGACAAAGAGATCAGAAAACGTTTTTTCTTTGTAGTTTATTTTTTTAGATTCGCCACAAGAAAAATTTCCATGTTATTTGTTGCTAAGACGTCATTGTCTTTCTATAACTTTTCGAATTTTATTTTCTGTTTCGAGACCACATGCAATTCTTCCAATTTTTTTATATGACGTCATGGTAACTTTATGCATTCTTGTTAACTTCGCCACAAGAAAAATTTCCATCTTATTTGTTTCCAAGACGTCATTGTCTTTCTATAACTTTTCGAATTTTGTTTTCTGTTTCGAGACCACATGCTATGGTTCCAATTTTTTCTATATGATGTCATGGTTGCTTTATGTTTGTCTGTGAACGACTTGCTGAGAAAAAACTGTTGTCAATTTCAAGTAAGCCAGTTCAAAACACGATAACACTCGAAAGAAAACATCAGGACATTAAAATCAAAATTTCAAACTGGAAAATACAAAGGTTCATTTTGAAAAGTGCTTAGTGCTCGGTGCTCGTATAAACGAATTACTTTCAAGGTTGCTTAGTAAGCGCGAGCATTTCTTAAAAAATAAGGGCTTAGTGCTCGAGATTCCGGAGCACTTTTCAATAAGGCTTAGTGCTTTGTGCTCGAAGCACTTTTCTTCAGTGCTCGGCACAGCTCTGGAACCGTTCACAAAGTATTCAGAAGCACTACGAGAAATGTCAAAAGTCGACTGGAACATAGATACATAGAAATTTCATTATGTCAAAGGACCCGCACACTTACTTAGGAAAAGCGGGTCCAGTGAATTTTCCTAATTTTTACATATTATATTTATACCAACCTTGAGAACAATATATAAGATTTTCACGAAGGTCTTACATCTGGTTTGTTCTATAGGGCGTTCCAAAATTGCAGCTACGGAAAAATGAATCTTTAAATTTTGATGATAATTCTTCTAATTTCAAAATTTTATCATGATGCTTTGGGTTCTGAATAACAAGATGTGACAGATATCCAAACACCGCCACCACGTTGAGGTTCGTTATACAGGCTGTTCCATGAAGCTGTATAAGTAACTGAATGTAACTTTGTTAGTGACTTTGGGACCACCCTGATTTTTTCAAAATATGATTCCATGATGTATGTCCACTTCTGTAGGAAGTTTCATTAATGTACAAAGAACAGTTGCAAAATTATTCAGGTTTAAATTCGGATTTCATACAATTTTTCTTAAAAACTCATCTGTAGTTGAGATTGCTGTCAAGGAATATGGGTTTTCATTAGTATAATTATTATGATAGGTCTGTCCAAAGGTTTTTCTAAATGTTCAGAAATGTACAGGATGGACATAATGTGGTGTCACTAATCTCTCATATACAGGGTGTTTCATCATAAACTGGGCAAACATATATTTTCGTGTAGAGTAGAGGACATCGGGAGAATAATTTTTGCCTTATACAATATATCCCGTTTTCGAAGCATAAGCGAGATACAGGGTGTCAAACGTCATTTTTGAGCAAGATTATTATGAGTGTGGTCAGTTATGTATAACACTTAAAGTGACGGTTTTTGGTCAAATCTCAGTATTTTTGGGTCCTCTATTCAGAAAACCTGCAATGTTCCAATTTTTTGCGGTTGTCAAATTGACTTTTGTTTTCTGAATGAACACAATTTTTTTAAGAATTTCTGTGAAAAAAATCTTCCGAAAATCGGACACGAATTTTTTTGTACATGTCTAATTGTCTACAGCGATGAAAAATTTTCACTCGAAATGGATGAAATTTTTTACAACTGTTCGGTACTTACTGTAATGTAATATGAAAACAGAATTGTAAAATATCGAACGGTTTCGTTACTACAGGAATTCAAATATTTCGTTCAGACCTCTGAAATAATGAAAGAAAATTTGTTTTGAGTTCTAGAGTCAAAATAATTAAATTATTGGCAACGAATATTAATATCCTTAGAACAGTGTCATTTCCCTATTTAATACCTACATCGGTTCGAGTCTCAACTAAGTTTCACTGATTTTTTTTTTTTTTTATTTTGTATTGTATTCATCTAGAATATTCGTCAACTTTTCTGAATAGAGAACCCAAAAATACTGAGATTTGACCAAAAAACCGTTACTTTAAGTGTTATACATAGTAATCTTGCTCAAAAATGACGTTTGACACCCTGTATCTCGCTTATGCTTCGAAAACGGTATATATTGTATAAGGCAAAAATTATTCGTCCTCTACACGAAAATATATGTTTGTCCAGTTTACCATGAAACACCCTGTATATGAGGAGATTAGTGACACCACATTATGTCCATCCTGTACATTCCTGAAAAAACACCTTTGGACCGACCTATCATAATAATTATACTAATGAAAACCCATATTCCTTGACAGCAATCTCAACTACAGATAAGTTTTGAAGAAAAATTGGATGAAATCCGAATTTAAACCTGAATAATTTTGCAACTGTTCTTTGTACATTCATGAAACTTCTACAGAATGGACATACATCATGGATCATATTTTGAAAAACTCAGGGTGGTCCCAAAGTCACTAAGAAAGTTACATTCAGTTACTTATACACCTTCATGGAACAACCTGTATAACGAACCTTAACGTGGTGAGCGGTGTTGGATATCTGTCACATCTTGTTATTCAGAACCCAAAGCATCATGATAAAATTTTGAAAATTAGAAGAATTATCATCAAATTTAAAGATTCATTTTTCCGTAGCTGCAATTTTGGAACGCCCTATAGAACAAACCAGATGTAAGACCTTCGTGAAAATCTGATATATTGTTCTTGAGGTTGGTATAAATATATTGTAGAAATGAGGAAAATTCACTGGACCCGCTTTTCCTAAGTAAGTGTGCGGGGTCCTTTAAGTCTTGTGCAAAATGAGAATGTATTCAATCAAAAATTCATACACAATTTCATATTGAGATCGTCAGAAAAATATTTTAGTCCAATTCGGTTATTCATCGAGCGATTGATGGTCTCGAACTGTTAACGCGTGAGCGGAGCGACCATTTTTCGCTGTCTTAATAACCTAGTTAATTAAATAACTATTAGGGTCAGTTTTTGTGATGATATGCTCGAATTTAAATATTGAACTTAGAAGCCAGAATAGCTTGGAAGATTTTGTGTCGAGCTGTCAGAACACCAGGGGTATTCAATCAAAGAATGCAAACAATTAAACTTGTTTAATTACTGGATAATAAACGATTTTTTGTGTAATTCTTTCACGTGTCTTACTCGAATGATCCTTTATGATCTCAACGAAGGTTTGCAGCGCCTACAGCGCCCAGGATTCCTTGATTACTATGTTATACGGTCTCCATAAACCCAAGTTCGAGAAATGATCTGGGAGCCAAAGTGAAAAGTTTCATTCTTACCCGATGGTCATAAAATCATTAATTAACCATGAGCTGGAGGCTGTCGGCTTGGCGGCGCAATTAGCCGTCGATTCTCCACGTCCCCAACTCCATTCTTGAGAGATTAAGGCGGAAAATCGAGGTGGTAGCGAGGTGTTTTCGGATCTGGAGACAGGAACGTGCTGTAGATAGCCGAAATGCAGGCGGACAATCCTCGTGTTATACGACGACGTATTAGGGGCACCGCGAAAAATTAACATCTGTCAATTGATAGATTCAATCGGCCATGTGAGACTCTTAATTTGTCAGTTGGCGAATTTAAACTGTTGATTGAAATCTTAAATCTCTCAACAGGCCATCGAGATAATATCTATCTCTATGCAACAGACAGAGCTTACCTATATCAAATGAAACTTTCAAATCTGTCAATTGAAAGATATGAGGCGGGTTTCACACAACTCTTATCAGCTTGATTATTGAAATGTCATGATTTCTGTGCAATTTTCCGTTCATTTTTGATATAAACCATCGACTTAATTTAAAATTAACGATTTGATTGCACAATCTTCGTGAAACCGACGGTTAATCCATATACCTATAAAACTGTATACTGCTAACGTGAACTAAAATTTTAAGCAATATAATTCATAAGTCATAATTTGAATTATTCGACGTTATGCTTCGGCGCCTGCGCAGTTAAGTCATAGGGCCATTGTTCCACGTGATCGCTGCTTCAATTTGTGAAGAGAAATGAAATCATGTTAGCGGTATAGAAGTTTATATGGGTTAATCTGGCAATTCAACAATATTTAAGTTTGAATAACCTTTCATATACAGGGTGTCCCATTACTCGACGTCAACCCGGAACCGGGTGAAAAGACAAGTATCCATCTTCCGGAAATAATGTTACCAGAAAAAAAACTTAAAGAGAAAATAATTTTTCCAGAAAAAATTTTTCCGGAGAAATTTCTCTGAAATTTTTTTTTCTGGTAACATTTTTTCCCGGAAGATGGATCGGACGTTCTGGTCCAATCTCGTGGCCGGCCCATTCACCGGACTTGAATCCATTGGACTTTATTACTCGGAAGCAGTTAATGAAAAAGTGTATTCAAAGGCAATCGAAAATAAATCTGAACTACGGCAGCTACAATTAAACAAGTATTATACCATTATGGAATCTTTACTAAATGCGCCAACTTTTGAAAAAACATGCCAAACCTACGTAGTACTTTTTTTTTCAATACAGTCAGTTGAAACTAGGCAATTGTTTATTTCGATTTTTTTCTGAGAAGTAAGCCCTATTTTTATGAACCCTAGAGCAGCTGGAGTCAAAATTTTGATTACAGTTTAGACAAGCACTATTCAAGGTTACACAGCAAAGAAAAAAGTTGGAAAAAGTTGATATTTGTGGCAACAGGAGCGAAAAGACTGTCACAGGGTGTGAGATTTTGCGTGTTTTTTTAATGCGCATTATTTTAAAATCATGCAACTTAGATTTTATTTAATATTTTTCTGACAACCAGCATTACTTGCCTTTTCACCCGGTTCCGGGTTGACATCGAGTAATGGGACACCTGTATTTGCCTACTAGAATGACAAATTGTCTTCTTCTAAAATTGTGTATTATTGTGCTTTATAGATCGTGACAGTTCAATCGAAAAATGCAAAATCAAATCTTGAAACTATTTTCACGTAATTCGAATATTTTGGTGCGAAGCGTTAAGTCAGCATCGAAAACCCTGATTGTCAATTTCTCAATAACAACAGTGGTGCAATTGACAGATAATGCTCAGTTGCAGGAACGTCCATTAAAATTTAAAGGTCCATTAACCCTTAATCCTCCATTAGTTCCTTGTAATAATGGAGGATTAAGAGTTTAATGGACCTTTAAATTTTAATCCATTAGTTCCTTGTAATAATGGAGGATTAAGAGTTAATGGACCTTTAAATTTAATGGACGTTCCTGCAACTGACACTAACAGATCTAAAAGTGGCAACAGACAGATTGAAAAGTTCCAACATAGACTAACTAAACGTAGAATAGATGAGACACTAGTAGAACAACCTTCAATGCCATCTGTTATTGGAGGACATACTAATTCGTGAAAAAAGCTCTCAATTGAAAAAGGAATCTGTATCGTAAAGCTGCCGCAAAAAGAATTCTGTAGTGCACATTTTGAATAGGTAGGTACTCCCAAGAGGCAAAAAGTTTTTTGAAATTCAATTTCCAAAAGAAATCAGAAATGGATTCGTGCAAGTTATCGATGAGTGAGGAAATTTATTTTTATGAAATAATACCTGCAACGAACTTTCATCTGATTTTCTTTTGGAATCGAGAAATGAGGATCAATAATCAATTCTGGATAGAATAAAAATTTATTAACTGAAATAGGTATCACCAATTGAAAATACAGATTTATTTCATAATTATCTAATCAATAAACTAATAATTGCATTGAAAACATTCTCAAAAACTAACAATAATGAATTCAATAATACAAAATATGAGTATTTACCTACTAAACTTATTCAATACATGAAAAACTTTTTTGAAAACTATCTTAATTCTTATAGGTAACAGAATATATATAATATATATTGTATAATCACCTTCTTGCATCTCGATTTTCACATCCAATAACACAGCACGTCTTCACTCTTGCAGGCATATCGAAATTTATTATATTTCAAAAAGAACGTGTCAAATCACTCCTTGTGTCAGTTGACAATTCAAAGGTTTTTTGATAATACTATAACTATCAAATTGAAAATAATTTTTTCGTGTATTAGTCTCCTCCTCCGACAGATGTCGCGGAATATACGAGTGTCTCATCTATTCTATTAGTTTGTCTATGAGTTCCATTGTCGATTCATTCGATGGTCAATCGACAAATTAAATCTGTTCATAAATTTTTATTTTATCGCAGTGACACTCGTATGCCTTCGTGGGACAAAATTCAAAGTTTCGAGAACTAAGAAAAATAATTCTCTGCTCAAAATAGTATTGAAAATCGTACCTACTATTATATAGAGGAAAACTCATATGTGGAACAAATGTCAAGAATTCGGAATATTTTCGAAAAAAAATGGTTTGAGACTTGATTCATAAATAACGCAAGCAATTCAATTTGCATCAATTGAATATCAGTTCAAACAATAAACTAATAAATGAGCCAAAAAATCGTTTACTCTTTCTTCGAACAAGGATCAACTATAATACCATGAGATGAGATTAACAGTATTTACCCAAGCAAATAAGTGCTACGAGCAGAGGAATCGAACGGTATCTGTAACAGCCCTTCGAAGTCATTTTTTCAGAACCCATAGATAGGTGGTCTTACCCACTATCTAAAAGGAAACTATTGCATTCCTCAAATTTAAGGCAAGAGCACCTTTCACCTGGTCATAAAGCTACCTGCCCGCAATAGGCAGAACAACCAAAGCTTGCCTAACCACAATAGCGCAATGTAATTTTTTCGGGGAGTGACGATTCGGTTTACAAAGTGATAGTCGACAAGGAAGGCTTTTAAGAGATCCAGGTGAACTAGAGTGACCCATTTTTGCCGGTGAAGATGTGCCCTTTCAAGGCGATATAATAATGTGCTTGAGATATAAAGTTCGGTCGCCGTACCCCTCTCATTATCGTTGAACGAACAATGACTGGTGGCATCTTTCAAGAAATTTCACTTAACACAACATTGTTTTTCTGGGCAACGACTTTTTGGATAATCTCATTTATCAGGTTGATAACGCCTCAACCACACCGCACACGAATGGTTCAAAACATTCTTTGAGAAAGCCATAACCAGGGAATGAACTGGTCAACAAACTCACCAGACATGAATCTATAGTCCGTTCACGAAATTTTGAGCTGTAGGTTCGCTTTGACAATTTGGCATATTTCACTGTGTATATTAATATTTCAGGTTATGTTGTTTATTTTCTTGTCAGATGATACGCAATGTTATCAATATTTCATAGAGTTCTCTGATAACTCGCAAGCTCGACTAAAAGTTTTAAAGATTTTCAAATTTGTATTATCGTTCCCAATTTAATATCAGGGCTTGAGCCAGGGGCCAGGCACAGGTTTTTCAGAAGTTCCTACGACCGATCGCAAACTCGATAACTTCCGTAGGGAATGGCTCAGAAACTTGAAATTTACAGAGTGTGTTTGAAGTTTGAATAGGAAGTTGAACTCATGAATAAACGAAAGATATTTAAATTCGAAAAATCGTTAGTCGCAGTATAAATAGTCAATTTTCGGAAATCGAAATGGCATTCAATCCATTCAAGTGTCTGTTTCTAACTTTTTCGACAAAGGCACATAAAAATTTCATCCGCTGTATTCTAATCGAATACAGAACGAATTATTGAAAAAACCCCAAAAAAATTAAGGATTAGAAAAAGGTTCCTAATGAAAGAACTGAAGATCATAAGATTCACGAAACAATTGATACCAGTACATTCCTACTTAAAATTCAGTACCGAATGAAATGAGAACTTCTCTAGAAATTCCGTTGGAAATGTCTCAGAAACTTGAAATTACCGTTGTGTTAAAGTGAATAGGAAAGTTGAATTCATCAATGAATCGAAGGATATTTAAATTCGAATTATGGTTAATCGCAGTATAAACAGTCAATTTTCGAATATCAAATTGGCATTCGATCCATTCAAGTGTCCGCTTCTAACTTTTTCGACAAATGTACATTAAAATTCCTTCCGCTGTGTTTTAATGGAATACACAACGAATTATTGGAAATGGAAAAGAACAAAAAAAATTTAAGCATTAGAATAAGGGTTGCTAATGAAAGAAATAAACATCATAAGATTTACGAAACATATCCAGTACATTCCTACTTAAAATTCAGTACCGAATGAAATGGGAAGGGTCCATCTTTCATGGGTCTGCATACCGCTACGTACCATAATTATTATTTGTGCAAGTAACCACACAGCTTGTATATTCACGGACTTCCTGTTTTTGTTTGGGCGGCGATGCATGAAAAATGAGGCAAAGGTACATTTTGTTCATTAGCAAATCATAAATTTCATGAGTATCTAAATATTAGGTTAAGATGTGGAAAAACAGGTATTTATTAAATTCAATTGTGAGTTAATTCGTATGGGGGGTCGGGATAATAAATTACATGCTGTATTCAATTTCCCCTCGAAATTATAGACATTTACTGATTATTGAAAGGAAGATCTGTTGGTAATTGATGGTATGCCGCTCATCATGGATATTTGCGAGGAATAAATATGTGGCTTCTGCATTTTTGCGCCAGCCCCTTTATCACTTGCTTGGAATTAGTCGGTACTTTCTGAGAGAACGGAATTTCTTTTTGGATTTTCTGAATTTTGTGTATGAACATCTGTTCGTACATGATTTTGCATGGACTACGAATTTAAGAGGAAAAGTAGCTTTGATGAACTATCTCTTTAAAATTTTAGGTGATATCATAACACTTGAATCGATTGGATTTTTGGTAATGATATCATATTCTTCACTGAAATGAGGAATATATGAGATATTCCATCGAAATTGAGTATGTAGAAGTACGGGGTGATTCAAAAGTCGTGGCGTAAAAAAAAGTTTTCTTGTCGATATCGCTTCGTTTCCGAATTTTTCGGATACAATCAATTTAATTTCATAAGTACCTAAGCCTAGAAATGAAAAGGTTATTTAACTGTTTTTTCACGACTCATTCAAATATTGCAATTGTTACTTTGGTTTTTTTCAAACATGCAGTTTTATAACGAATACTTAAGCACATATTATTGTTTTTGTGTAAGATTTATGTGATGGAAATGTTCAAAAAGTGGATACGTTCTTTGATTTTTCATATGCGATGCAAGTTTCGAATTGGAAAACAAAGTTTAGTCTGTTACGAGGTTACAATAAACTTACTCATTTATTTCCAGGCCGCCTAAATCTATGCAATGAAATTAATCGAAATGCAAACATCAAAGTCCAGGAACTCAACAAAGAAGCTTCATTGGAAAAAATCTTTGACATATTTCATCACGAATACCTGTCTGTATATGTCGAGTTTGGAAACACCCTGTATAATGCCTAGATAGAATCAAGTGAAATGAAATAACCTCATGAACCTGAACTAATAAAAATCGGATTTTACCTGAATATGATATTTCAGATCCGATTTCCTGGTTAAATCTAAAATTCCACAGAAATTATGAAAGAACTATCAAATGAACACTTTCGTGTGCCTTTATATGTGTAGTCCAAACAGCAATATTTGTCGATCAGTTTCTGCAAAATGGGAAAAACAGAAGTTTCGTTTCATTTTCTCTTCTTTTCATTTACGCAATTTCACACTTGTCTCTGGATCCTTATTGAGCTGAATATAATATTTTTACCCTATCGGATAACTTGTTTTGGAAATATACTTAAAATGAAGTTTTAAATCTCTGTACCACCAGTCTACCGATTTATTTAATTGCTAAGTTATTGAAACCCTGCACTCCTGAAAGTCTCGAGTTCATTCCGTTCGAAAGTTATAGGTGTGAAGAATGAACGGTGGTAGGCGACTATTTGCAGTATTACTTTCATTTTAAATGTATAATATTAATGAAATTAACTAATAAACGCAAAAACGGTCGCTGTTCTAACTTTTTTCAGTATGACAATATTTTGACAATCTTTCTTTTTTTATTTATCTTGGCAACCGGTTGTTTGATTGAAAGTAAAAATAACTGAAACATTTTCTATACTCCGTTCACGAAAGGTTGAGCACATAGTAGGCGTTTCTTTATTATCTGAAGTTGGCAGTATTTGCTGTCATAACGTAAAATAAATTCAATGTTGCCGAATGTAACCGGCCTCGTCCGACGAGCTTACGAGTTATCAGACGACTCTATGCAATATTGACAACATTGCGTATCAATCTGACAAGAAAATAAACATCATAACCTAAAATTTTAATATACACAGTGGAATATGTCAAATTATCATGGCCAACCGACAGCTCAACCTTTTGTGAACGGACTATACACTCCCGCCTGGTGCACTATTTCCGTGGGAATGGATCGCACCATCATCAGTTCTTTTTACTGGTAAAACAGCTATTTTAACTGCCGGCCTCTCGAGTATGCCATTTTGGGTCTGCATAGTTACACTTCTCACTTGACCATCATTTGAAGTCCTCTATTATTCTTCCTTTTGGCAAATTGCATCTTGGTAGTGCTTCTCCAGTTTTTAGATGAATGAGGATATGTGAGAGGTGTCTCAAAGGATCATATATTGATATTAGAATTCGGAGGATCTCTCGTTTTGTTGGTCTTCTTTTTCCACCCAATGATTCTTTACTTCCTTTGTTGAAAAGTAAAGAAAATATGAGACTATCGCTCAGTTGCAGGAACGTCCATAAAATTCAAAAGTCCATTAAACCCTTAATCCTCCATTAGTTCCTTGTAATAATGGAGGATAAGAGTTTAATGGACCTTTAAAATTTAATGGACGTTCCTGCAACTGACACTATCAGAAGTTAAATTCCACCACATTTCTAGGACTTTTTCGCTTTTCTCCGTTCTCATTTACTTCGAAATTTCGTTCAGAATGTATCATGAAAATTTGTTTAACAATTTCGATACTTTCTCCTTCTGTATCAGCAGAATCTAATAAATCGTCCACGTACTGGTTATTTATAATGCTATGGACTGCTTTTGGATAGGTGTTGAGAGAAATTCCATCAACTTTTGATTGTTCGGTTGGTGTCAGTAATTTCAAATCTTTCAGTGGTGGAGAAAATTTTAAAACTGCAGGATCTGATATTTCAACAGAATCTTGAATGTTTAAAGATAGCATCTCGTTTTCAACGGGATTCATCGTCAATATTTCTTCATCGCTAATTTATTGGCTATTATAATTTTCTTCAAGTCTTCGCGCTTCTTGAATCAACTTGCTCTTTTTTCGAAGAAGTTCTTTTTCCTCTTGTAAGAACTGCAGTTTCAGTTTCATATTTGAAGAACAAAATGATTTTTTACTATTTCTTGAGGAATTATGTGAGCTGGTTCTTGATGAATGGGTGGATGTAATCTTCTGGAAACGATTTGGTGAAGTGAAATCTCCAGCTTCACATTTTGGACATTTCCAATTTTCATTTTCAGAGATGTCATCTGAGACGTTTACAGATTCGTAACAAAACCATTTTTTACATCGGGTACATTCCACCATCCTTTCCTCTCTATACGGTTTACTGCAGACAGGACAGAGATCATGATTTTTGTATCCCTCAACTGCTGTTGAAGCCATTTCTTCTTGATCCAGTTGAAAACTAATTTGTTTTTAATTTCCGTATTTGAGACTTTGTGAAGAATGAACGGTGGTAGGCGACTATTTGTAGAAAATGTTTCAGTTATTCCTACTTTCAATCGAATTAGCGGTTACCAAGATAAATAAAAAAAGAAGTATTGTCATGAAAAGTTAGAACGGCGACCGTATTTGAAACTTTGTGAAGAATGAACGGTGGTGGGGACTACTTGCAGTATTTGTTTATTTTTCAAATGTATAAATTAATGAAATTAACTAATAAACTCAAAAACGGTCGCCCGTTCTAACTTTTTTCACAATACTTTCCTAGCAACAAGGGCTCAAGAATGATAGTAGGTGATTTTAAATTGAAGTCAGTCGAAATTTGGTCGAAAATATTACAATGATTCATTCGAGTTTCCTCTTGAATTATCGTAAGTAATAAATTGCACAAGTGCCATCAAAAATTACCGATAATTTCGCATGACAGCGTATTGTCAAAAAACTGCAAGAGATTTCATTTTTTTTTTTGAAAAAGATGACGCCGAAGGTGGAGGGCATTTCTTCAAAAATGAAAATGACTGTGTAATTCGGAGAGAAATATTTCCCGACTAACCTGTCAATTTTGACACAGTGCAATTATCGCTGGGCTCTTTCGCTCTTTTCAATGCAATTATCGTTGTAATCATGCGGTAATTGCACTCCATTTGCATAGAATTTTTTACAGGAGGGAAATATTCGTAGAAAGCCTTTTCATACATCTATTTTTCTAGAGGAAAAATAACAAAACTAATTCAGTAATCGTGTTGATATTCTTCAGCAGTCTCGAAGCAAAATTCCTAGTTATTACCAGTAAAGAAGTAACTATGAATCTTGCCTCAAGACTGATAAAAAAGTAGATATCTTAATAAGTCAGAATAAATATGCATCATAAAGAAAATTCAAATACATGGCATATATCTAGTGTATAAGAATTTACTGTCCTGGGAAAGCATAATTTCTTAGCTAGCAGATGTTTACTATTCATCATTTATATCAGGAAGAGATTATACGAGGAAAACTAGCAGTAATGTAAATATATACTATTTTTTCATCCTGGAAATTATTCATGCTAAATTATAATGAAACGTTTCCATTTCCGAACTACCATCAATGAAAACTGTAAGAATTGTTATAAACAAATGCAAGAAATCAACAGAGTAGAAAAAATATAGGTATACATACGAAATTAAACTCACTTCAACCAATACTCGTCAGGCAGTTTGTTCTTTCTTGATGTTCTACCTGAAATTACACGTTGCAATTAATGAATTACGTATAATGATAATATGAGCGAATGATTGCTTTGAATAACGAATTATTCAGCTACCGAATAATTAGTGGATATTAAGTAAATTGTCGGAATTTATTCAAGATGCAGAATTTAATGACAGAAAGTTGCGTGGAGGAAACAGATGAGGGGCGTAGTTCGGTAGCCGACATTTTCTTTTTCTACGTAAAGGCGTGACTAAGTTCTTATTAGTAGTATAATTATCTGGATAATAATATAGTGTATAATGAGATGAGTTAATCACAAATTTTATATTGGTATTCGAATTAGAATATTGACGCAATTCGATGAAACAATAGCTTGGAGAAACAAATTTATATTATTCCGCCATCTTTTAATCCTTCGACAAACTATGATTTATACAATGGAACTTCCCTATAACGAAGGCGCTAAATCCGCAAAAAAATTCGTTATAAAGAAATTTCGTTATACAGAAAATTTGTTTCTATAGTCGGCAAGGTCGCGGTCGACTTCACTGATAAGTTTGAGTTCATCACTCAAACTTCAGCTTTTTTTTGGACATTTTCGCACATTTTCACACTAGCGTAATGGTTAGGTTGAAACCAATCAGGCAGGGGTGTATTTAAAACTGTTTCAGAAGGATCTCTTTGCCCGCCGTAATGATGGGTATAAGGTCGGGATTATTACGTACTTCCGAAAAAATTTCGAAAAAATCCGGCCCTTATATACCTTCTTACCAATACCCATTCAAAGAGTGATGTTCTTTGAATATTCGTTATAGAGAGAATTAACTCCGTTTTAGAGGGTGTTTTTAACATGGAATTGGATTCAAGGTGCAGAAAAAAAATTAAATTCTATGGTTCTGTAATCCTCCCAAAATTTTGCATGAACATTCACTATATCAATCTTTTTCCAAAAATAAATTTCACTCGAATCGGAAATCTTGTTATGGAAATATGAAGATTCTTATTTCCAATATCTCAATGTCTGAGATATTGACGACCATAAAGTTTGAATAGCCATGTTTTATGGAACACCCTGTACGATTTTTCGAGACTTCGAAAATGAAATCATGAATTGTAGTGAATTCGATCAAACTGATCCATTAATGTAGGAAATTATACAATCGCTGAACCTACGCAGAAGTTACAGAATGGCGAATGCACTTCCTTCACAAATATCGAAGAGGGAAGAATTATAAGAAAGAATAATCGATATACAGTTATCACCCCTTAGGGGAGAAAATAAATCCCTTCCAGTTATATATTTCCGAATAATATTCGATAAAGCAGTTAAAGTTTCAATAATATGAACGAGATAAGAAAAATACGAATTCTGATTGAAATACATTTTTAGGGTTTATAGGGCTATAAAAATTTCTATTTTATCTGTTGTTATTTCCATTCAGAATGATAGAAAACTGATATGTAAATGTTATTCTGATATCAATCGCAGTCAATTTTTATGATGGCTCCATAAAATCACTTGCATAGTTTTTCGAATTTCGTTAGGGAAATATCTCATGTAGTTTGGAGATATAAAACTTATAAAACTAATTTCTTCGGTGTACTTCCAATAGGAAGCTTGAAATTCACATGGAAATAGGAAGATTTATTTAATACAAAAGAGTGGATACATGAGGCAAGTTCTTGAATGGAAGAGAACTGTCAACCGCCCTTACTTATGCATGCAAGCAAAATTGTTTCTCGAATCCGCTCCACAAATAAAAAAATAATTTCTCATTCATTTAATCAATAGATCGAATAAATGAAAGTGATATAATAATGATTTCTACTGTTGTCTTGATTCAGAATTTTCTTAATAATTATGTTACAAAATTATTATTGATATAAATGTTTTTTCTTCGTGTATGTATTCTATTCAATAAAAATTATTTTTTGGAGGATTGACGCTCTTCGAATTGAAGTTTTTCATTAGTTTCAAGCATATTAGTAATTTTTTTAACGTGAAAATTACCTTCCGACTATTGAAGTGATAACTGCTAAGTACTTTTAATTTTCAATTTCCAATGGAATATTTAGTTCATTTCCAAATAATCAGAATATATATATGACCTGGTGGAAGTCGAGGTGAAAGTACTAAATTCAAGTTATATCATAAAAATACATTTCATGTCTATACAGTACTTTAGTACCTATAATGGTTCTGAAATTGTCGTTTATCTGAATTAGTAATTTACATCGAACTTTTTTGCATCACTAATATGAGTCCTAAGATAGATAGATAGTACAAATTAAATAATATACTTGGATGGATAGGAAATGAAAAAATGTTTCCACTGATATTGAAATAAGTAATTGCATCTCTTATAAAAAACATCATTAGCTGAAAATGCAGGGTATCAAAATAATCATACATATTTCGTCATTATTGTTTCCGACCTATTGGCAACCTATCGTAATGAAATTCTGCAAGAATATGTTTTCTGGAACATACGAGAGGTTCGTAGTTCGTACCCATATCTGTCTCATAGAGGTCCCAAGTTAAACATTACATACCAAGTCGTTTCAAACTTAACTTATTTCATGTAAATTTTTTTACTTGAAGTTTGATGTTATGTGGAAAAATTTTTTTACACAGAATTGATAATTTTGACAATACCTACTATTATCTGAGTTTTTTCGTAAATTTTGATTCGAATTCTAATACAGTTCATTATGGTTCGAACGTTTTAGCGAAATTTCGGTCATGAAATCCGAAAGCTTGTTTTCAAAGAATAATCCAGTTTCAATTCGATCGGTTCAAAACGTTTCAAGGACCTTCTTGGGGTGAATAATTTGAAATACAAGTCCGGTGACACCCCAAAATACGTGAAGTATTTCTTATCGTCCTTCAAAAGATTATCGAATAGACGAATTCTCAGAGCTTCTTTTTTTTATTCATTTCAAGAACCCATGCATAACCTTTTCCTAGTCGCTGTTTCTTTCCTTTAGCGGTCACAACAGTATCAAACACAAATATTTTCCCGTGAGTCGGCAGGCAAGAACTTCTCCAGCAGATTTTTGGACACGAAACTTTTTATTGGTCTTGGAGAAACAGAGTAACAATTCGGTTTAAGAATCCAGCACAGATCGAATGCGTTGCTTCTACAACAACAACATTCAAAAATTGACGTGAACTATATGATGAACGCATTGGTATGAAATATTCAGTGCTATAGATATACAGGGTTGGGATAAAGTTTGGCACCAAATTAATATCTTTAAAACGAAACGGGCGATATTTTTGAAATTTGGCAGCTGAGTGTAATGGACCACAATGCAGCATCTGATGAGCATATTTTCATTAATGAGATACTTCCGGTTTAACCGGAAATGTCATCAACTTCTTTAATTTAAATGGGACACCCTACATATTTTTACAGATTTTGATTTGGGATTTCGAATGCACACATACTGGGTTTAGTGTAAAAATCTAAAAAAATATTTTTCTTTTCGATCAAAAACTTTTTTAATTTATGGAACCTCCTGTATATCTTTGCAGATGTTGATAGATCATGGGATTGCGAATGCTCACATACTGGGTTTAGGGTAAAAATCTCATTAATATTGTCCTTTTCGTTCAATAGATATGTGTTTGCTGCCATACTTTATCCCAGCCCTGTACGTTTAAGCCCAATTCAACGGTCTGATGAAATCATGTCATGAACTGTATCGATATTTTCGTGGACTGACACAGCTTCAATGGAAAATTGCCCTCTTTTGAAGCCTGCAGTCCAATTTTTCACGATGGCATATTAAGCGTATCTTCGTAATCCTGTTCATCTTTTAACCTCTTCAAATACAGGTAGGTAGGTACTTGGTGATGACTCGATACTCCAATTTTTCGATTTCTACAATTTCGGCGGACATCTTTTTTGAGCGCTCGTTCCACTCAATTGAATGCTATATCGTTTTGCCTTGATGTCTGTAATTTTCTAATTTTGAGGCGAAAATGGTCTCAAACGATAGGCTTCGAATCCCTGATGAAGAATCCGTAGTCAAACCCAATTCTGTCCGTGAGGCCGGCCGGCCGTTAGCATGGTAACTTTCGAAGGGATTTTCCTATAGACTCGAGATTTTCAGGGTGAGTTCAGGTTCCAGATGCCTCGGTTAAGTTCGTAAACCATCCAAATCGTACAGGGTGTTCCATAAAATATGGCAATTCAAAATTTTTTTTCCTCAATATCTCAGACAAAACGAAACCAATCGGAACGATATGTTGCAGCCACGTGCAAGATGCTCATAATAAGCCTCATGCAAAATTTCGTGTCCATAATGTGAACAGAACCATAGAGAATTCAATTGAATATTGAAAAGAAGAAACTTCATATTTCCATAAAAAAAGATCTGGTTGGAGTGACATTTATTTTGTGAATGGATTTGATATACTGAATGTTCATGCAAAAATTCGTGGCAATAGTGCTAACTGGATCATAGAAAATTCAATTGGAATATTGAAAGGAGGAATCTTTATATCTTTATAACAGAATATCCGATTCAAGTGAAATTATTTTGTGAATGGATACTGATACTCTGAATTTTTATGCGAAATTTCAAGAGGATCGCATCATTAAAACCATAGAATTTAATTTTTCCAATTTATATTTTTTATATTCCATTTTCTGAATAATTTCCAGAATATAATTCCTATTGTGCTGAGATTCTGCATTCATATATTTGGTATCAATCTCAAGTCCCTTAGAAAAATGTGAGGTAGTATTCTTATGTCTCCACCAATGAATGAGCGCTTAAAAGCTTCTGCTCAGGGCTTTTTTTGAAATTTTTATTCATTGCGTAACTCTCGTTTACTTTTTTGACGTCAACTTTATACTGATACTTCTAATAGTTATTGTTCGTTGCTATGGTATCGCAATATTTTGTTTATCCATGGAACTGCTCTAGGCTAACTAGATATCAATACATCCTCGTATTATATCGAAACAGTTGAAATCTTGCGTTACTTGCTGTAAATCCGATAGCTCATTCAAATGGATCATTCGCAACTCGAAACGTACCTAAAATTTCAATTAAACTAAAAATACCATAAACTTTAACTTTAAGCCCTAAAGATGGCTCAATGTAGGGTAGCGGCTAGCGAGCTTCGAGTCAGAATAAAGCCGCTGGTCGATAAAAAGGATCACTGTCGAACCATTGCTTCGTAGTGTTAAATAGCGGCGCTTCGAGCGCTGCCAACGGTTTACGGCTAGTTTATGTTTTACGACACCGTACACTGATGTATGGAAAAGGATGAAATTGCGGAATGTTTTCTACATATTAATTTTACCCTTGCCTATATTTTGCATTCCTTCTCAACTGTTGGAAAAATCGAATTACCCATAGACAAAGGTTTTTCAAGGACAAGGAATAACTTATACAGAGTGTCTGTAAACAAATGCATGGGACTTTGGCAGATGATTCCTCGAGGAAAATAAGCAGAGGCAGTTCATATAAGTTTTTTTCAAAATCGACCCCCCTTCCAAGATACAGCCATTGGAAGGCGATGACGAGTTGACAGTTTTAAATTTTTTTACGGTTTCTTAAAAACACTCAGTCATAAAACTATACATTATATGAAGCACGAAGTAGATGTTACCCACACAACTTTTTAGATCTCATAACTTTATTATAAGGGGTTGAAAATAACAACCCCCAATAATTTTCGTTCAGTTCTGGAGAAAAAAGTCTGCAAAATTTCGATACAGTCGATACTTTTCTAGGAAAAAATGAAAACAGACAAGCAGTTATGCCACTGTTCATCCGAAAATAATAAGTGGATGATTTTTTTTTTTCATTTTTTCAGAACAACAATATCTTCATAACTAGAGAGAAAATTTGTTTTAGCCTTGAAAAAAGAACGAATAGTTCCGAAGCGTCGACCATGTCATAGTTGAATTGTTTCATTTTGTCCAGCTCCCTGTGAAATTGAATGATATTTTGTTATAGTTATATTTTACGATTTTTCACATCATGAAAATTCATTGTATCCGCATGGTCAAAGACCATAATTGCCTTATGCGAAACCATTGGTAAACATTGCGTTGTGCAAGAAACCTTCTGTTTCAAAGTGTGGCGAATCAAGATCTAGGATCTCTTTTTGTTCTGCGAACAGATAATGGCTGTTGCAATACCAATTATCATTTACTAATAAAAGCTATGTTTTACGACAGACTGAAATGTAATTAAATGTTTATGGATCATCTTGGGAACATGAAGGATTTTCAATCTACAAATTGCTCGACAGGAGCGAAAATTTTCCGATCCACAAAACGCAATTGGAATTTACAGTTACAGTATTTAAACTGTTTCTGATTGACCTTCTCAAGAATTTTATTTTGCTGAAAGGACAACTCTCATTCAATAGCTGAAACTTCGAGTGATATTTCGAGTAGATTTTTTATTTATTCAAGGAGATTTGTTAATTTCAAGACGAGTTGATTCATATACTACTTAAGAGTAGTATATGCTGAAGACTAAGGTCTTCAGCAGTTGCTGTAAACTGTTGACTCATTGTAAAAAATTATCTTGACATCCCGGCCTAGACTTGTTTGTTGCAATAGTTCATGTCAAAAGAGTGAGCTAGTCAATTTTCATCCTTTCAATATCATGAGCTTCAAGCAATCAATCAATTTATTAGTAGGGGAAGGTGAGGTATAATGATCCCCTTAAGGAAAATTTCAATTGTGGCTAAAGTTGAAGGCAAAACCGCAAGATTTCAATTGTTGAAGGTAGTGAATTTTACTTAACTTTGTATCTGCCTACTTATTTTTCATTTCATCTATGTAGTTTTTTGTATTACATATTTTTTGTTAAAGTTTAGTAGAGGATCATTTTATACACCCCTGTGGATAAAATGATCCCTGGGGTAGGGGCAAAATGATCCCAGGGATCATTTTGTACTATGAGTTGATAAATATCAAATAAAAATAAAATAATAAACTCTGCTGTTTATTTGAATGATAATATGTACCTATTGTTCATAACAATTTAAGTACGAGTATGTAAGCAAGTCACACAAAACAAAAATATTCGATGTGTTGAAGAATAATATTTTTTTTGGGCGTTTCTCAAAGTCGAGAGAAATTCATCCACCACATTCTTATTAAAACCTCGCGCACGCATTATGTCTGGATATCTACGTCTGAATCCACGAAGCCATTCAGTCCAGCTTCCTTTAGCTTCGGAAATTGATGCGGTAAATTATTTATTTCTGCTATTTTTGTGAGCCGAGGTTAAGAGTTCCTGAGTGGTCAGCCCGTATATTATTCTGGACTTCATGTCAACAAGTTCCATTTTTGTTCCAGGTTGAACACTGTTTGTTTGCTACCTAACTTTTTAGCTGAGCCTACAGCTATTTTATTTTTTACCTTTGGCTCTTCTTTCTAATACCATCAGAGGGACCTCAAATTCTACCATCTCTAATGCCTTTTGCATATGTTCTTCAGGCCTCTTTTGGCGATTAGTTTTACGTTTATAAATTCTCGGCATGATCTGTAAACCAAAACTATTATTGGGGTAAAATGATTCCAGGGATCATTTTAGACACACAGAAGGGATCATTTCACCCCAAATACCAAATTACAAAATATCGAACAAAACAAAAGCTTCACATACCGCGTGCGATGATCGAACATGGCTTAAATATTAGCTAACTGCTACTAATACCCGAAATAAAACAACATTTCAGTAAACACTTACATGTAAAAAAAACGAAAGTCCAAAAACCTGCTTACCTTAGATCAGAGCCACACTTTTCGATTATTTTTTTAATAAAATCACGCCAAGCACTCGCACCGCATTGACATTTTACAGGTAACTCGCAGGGGAACATGTTTCATGTGTATTTGGATAGATGGTACAAACTGTTTTTGATTTACGGCGGGGGATCATTTGACCCTTAGGGATCGTATTACCTCACTTTCCCCTATTATTATTATTATTATCGACTTGAGCCTATTAGCGTAGAAGGGTGAGATTTCTCACACCCCTAGCGATCGGCTTTCACAATCCGTGCGAGAGGTTACATTCACTAATCCCGGATAGCAAGTATCAAGAAGATTAAGCTCTGAGGTATTCGGTGTTCTTCTTCTTCTGTGTCCCTAGTCGTTCGTCCTTCGTTGCTTGGTCCTGGATTTCTCGGTTGATGTCCTGGTAGTCGGTCTTGCCAGTTTCCCTCCATGGTTGCTCGTGGCATCCGTCATGACACTCGTGACCTACGAGTTTTTCACTGTTCTAGCAATAGTAGCAGAACTTTCGAATCACTTTGTAGAAATGTTCATCCAGATCTAGCTCCTTGAAGTTGGATTTGAGACTCTTACTTACTCTTAACTTGTTGTCGATATGAGAATGGCAATGCTTCTTGTACTGACCACTGCCTTTCTAGTTCCCCATATTCTGATATATTCTCGACGTATTTTTGACATAAATTGTTGATATTGTTTGGAATGACTGCATCGCCTGCATCTATAGAGATTGTTCACTTTTCCCTTTTCTTGATTCGAATTATGTTCGGCCCGTTATGAGTTTGTTAGTAGTGTGTGGTACAGTATAGATATACATATGTAGAAATCTTTTTCCAGTACTGGTTCAGGCTGATAGTTTTAGTATGGGGTTCTCTCACATGGCAATATCTTCAGGAGAATACTTTTATGACTTATTTTAGATACTACACTACTGGAAAAAATTAAGGATCAAAAAAAATTCCAATTTTTTCGGCAATTTTCAACATGCCGTAACTTTGAGAGGAATGGTCGTACAAGGAATTTAAAAAAAGAAATTGTAGCTCCAAGTGTCTAGTTTTTGGATTAGAACTTCAAAATGTTTTGGTGTCATCGGTTGTTGAGTAATCTTGAAGAGACCATCATCAAAAAAAAATTCGAAATTTTTTTCAGTTTTTTCCTTGGTCTACGGGCTTGGAAATTTTTTTTTTGCTCAATCACTATGAGGATTGGATAGTTTCTTCATTCTGTTTTAATCTCATATTCTATAGATTTTGGTATATCCACTTCTTGTCAAGATCAAGATCCTTTTGCCTTTGAATATCGATACCTCGGCAACCAATGATTGCACAGAAAGCTAAAGGTGGGTTTCATTAACTTGAATGAATTCCCTTCAACGACTAGCCATTGCTTTTCCGAAAAAAAAAGTATTCTTTCTGTCACATGAATTTGAAAATGCAACAAAAAAAGGTCTTTTCGTGGTGTTTTGGGAATACGAGCGCTGGATCGAAAATATTGTGGGAACAGAAAATGTTAAGTGTGCATTTTCCAGTTCAATAAGTCCACAAAAATCTCACAAAGAGCCAAATTAATCCAGCCAACCGTTTTCGTGTGTTTCACCCGATCAAATTTCTGAAAAAATTAAAGGATCACGTTTCCTGCTCTGAAAAGCTCAAAACCTTTATTATCTCGGAAAAACAAGAAAAAAAAACGAATTCACATTGTGAAAGATAATGAACTTCCAAAATAGAAAAAAAATTCTCGAAAAAATCGAAAAAAAATTCCTACTGTTCCAAAAAATTATAAGGAAATTTTTTTTTAATTTTTATTTTTTTGAGAAATTTTTTTTCTTCTTTGAAAGTTCAATAACTTTCTGTAATGAAATTGTAGAGAAAAATTGGTGAACTTTTTTTTTCTCGTTTTTTCAAGATTATAAAGGTGATGAGCTTTTCAGGGCAAGAACGTGATCCTTTAATTTTTTCAGAAATTCGATCGAGTGAAACACGAAAACGGTTGGCTGGATTAATTTGGCTCTTTGTGAGATTTTTGTGGACTTATTGAACTGTAAATGCACACTTAACATTTTCTGTTCCCACAATATTTTCGATCCAGCGCTCGTATTCCGAAAACACCACGAAAAGACCTTTTTTTGTTGCATTTTCAAATTCATGTGACAGAAAGAATAATTTTTTTTTCGGAAAAGCAATGGCTATTCGTTGAAGGGAATTCATTCAAGTTAATGAAACCCACCTTTAGCTTTGTGCAATCATTGGTTGCCGAGGTATCGATATTCAAAGGCAAAAGGATCCTTTTTCATTTGAAGGCCGATATCTTGACAAGAAGTGGATATACCAAAATCTATAGAATATGAGATTAAAACAGAATGAAGAAACTATCCAATCCTCATAGTGATTGAGCAAAAAAAATTTTTCCAAGCCCGTAGACCAAGGAAAAACTGAAAAAAAATTTCGAATTTTTTTTTGATGATGGTCTCTTCAAGATTACTCAACAACGGATGACACCAAAACATTTTGAAGTTCTAATCCAAAAACTAGACACTTGGAGCTACAATTTCCTTTTTTTTTTATTTCCTTGTACGACCATTCCTCTCAAAGTTACGGCATGTTGAAAATTGCCGAAAAATTTGGAATTTTTTTTTTTGATCCTTCAATTTTTTCCAGTAGTGTATATCATGTCATCTTTTATATAATTTCTTCAACTTTGGCAGCCTCTCGTGATATGTTGGATTGTCTCGTATGTTTGGCTTCCATAGCGGCATCTATCGTCTTTGAGTGTGTTGTCCTTGAAATATTTCTGATTTCGGTGTTTTTCGTTTGCACCACTTGGTCTTCTGTTTCAGGGAACAGGCTTCCAGAAGTCAGCCAGTAGTTTGACACAGACATATCGACATAATTCTCGGTGACTTCGTTCAGGTGTCATCTTTGTACGGGTTTTTCCCTCCATCTTCGAATTGTATCACTAGCTGTCTGAGCGGGGACGATGCTGGCATTAAAAGTGTTTAATCGTCTGCTTCGCACAGTATCTTATAGAAATCCGATGTGTTTGACTTTCCGACGAGGTTTTTTGTTGTAGAACATCGATTGTCTGCTATCAAAAGAAATATAAGAGTTGAGTCTGGAGTGTTATCCTGATAACGGCTGATGGATATAGCCCAAATAATATATCAATAAATGTTTTTTCATCAAGAATTTCTCGTCTACAACAACAAATTCTTCTTTAGGCTCTCGACCTTCTTTCCTCCAAATAAATTGCGTCTGTTTGAATTAACGGTATTGAAATGTGTTAAAATACTATGATACTCGGATGAAACTCTTTTCAAGCTGAGACGCTCTTCTGTCCTGCTGACTCTGAAAGGACATCGTACACAACACCCATAAAAATGCTATAAAATCTCTGAATGAATACGTAGTCGCACCCATCTTCTAGAGTCCGAAGCTATCCGATGGCTAACGTTTGAATGATGAAAATATCTTCATTCAAGGACACTAATTATGATGTCGTGTTGTATGTTAAACTCATGCTGATCGAAAAGCAATATTGAGCTTCATAATATGTTGAAATGTGATGCCTACCTTCGCTGTCAATAGAAGCTATTGACTTAAGTCTGTGATTGATTATCTTTTGATTTGTGTACCCTGTTTATTTATTTATATAATCTATTATTTGTGCTGTGATTAATCATGTATGTGTAATATATTCTTTTTGTTCATTTATATATTTTGGTACGAAAAATGGGTAGAAAATTTTTGTTTCATAAGATTTTACTCATTTTTCATTCAAAAAGAAAGATCCCCAATTTCTGAATATATAAAGGGACGGTAAACTCAGATTCAAAAGACCCGCCATATGTAGATTTCTTTCTTTCTGTATCTGACTTCAGCGCCATATAACATTACAATTGTAAAATGTCGGTCTGAAACGTGGTCATTTTTCAGTACTAGCGTAGCAGGCGGTTTTTGCATCTTCGTCTTCCTAATCTTTGCTTGTAGGATTTGAAAAGCAATTTGAGTAATTCAACTTCTGGCAATACCGAGGAGTAATAGCAAACCTGGTTGAATTGAGAAGTTTAAGCGAGGTCAGGTTTATTTGGCTCTTGTGCGTATTTTTTTGTATTCTGAGCTGTGAAGTTTAGACTTTATTGAATCGAAAATATTTTAGACCTTATTTCAATGTGCAATGTCATGGGCAATCGAACACAAAGTATTCATTCAGATGCAATACGAGTAATGTTACATAACACAACATAAAAATAAGTAAGTTTTATTAAGACAAATGTATCTCAGTTGTGAAATGAAAGTATATTCAAATCAAGAATTTATAATATATTCCTAATGAAGTCGACAGAAAAATGTTGTAATCGTCTCTTTCATTAATCTAACCTTAGCTATAGACATTTCACTGCTTCACAAATTGATATTTTGAAATTTATTACGCCAAAGAAACACAAAAAAAAGTTTTATCTTAAGAATTCATAAAATAATGATTCATGTCATTTACTTAGGTGTTAATAATTCCAGGTGATTAATGAGGTATTATGTGATTATTTTTCTAGAGCAGTTTATAAGTAAGTTTAATGTACTGATTCAAATCCATTTTCTGTGATAACCTCTTGATGCCGAAATAAAGTGGACCTTTCTCTGCTTCAAAAAATTAATATTTCGAAATTCACCACGCAAAAAAACTCCATCTGGAGGATTTATGGAATAATGATTCATGTGTTCTACAAAGGAGTTAGTAATTCCAGATGATTGATGAGGTATTATATCTAGGCAATCTTCTTAATTACAAATGCAGTATTTACGACTCTGAATAAATTAGTTCTTCGAAAAGATTTCTTCACTTCTTCAAGGCAACATAATAGCGTTTTTCTTTTCAACAAATGGCTTTTTATGGATTATTGTAATAATCGTTTCTCGAAACATCGCTCACGTGTTCAGGAAGTTTCGATATATAGGTTCTTTGTGTGTTTTTTTCTCTCGTGTTTCGAAATGCAATATGCAACTTTCGGATAAAGAGGTGAGGAAAACTTTAATGTTGCAAAATGGCTTTGTTGAAGCAGCACTAATATATTAAGATTGGACAACCCTAGTTTTGCAATCTGGAAACAGACATATCAATCATGAAATTGAACGTTTTGGACGTTATGCGTACTCTAATGTCACAGGAATATAAAAGATTCATCTCTGCCAAAAAAAAAACAATTTCGTGCGATGATTTTTCACAATTTCGGAATTGGGGCAACTCAGAAAGAGCGCATAGATGATTCAGTTGAATTTTTGGCGATAATACTTCTCTCAAAATTGAATTTTATCATAACTTGAATTGATATATACAGGGCGTTTCATAGGTAAAAGAACATACGGTAACCAAAGCTAGACCTGCCCTAGGCGAGTCAAAAAAAACCCATGTTGGACCGGTCTAATCAATTTCATACCCGAGATACAGGGTGGTTCATGTATTCATCAAAAATTTGAAATTCCCATAACTTTCGAACTCATAGGTCGATCGATTTAAATTTAAATGCTCAAAAAAAAATTTCAGCTCCGTATTTAAAAAATATGGGACCTTTTCCGAACTGACATTTTATTGTCCCGCACGTCGGTTTGCTCAAATAAAGCTTCAAGGAAAGATTGATATGTACAGTGTGTTTCCGAATAAGGTGCTGTAATTTCGAGATCTTAATCCTTAGATGATTTTATGACATAAAGTTCTTATGACCTATATGTCTCTAACGCAGTGTTTCTGAGATGAAAGGTGTTGAAATTTAAAGAAAAAATGAGGTTTTTCGGAAATATTATTATTATTATTATTATTATTACATAGCAATTAGAGCTGAGGTAATAACCTGTAACAGCTCAGGAAATGAACAAGTAAGAAAAGAAAAAAAAAAAACAATCGCATAACACTCAACAATTCCAAAAATCACACCTCTGCCAAACACAGAGATTGCAAGAAACTGAGAAATAAAAGGACACACAAGCACTACAAAGTCACACGCTGTTCACACCATGAGTCATATCTAGATTTGAAGGCGTTCACTGATGCGGCTCCTACAACACCAGCCGGAAGACCATTCCAAACATCAAACACGCGATTGGGCAAAAAATGCTGTCTTGCTGTAGTTTTGAAGATTTGTTTACGCAGTTTGTATGGGTGTCCTCGCAGGTGATTCAGGTTCAGCAGGAATGTGTTGAAGGTATCCATACCATAGAGCATCTGATGTGTAGCCCTATAAGTTATAATCAGATCACCCCTTAAGCGACGCTCAGCGAAGGACTGCATGCCAAGCTGCTTCAGACGTTCAGCATACGATGGCCTGAACCTACCATAAGGAATGCGAGTAGCCCACCTCTGCACTCTCTCAAGAGCCTCGGAATCTCGTACCAGGTAAGGGCTCCAAACAGGACCGGCAACTCGAGTATTGGGCGGACGTAGGTGGTGAAGATCCTTGAACACACATCTGGATGACATCCGTGAAAGGCTTTGCTCATAAGGTAGGTAGTCCTCTTTGCTTTGGAACGACATGCTCCACGTGCTTCGACCAAGACAGATCCTCTGAAATGATCACTCCCAAGTCATTGTGGTGGTCCGATGTATTCAAAATGGAGTTCTCAATCAAGCAGTTGAATCTAGGATTGCTCCTACCAACATGCAGGACAACACACTTCTCAACATTCAGAGGAAGCAACCAGGCAGAACACCACTGCGATATCGTGTTAAGATCTTCCTGGAGGACATCGTGATGTTCAATGGGATTCACATATAGCTTGAAATCGTCAGCATATTGTGAGCAGATGGACTTAGCAGAGATGGCAGGTCAGAAACATAGAGCAGAAATAGAAGTGGCCCCAAAACAGACCCCTGCGGGACTCCACTGTTGATCAATCTTGATGAAGACAGCTTACCATTGATACGAACCTGATACTCCCTGCCACTGAGAAAGGATGTTATCCAACGAAGTAGGTTACCCCGTATACCGAAATGCTCTAACTTGTGGATGAGTCGACGAAGGGGAACTTTGTCAAAGGCTTTGGAAAAATCAAGGTAAACAATATCGACAGGGATACCCGAATCCACAGATTTGGTCCAATCATCTACGCATTTGAGTAGGCAGGTAAGTACAGATCTTCCTGGCAGGAAGCCATGCTGGCACGAGGGTAAAATATTGTTGCTCAAGGCGAATTCTCGAAGTTGATCTGCGATAATTCGTTCACACACTTTGGAGGCAATGGAGGTCAAACTTATAGGACGATAATTATCAGCAGAAAGTTTGTCGCCCTTTTTGAACACCGGTGTAACTGCTGCTTCTTCCATGAAGTAGGTACGCTCCGGAACCGAATGAGCAATTGTAATTTTTGCCAATGGGATAGAAAGCGAAGATGCACATGCTTTCAGAATTTTGGGAGTGAGCCCATCCAAGCCCGGTGCTGAGTGTTATCCAGCTTACTAAGATTTTTCCACAGTTTCAACGGAAAAAGAGATCTGGGAAATATCAAGAAGCTGTCGAGGCGTCAAGACAGCAGGCACTGTACCAGGGCTTTCCAGCGTGAAAGAGGACTGGAATGAATCAGCAAAAGTCTCGGCGTTTCGAGCTCGTCCTGACAGACAACGCCCGCAGAGTTTCTGACGACTGGTGTAGACACTTTGGAATCTAGGAAAGCACGGACATATTTATGAAACTTTTTGGGGTTCTTGGAGGAAGCTATATTGAGCTCATGTTGTTCTTAGCCGAGGCTATTGTTGCGGATAAATTGTTCGAATATTCACGATGCAATACATAGTCCTCATTTCTCTTGCTTCTGCGGAATCTTCGCCAAAGACTCCTTTTCTGACGAATCATCTGGTATATTTTCCGGTTCAACCAAGGCTTCGAGGGATTGAAAAAAAATTCCCTACTGAAGGAGTTGGCTTTGATATGATCATTGAGGACCTCACCGCTGTGAAGTTGGCAGACTGTTCCCTAGCAGACTGTTCTCGGAACAGTGTAAATGAACTGACGTTCCACCGCAGACCGTTCTCAGGGGCGCGCGGACGGAAGCCAAAATTTATAATAGAATCTCATTACAGCATGCAAAAAGGAACATGGGGATATGGAAATTTATGGAATTGACGCGAAACAATATAACGATTGCGGACAAATTAGTTATCAATATTATTTTGCGTATTAGATGGGATTTTCTGTCTTGAATCATTAAATTTCTTTATCTCAAAAAGTATTCGTCGGAGCACAACCATATTTGGCATGCGTTATTCCTATGTGTTGTGATTGATCTGTAGTAAAATCAGTTACTCGCGAAGAAATATACAGGCTGTTCGTATTTAACCTTCATAATTTTAAATCTCATAACACGAAAACGGTTCGTCGGAGCATAACCATATTTGACATGCGTAATTGTTATTTCGATGACATTAATCAGTGAAAATATCAGCCACTCGCATTGGGATACAGGGTGTTCAAACTAAACCGCCACATTTCATTATTTTATTCTCGAAAACTATTCGCCGGAGCATAACATATTTGGCATGGTAAATTGTTATTTTGATGACATCAATCAGTGAAAATATCAGCCACTCGCATTGGGATACAGGGTGTTCAAACTCAGCCGCCAAATTTCAATATTTTATTTCTCGAAAACTATTCGCCGGAGCATAACCATATTTGGCATGCTTAATTGTTATTTCGATGACATTAATCAGTGAAAATATCAGCCACTCGCATTGGGATACAGGGTGTTCAAACTCAGCCGCCAAATTTCAATATTTTATTTCTCGAAAACTATTCGCCGGAGCATAACCATATTTGGCATGGTTAATTGTTATTTCGATGACATTAATCAGTGAAAATATCAGCCACTCGCATTGGGATACAGGGTGTTCAAACTCAACCGCCAAATTTCATTATTTTATTTCTCGAAAACTATTCGCCGGAGCATAACCATATTTGGCATGGTTAATTGTTATTTCGATGACATCAATCAGTGAAAATATCAGCCACTCGCATTGGGATACAGGGTGTTCAAACTCAGCCGCCAAATTTCAATATTTTATTTCTCGAAAACTATTCGACGGAGCATAACCATATTTGGCATGGTAAATTGTTATTTTGATGACATCAATCAGTGAAAATATCAGCCACTCGCATTGGGATACAGGGTGTTCAAACTCAGCCGCCAAATTTCATATTTTATTTCTCGAAAACTATTCGCCGGAGCATAACCATATTTGGCATGGTTAATTGTTATTTCGATGACATTAATCAGTGAAAATATCAGCCACTCGCATTGGGATACAGGGTGTTCAAACTCAGCCGCAAATTTCAAATTTTATTTCTCGAAAACTATTCGCCGGAGCATAACCATATTGGCATGGTTAATTGTTATTTCGATGACATAATCAGTGAAAATATCAGCCACTCGCATTGGGATACAGGGTGTTCAAACTCAACCGCCAAATTTCATTATTTTATTTCTCGAAAACTATTCGCCGGAGCATAACCATATTTGGCATGGTTAATTGTTATTTCGATGACATCAATCAGTGAAAATATCAGCCACTCGCATTGGGATACAGGGTGTTCAAACTCAGCCGCCAAATTTCAATATTTTATTTCTCGAAAACTATTCGCCGGAGCATAACCATATTTGGCATGGTTAATTGTTATTTCGATGACATTAATCAGTGAAAATATCAGCCACTCGCATTGGGATACAGGGTGTTCAAACTCAACCGCCAAATTTCATTATTTTATTTCTCGAAAACTATTCGCCGGAGCATAACCATATTTGGCATGGTTAATTGTATCTCGATGACATTAATCAGTGAAAATATCAGCCACTCGCATTGGGATACAGGTGTTCAAACTCAGCCGCCAAATTTCAATATTTTATTTCTCGAAAACTATTCGCCGGAGCATAACCATATTGGCATGGTTAATTGTTATTTCGATGACATTAATCAGTGAAAATATCAGCCACTCGCATTGGGATACAGGGTGTTCAAACTGAACCGCCAAATTTCAATATTTTATATCTCGAAAACTATTCGCCGGAGCATAACCATATTTGGTTTGAACACCCTGTATCCCAATGCGAGTGGCTGATATTTCCACTGATTAATGTTATCGAAACAACAATTAGCCATGCCAAATATGGTTATGCTCCGACGAATAGTTTTCGAGTTATTAAATATTGAAATTTGGCGGCTGACTTTGAACACCCTGTATCCCAATGCGAGTGGCTGCTGATATTTTCATTGATAATGTCATCGAAATAACAATTAACCATGCCAAATATGGTTATGCTCCGGCGAATAGTTTTCGAGAAATAAAATATTGAAATTTGGCGGCTGAGTTTGAACACCCTCTATCCCAATGCGAGTGGCTGATATTTTCACTGATTAATGTCATCGAAATAACAATTAACCATGCCAAATATGGTTATGCTCCGGTGAATAGTTTTCGAGAAATAAAATATTGAAATTTGGCGGCTGAGTTTGAACACCTGTATCCCAATGCGAGTGGCTGAATTTTCACTGATTAATGTCATCGAAATAACAATTAACCATGCCAAATATGGTTATGCTCCGGCGAATAGTTTTCGATAAATAAAATATTGAAATTTGGCGGCTGAGTTTGAACACCCTGTATCCCAATGCGAGTGGCTGATATTTTCACTGATTGATGTCATCGAAATAACAATTAACCATGCCAAATATGGTTATGCTCCGGCGAATAGTTTTCGAGAAATAAAATATTGAAATTTGGCGGCTGAGTTTGAACACCCTGTATCCCAATGCGAGTGGCTGATATTTTCACTGATTAATGTCATCGAAATAACAATTAACCATGCCAAATATGGTTATGCTCCGTGAATAGTTTTCGAGAAATAAAATATTGAAATTTGGCGGCTGAGTTTGAACACCCTGTATCCCAATGCGAGTGGCTGATATTTTCACTGATTGATGTCACCGAAATAACAATTAACCATGCCAAATATGGTTATGCTCCGGCGAATAGTTTTCGAGAATAAAATATTGAAATTTGGCGGTTGAGTTTGAACACCCTGTATCTCAATGCGAGTGGCTGATATTTTCACTGATTAATGTCATCGAAATAACAATTAACCATGCCAATATGGTTATGCTCCGACGAATAGTTTTCGAGTTATTAAATATTGAAATTTGGCGGCTGAGTTTGAACACCCTGTATCCCAATGCGAGTGGCTGATATTTTCACTGATTGATGTCATCGAAATAACAATTAACCATGCCAAATATGGTTATGCTCCGGCGAATAGTTTTCGAGAAATAAAATATTGAAATTTGGCGGCTGAGTTTGAACACCCTGTATCCCAATGCGAGTGGCTGATATTTTCACTGATTGATGTCATCAAAATAACAATTTACCATGCCAAATATGGTTATGCTCCGGCGAATAGTTTTCGAGAAATAAAATATTGAAATTTGGCGGCTGAGTTTGAACACCCTGTATCCCAATGCGAGTGGCTGATATTTTCACTGATTAATGTCATCGAAATAACAATTAACCATGCCAAATATGGTTATGCTCCGGCGAATAGTTTTCGAGAAATAAAATATTGAAATTTGGCGGCTGAGTTTGAACACCCTGTATCCCAATGCGAGTGGCTGATATTTTCACTGATTGATGTCACCGAAATAACAATTAACCATGCCAAATATGGTTATGCTCCGGCGAATAGTTTTCGAGAAATAAAATATTGAAATTTGGCGGCTGAGTTTGAACACCCTGTATCTCAATGCGAGTGGCTGATATTTTCACTGATTAATGTCATCGAAATAACAATTAACCATGCCAAATATGGTTATGCTCCGACGAATAGTTTTCGAGTTATTAAATATTGAAATTTGGCGGCTGAGTTTGAACACCCTGTATCCCAATGCGAGTGGCTGATATTTTCACTGATTGATGTCACCGAAATAACAATTAACCATGCCAAATATGGTTATGCTCCGGCGAATAGTTTTCGGGAAATAAAATATTGAAATTTGGCGGCTGAGTTTGAACACCCTGTATCTCAATGCGAGTGGCTGATATTTTCACTGATTAATGTCATCGAAATAACAATTAACCATGCCAAATATGGTTATGCTCCGACGAATAGTTTTCGAGTTATTAAATATTGAAATTTGGCGGCTGAGTTTGAACACCCTGTATCCCAATGCGAGTGGCTGATATTTTCACTGATTGATGTCATCGAAATAACAATTAACCATGCCAAATATGGTTTTGCTCCGGCGAATAGTTTTCGAGAAATAAAATAATGAAATTTGGCGGTTGAGTTTGAACACCCTCTATCCCAATGCGAGTGGCTGATATTTTCACTGATAATGTCATCGAAATAACAATTAACCATGCCAAATATGGTTATGCTCCGGCGAATAGTTTTCGAGAAATAAAATAATGAAATTTGGCGGTTGAGTTTGAACACCCTGTATCCCAATGCGAGTGGCTGATTTTTCACTGATTGATGTCATCGAAATAATAATTAACCGTGCCAAATATGGTTATGCTCCGGCGGATGGTTTTCGAGAAATAAAATAATGAAATTTGGCGGTTGAGTTTGAACACCCTGTATCCCAATGCGAGTGGCTGATATTCTCACTGATTATGTCATCGAAATAACAATTACGCATGTCAAATATGGTTATGCTCCGACGAACCGTTTTCGTGTTATGAGATTTAAAATTATGAAGGTTAAATACGAACAGCCTGTATATTTCTTCGCGAGTAACTGATTTTACTACAGATCAATCACAACAACATAGGACTAACGCATGCCAAATATGGTTGTGCTCCGACGAATACTTTTTAAGATAAAGAAATTTAATGATTCAAGACAGAAAATCCCATCAATACGCAAAATAATATTGATAACTAATTGTCCGCAATCGTTTATATTGTTTCGCGTCAATTCCATAAATTTCCATATCCCCATGTTCCTTTTTGCATGCTGTAATGAGATTCTATTATAAATTTTGGCTTCCGTCCGCGCGCCCCTGAGAACGGTCTGCGGTGGAACGGTCAGTTCAGTTTACACTGTTCCGAGAACAGTCTGCTAGGGAACAGTCTGCCAACTTCACAGCGGTGAGGACCTCCATGAATTTATCCCACATTTGATCAACATTTTGATTTTGTAAAATATTTTCCCAGTCCACAGCAGCAAGACTATCGTTCAGGGTAGTTTCATTGACGACGTTTACATGCTTTGTCTTGACAGCCTTAGATGAGTGAGAGAGGAACTGGATGGTGGATCGCAAAGTTATATGGTCAGACTTACCAAAAGGTGGAAGATATTCAATCTCAGTCAACAGGTCGCGGTCATTTACCAATATGATATCGAGTAGTGACGGTGTTTGGCCAGAGCGGTATCTTGTTGGTTTATCGACCAATTGCACAAATTAGAGTTGGAAAACATGTTGCTGAAGTTTGAGGCGGGTGATCCAGCTTGATGACTGGTTACATGTGGCCAAGACAATTGTGGAAGATTGAAGTCGCCAGCAATCAAAACATTGCTAGATGAGTTAGAAAGTTCAGATAGGTAGTTGTATAAAACGTTCTCACTACTGCATGCTCTCGGACGATAAATGCAACCAAATACAAATTGACGATAATTAAACGTGACGTGAAGAAAAATGTTATCTATACCTGGTGCATCAACCTGTTCAGCAACAATAGTAGAGTTGTTAAAAATGTCGAGTTGAATATACCACAAACACCTCCATACCCTCTCGCAGTCACACCATCCCCTCGGACAGCTTATAATTTGGGATGTTGATCAGAGAGTCGGGCATATCATCGTGCAACCAGGATTCAGTGATGAAAATTAATGATGGGTTATGAACAGCGACGAAAGATAGTAGTTCGTCATACTTCGAATGGAGAGATTGAATATTAGTATATACAAAGCTCCACTCGTTCATTTCCAGTTCAGTTTTTCGGAATCTGAGATACGATAGTCGGCGCTCCTTTAACATATTTTATAGTTAAATTTTTCTCTCCAGATTGCTCTCGGTTCTTTAACTCCAGTCGCAGTTGCTTCAATGTGGATAGTTCGAGGGGGTTTTATATCGTCAGAAACTACGATTTCTTTAAATTCATCAGAATTCAGAAGTTTTTTCTTATTACGTAGCAGACAAGAACTAATTTCGCTGTTAGAGAAAGCAACCTTGAGCATACGAGGACGATTCGAGGATGGTTTACCGATCCGAGACACCTTAACCATTGATTCACAAGCAGAATTATCAATTTGTGTAAGCAAAAAACCTTTCAAGATTTTATTAACTTTTGGGTAGGTTAGCTTAGATTTTTATTCAGTTTTTGGTAGGTTTTGAGTACTTATAAAAACACACGTTTTTTAATCAAAACTCATTTTTAATTCACCAGAATCCTGTCCGTTTGTTCATTTACTAATGAAACACCCTGTATAAGTTAAGAATCTGGTAAAATGTAAAAGAACCGATATCCGATATTTTCCGAAATGCGTAGATCATTTCAGAACAAATCTGATCAAGTTTATTCAAATCGTTTCATTATAATTTGTAAAAATTCCGAGTTGTCTAATGATTTCAAGTCGTGTTAAAATCTCTCAGAAAAACCTATTGTTCAGTAGGTGGGTACAGCAGTTTTATTCTAGAAAATAAAAGCCTATTGAACAGTACGTTACTTCGATAAATCATATCTATCACCAAAATATTCGGAATATTGAAATGATGTACAAAAAACAACAATAATTGAACATTTGGTTAAAATATACGATATTCACAGCCGTGTACAAAATGGCGAATGCGCCCAGTTATGTGCTCGGCATATTATGCATTAATTCTGCAGCTTGTCAGTCAAGTACTGGGTGAATGAAATCATTTCCTGATATACAATGTTTCATATTGTTATTCCAATATTCAACTTTTCGCACCTTCTTTGGTATTCAATGGAAAATAAATCAGTAATCAAGTAGTGAATCAATAAAATGATCACCTAATATGTAATTTGTATGTAATTTCAATATTCAACCTTTCTCACTTTGTTCCGGTTCTCAATTGAAAATAGAAAAGTAAAAGTTACAGAACAGAAACTTGATCTATTCTTGACAGATGAAATAACTTGTAGCAGAAGTGGACTGTTACATGTGTCTGCTTGATTGAATTCTTGTTGGTTTTATGGTTTTTAAGAAAAAATTAAACTTCAGCAACAAAAAATCGTTCTGTCGGCAGATTCGGTAACCAACTTGTGGGGGTTCCGGAATTTGTTCGCTTACTTAATACTTCAACGAGTTGTTTGTGGAACACTAAATTGTAAATATTTCAAAAATTACTGATGATATTGTGCTCGTTTCAACAGAACAAATTGGAACTTTCTGGGTACTAATTATTAATGCAAAGGAGAATAAAGGGAAACGAATCAAATTCGCTTCTAAATATTGAACCTAGTTTCGGAATTTGTTCTATCAACTTTTCGCTAACTTCACGTGGCCCGCAGAAGTAGACTGTTACATATATCTGCTTAATTGCATTCTGTTAGTTTTTTTGTTTTCATTGAAAAAATTGAGAACTGCCTTTCAGGCGCCATCTTCAGGGTACTGTATCTAAGCAGAACAGCCTCAAAAATACAGAGTAATTAAAAGACAGCCTAGTTTTTGGCTGGAGTTAGCCTCTAAATATCTCGCAACTATTCAAATACACTCTGTATAATAATTGAAATCGTAACGATATGTTGCGGTAATGGATACTGAAACGACTACCACTACTGAGAATTCCTTGGTATTCAAATGTTAGCTATATCGCGCTCTCAATTTAATGAAAAACATTAATATTCAGCAACAGAAGAGCGTTCTGTTGGCAGATTAACCTTTGAAGTTCAACCCTCCAAGACAAGCCCTTGTCTTCCATGAGTAAGAAAATATCAAAAAAGCATAATGATAAATGATCCATAAAACAGGAGTATAATGGACAATTTATACAGTTTGTAGATGAAAGGTAGTCTCCTACGTCGTATCGTGGGTTGTTATATCTGTTCTGTAACAAGACTGGTTAGTTGATAGTTGATAGTTTACAGAGGGGTTACAGCTCACTGCGACCTTAAGGTCTATTGTGCCCCCTTACAGAGCTGTTCTGGCCAAAAACCTTCACAGCTCGCCTTCCAGTTCCAGAGATCTAATGAAATCTAGTAACGGTGAAGGCTTCAACGAGGCTAGTTCCTCACTCTGCAAGTTTCTTGTCCAAGGCATTTCCTCCTCAGGCTCGTAATGCCAAGGCATTCCGTGACTAGGTGAATGGGGGTTCTTCCTCCTCCTCACAGAACCTACTCTCGTCAGTGTCCGACAATCCCATCCTCAACAGGTGCTTCCTGAGGCGACAATGTCCTGTAAGAAAGCCAGTGAGGAGGTGCAATTGCTTCTTACCAAGATCCAGATATCTTTTGTATCTCGCTGTCTCGAAGTTCCGAAGGAACTCAGTGAAATGATCCATCCCTGGGAGATTCCGCCAGACCTTTTCCCTCTCGGCTTTCTCCTTCTCCAGAAACTCCTTCTTATAGGTACTTTAGATATACCACAGAAGGGTTCTGGGCCAAAGAGTGACATTTGTGCGCCCTCTTTGGCAAGTGTATGGCCTCCCTTCGTTTCCTTCGATTCCCGAGTGGCCGGGAACCCAGATTAGAAAACCTTATTTTTCTTGCCTACCTCGTTGAGTTTGTTCCGGCACTCCCAGATCATCTTAGAATCGATGACGTAGGATCTCAGTGCTTTAATATAGCAGCTTGACTATCTGAATGTATGGCTTATCACACTACTGATAGTTTCTTTCTAGATATATCTAGACATCTTTCAATAGCTAGATTTCCGCTTGAAAGACGCTCATATAGGAGCCCAGCGACAGTGCACACTTGGTGCTTGGCCCGTATATCCCGGCGCCTGCTCCTGTAGAGGTTTTGGAACCATCTTTATACGATTTTTACGGTATTTCTTTGAGATTATAGTCGGTGTATTCCCGTTTTCAATCATCTCTTTTACTTAGCAATGTCATGAAGTTTTTAACAAGACTGGTTACTTCACTATAAAAACAATAATATAAAAATGGAGGGACGGATTGGCGCAGGAGTATAGACTATTGGATGTGTTTGCTTGATTGCATTCTTGTTGGTTTTTTGGTTTTTGAAAAAAAAATTAAATTTTCTTTTTATGCGCCATCTTCAGGGTTCTGCAAGTGAGCAGGGAAGAATAAAATAAATTGATAATTAAGAGTCACAATGACAAGGAGTCAGTCCCTAAATTTTTTTGCAACTATTCATATACTACATCTCTCTGTAGAATGAGTGAAATCGTATTAATATGTTGGATATTGAAACGACTCCTGGTCTACTGAGAATTCCTTGGTATTCAAAGGGTAGCTATTTCGCGCTCTAAATTTAATGAAAAAATTTAACTCCAGCAACCGAAGAGCTCTCTGTTGGCAGATTCGGCTCTGAGGTTTAACCCGCCAAGACAAGCCCTTGTCTTCCATGAGTAAGAAAATATCAAAAAAGCAGAGTTGCATAATGATATATGATCCATAAAACAGAAGTAAAATTGACAATTTATACAGTTTGTAGACAATAAATAGTCTCCTACGTCGTGTCATAGGTTGTTATATCTGTTCTGTAACAAGACTGGTTACTACACTATAAAAACAATAATATACATGGTTTTAGAGTATCGTTAAAAATGGACGGACGGATTGGCGCAGAAGTAGAAGTGGACTGTTACATGTGTCTTTCGTTACGAGCAGTGAAAGCTTTTTGAGGAGAAGACCAGCCGTAAAATTAGATCACGAAATGACCGATGGGAAAGTAACAATGTGAAATGGGGTTATAGCTGCTCTAATTATTATGGCTTTCAATTGAACGTAATAAATTTCCTCTCCCTTCTGATATTCTTTTGTTGGACGATAAGAATGCAAGAAATTTAATGGATATGAGAATTGCGATGTGTCATTCCGTGATGTGATTGATTTTATAGGACATATTGTAAGACTATCGGGCAGTAAGTTTACTGTTATATTTGAATTTATGCTTCCGCAGTGAAAAGAATGACCGTTGAACGAAGCAGAATGTAAACAGGACTCATAGTCATAATCGACGAATTATCGATGAAATCAACTTTTCCAATAGTATTTAGAATTTTAAAGTGTTTACGTGAATTTTTCATAGTAATAATATTTCATTTTATAAATAAATATATTATCAATCGTGAAATCGAAAAGTCTTATCGAAAATTTTCTATATGTTATGTTGCAATCAAAGTAAAAGTCGTGTGATTTGGAGCTGAAACTAATCGACATGTGGATGTCCAGGCTAATCGTACATGTTGGAAAGGAAAAATGAAAAAATTGGCGTATCATATCGAAATATCTAAGCGCCAATGTGAATTGGGCTCATGAATGCTCTAACTATTATGGCTTTGAAGTGAACGTAATACATTTTTTTCTCCTTCTGATGATCTTTCATTGCACGATAAGGATGCACGGAATTTCATAGATATGAGAATTGTGACGTGTCATTCCGTTTAGTGATTGATTTTATAGAACGTATTGTAAGACTATCGGAAGTAGGTTACTGTTATATTTAAATTAATTCTTTCACAGTGAGGAGAATAACAGTCGAACAAAAGAGAATTATCGATGAGAATCTTCGTCGCCTCTTTTCAATAGTATCTAAATTAAATTGAAGTATTAACGTGAATTTTTTTAATGATAACATTAATTTTCATCAATTGGGAACGTCAATATTATCGGACAGCTTTTTTTTGACCTTGGATTCTTCATCAATGAATAAAACCAAGTCGTCCACGACCACTCTCAGCTAAGAAATCGAAACTGAAAGGCACATGGGAAAAACATTTTTTCACTGGACAACTAATTGTTTAGATATTCCATGATTTCAGAAATAGAGGCCCCGATGAGAAGACCCGTTGATCGTTGGAAAACGATTCATAACAATATGGCATAATCGAATTAGCCCAAATAATAGTGATATATACAGGGTGTCCCAAAACTCAACGTCAACCCGGAACTGGGTTGAAAAGGCAAGTAATGCTGGTTGTCCAGAAAAATATTAAAAAAAATCTAAGTTGCGTGATTTTAAAATAATGGGCATTTAAAAAAAACGCAAAATTCGACACCCTGTGACAGTCTTTTCGCTCCTGTTGCCACAAATATCAACTTTTTTTTTGCTGTGTAACCTTGAATAATGCTTGTCTAAACTGTAATCAAAATTTGGATACCAGCTGCTCTAGGTTTCATAAAAATAGGGCTTGCTTCTCAGAAAAAAAAATCAAAATAAACAATTGCCTAGTTTCAACTGACTGTATTGAAAAAAAATGTACTTAATACGCAGTTTGGCATGTTTTGTCAAAAGTTGGCGCATTTAGTAAGGATTCCAAAATGGTATAATACTTGTTAAATTGTAGCTGCCGGTAGTTCAAATTTATTTTCGATTGCCTTTGAATGCACTTTTTCTTAAACTGCTTCCCAGTAAAAAAGTCCAATGGATTCAAGTCCGGTGAACGGGCCGGCCACGAGATTGAACCAGAACATCCGATCCATCTTCGGGAAAAATATTACCAAAAAAAAAATTCCAGGAGAATTTCTCCGGAAAAATTTTTTCTGGAAAAATTATTTTCTCTGGAAATTTTTTTTTCTGGTAAAATTTTATCCCGGAAGATGGACCGGCCGTTCTGGTCCAATCTCGTGGCCGGCATGTCACCGACTTGAATCCATTGGACTTTTTTCTGGGAAGCAGCTTAAGAAAAAGTGTATTCAAAGGCATCCAAAATAAATTTGAACTACTGCAGCTACAATTTAACAAGTATTATACCATTTTGGAATCCTTACTAAATGCGCCAACTTTTGACAAAACATGCCAAACTTGCGTAGTACATTTTTTTTTTCAATACAGTCAGTTGAAACTAGGCAATTGTTTATTTTGAATTTTTTTTCTGGGAAGCAAGCCCTATTTTATGAAACTTAGACCAGCTGGTATCCAAATTTTGATTACAGTTTAGACAAGCATTATTCAAGGTTACACAAGCAAAAAAAAAGTTGGAAAAAGTTGATATTTTTGGGAAACAGGAGCGAAAAGACTGTCACATGGTGTGGAATTTTGCGTGTTTTTTTAAATAAAAAAAATAAAATTAAAATTTTTCTGACAACCAGCATTACTTCCCTTTTCACCCGGTTTTGGGATCCCTTTATATAGAGACCGGATTATATGAAACATAAAAACGTTGTTATATGCATGCAAATATTTATTTTATTTGATGATTAATTTGTGGAATTAAAAAATAAGAGTAATTTTTATTCAAAAATTAACATATCAATAACTCTTATAATATGGTATTAAAATTAAATTAACGTTTTTGTAAACGTTTACAATTAAATATCGTTCCAGTGTTCAATTCTTCAATTTTGTCTTCGATCATTTTGAATATTTTTGTATGTGGAAAAGGTTCACTCCACATCCGCGGACGTAACTGGTGAGAATTTGAACCTTGGTGCTATGCATGTTATTCCTTATAGTTTCAGGTAAAACAACTTATACCGTTTCATTAATGAAACTCTCGATGAGAGAGAAATCTTCTAGAACCTGGATTTCCTTTCAATATCCTTTCGAACTTTTCTTGAAGTTTATTTGGAAATTCAAATGGCATCGTGGAGTTTTACGTATTTTACTCATTATTCTTCTTTTTACCTCATATTTTTTGTGAAATTTGGTCGAATTCGGCACTTTTATCATCGCATTTCGGAACGCAGGGAAGAAAATATGTACCGAAAATATGCATCATGACTGATCTTAGCTAAAATATGCAAATAACCGCTGAAAATGTCTTAAATATGCAAACGCATATGCGAATGCATAATATCCTCTCTAGTAATATATTTATATACATATACGCATCTCTCGGGAAAAGACAAGCGCCCCGAGATGAATTTAGAAGAAATCGGTTTGTGCGTGTCTTTAAACTGCTGTAAGTTGTAACCAAGGGGAATACATCTTGAGGTAGGGTATTCCATAGCCTTGCAGTTCGGTAAAGAAAATCCTTCTGATACACCGATGTCCTAGCTGTAGAAAGATGCACGGCAAACTGGTGACTATTATCGGCTAGCCTTGTTTTTTTTTATACATATACAATTATCCTTCCTAGTTGAGAAAAAATGTAGGGCTAGTCAGGTGTCGAATAAATGTGATCTTCGTTTATGAGATTTCTAGCTAGGAAATAATTTCAGCCTCCGAAACTCACGCTATCAAGATGATGCTTTAATGAAGCATGGATCATGCTACCTAAAATCATTTTTTTTTGTTTATTTTTGGAAATATAAATATGGAACAAAGTTTTTGTAAAACAAGATTTTGGGTTTTTTTCCCCCCCTTGCAATTTTAAGTGAACACGACCCGAATTTTTTAGAGTGCTTCTTCTGTAATTGTTAATTTTCGTTTTAAAAAAAGAAAATTGAAAACTACTTTTCAGGCGCCATCCGAAGGAGGCTGTAAATGAGCGGGAATGCATCAAAAAAAATTAAATGAAAGACCTAGCTTTTTTTCAACAATGAAACAATCAGCTTTCTCGCATTTACTGTATACTGAGGAAATGATTTCGAAATGGCAATTGGAATTCAAGCAACTTCGAAATTTGCTAAAACACATAAATATTCTTATTCGCGTACAAGAAAATTTCCAACATTCTATTATTGAAATATCAATAAATACCATCATGAGTAAAAGTGTGTGTATCACAGGACATAAATAAAAATTCCTATTGGTGACGGGTAATGATTATGGTCTGAATGTCATAATAGAGCACTCGGTCGAACCTATGAAATACTATTTCCGATGATGATGTGAAGTCGGAATGCTCTTGTTATCGTTAATATTTCCATTGATGGGCATTAAAATTTTTACGTGGATTCGACCTTTAGAAGCACAATAAATCCGCTAATAAACACATAATATTCATACATTTTGATCGAAACAAATTACACTTTTCTCATTTTAGAATTTAATATAGTTCTCAACGTGTTATGACTCCATTATTTCTTTATAGTTGCATAAATAATGATTTTATAGACAAAAAACCAATAGAGTGACATTTTGCTTATTGCGATTGGTTTCTTCTAAGTTGTTATAAGATACTAACAGTTTTCATAGAATGTGTGCTCGCTACAGTATGACGAATGTGTTTGAATTCAAATGAAAAAAAGGAATTTTCAGAGATAATTGAGTCGATATCCTGAACTTGAAATTTTCAGGTTAGGTTTGACTGATTCAAATCAATAGCTCTCAGGATATTCATTTAATTTGTCCTATCGTTTTCCCAATAATAAAATGAGTGTTGGTTGGCACAACTGTCTTGTATCAAATATAGATAAGTATTGGTGTGGAAATTCACATCGGAAACATACGATATTCAATGCACTAGAGTTGAAAAGTGGTATATTCGAAAGATTCACGTGCTACGTTTCTGACGAAATGAATGATCATTTGCGAATAATGTTGCTGTCTTCCTCGAATCGAATATCACGGACACCCTGATGAACATCCAATGATTCAATGCGTCATACTTCATTCGAGTATTTCAGTATATTTTTTATTATTAGCTACTGATTTTTTTAATTTCTTTCATGAAATAAAGATTGAAACATATCGATGCTCAGCAGAAATAATTATTCGACATTCGGTGATTCCTATCACTAAAGGAAGAGTTTAGTTTTTTTATTTGTGCAATAAATGAATTATTTCCGTAATAAAATATTTCCGCGAATATAGTTTCTGGTTGGTATTGAAAATTTTGGAAGACAAAATATAGTTGGTTCGCGAAAGTTTCAGCCATCGGTTGGCCATGGAAGTTTGGCATATTCCACTGTGTATATTGAAATTTCAGGTTATTTTGTTTATTTTCTTGTCAGATTGATACGCAATGTTTTCAATATCATATAGTGCATAGAGTTTTCTCTGATAACTCGCAAGCTCGGGTACGGCAACGTTGACTTTATTTTACGTTATGACAGCAAATATTGCCGACTTCGATAATACAAACACTATTATGCGCTCAAACTTTCGTGAACTGACTATATTATGTATGTACTGTTGACAGATAATAGATAAATCCGTTACAGAAGAGGTCCAAATATCAACATATTATAATGACCATTTAAAATATTTGGGAAACTTAGCTATTTTCACGCAGTTCGAACTTCAAGGTATGACAGAATGAATGAATACGCCGGAGAATTAGTAGAATTACGGAAAAATATTTTGCCATAGAAGTCGCTTGAAGAATAATTCTAGTCATAAAATCAATTCAACATGAAATCGTAAAATATATATTCTCTAGAAAAAATAATTATCTAATGAATTCATCAGCATCTTCTGACTCTTTTGGTAGATCATAATTTTCCGCATAAAATGAGCAAAACTGAATTTTTCAGCGCACCAGGTACACCAAAGTATACATGGGAACATAAAACTTTTCTGCAGAGTCCATATAAATGAAGTTACTGAAATCGTCGAGGTCGAGGGTAGAATAGATTCATCATTCTGTAAGAGAACGAATCGAAAATTCATTTGTACCCGTTTCTATAGACGATGATCGTAAAATTCGTCATAAATAGTCCAGATGTGGACGGCAAAAGTCACAGCTTATCCCGAAGTGTCAATGGGTTACCGCTGCAATTAAAAATTTAATTTGAAACTAATCCGGTTGAGCTTCTTTTGAGAAGAGGTGTACGGAATACTTGAATGCACCTACTGGAGATTAATGGAGACAGGGGCGAACTGGGAAGATTCTAAATAGACTATTTTGGAGCTATCATTAAGGTCAGCATCTATAGCATTCTACTTCTGAAGAGTCGAGTCTAAGAATAGTCGACAGGCTGAGCACCGCTTCTCGGAAAAATCCAACATTTCTGATCAAATTGTTTTCAGAAAAATTTATGAAAAGCCCTGAGCAAGAGCTTATGAGCGCTAGTTCTTTATGGAGCAATAAGGCTACTACCTCGAAATTTTATGGGACTTGAGATTGATACTAAATATATGAATGCAGAATCTCAACACAATCGGAATAATATTCTAGGAAATATTCTATAAATCAAATATGTTAAAAATAAATAATTGGAAAAATTAAATTCTATGGTTCTGATGATGTGATCCTCTTGAAATCTTGCACGAATATTTAGTATATCAGTCTTGATTCACAAAACGATTTTCGCTCGAATCGGATATCTTTTTGATGGAAATATGGAGTTTCTTCTTTTCAACATTCCAATTGAATTTTCTATGGTTCTATGGTCACAAAATTCTGCATGAGGCTTATTATGAGCATTTTGCATGTGGCCGCAATATTTCATTTCGATTGGTTCCGTTTTGTCCGGGAAATTTCGAATGGCCATTTTTTGTGGAACACCCTGTACGATTTGGCTGATTAACGAACATAACCGAGGCATTTGGAAACCGAACTCACCCTCAAAATCTCAAGTCTCTATGACAAACTCTTCGAAAGTTATCGTGCTAACGGCCGGCCCCACGGACAGAATTGAATAAGACCACGGATTCGTCTTCAGGGAGTTGAGCCCTATCGTTTGAAACCATTTTCGGCTCAGAAGTCAGAATTCGAAATAACAGACATTCGAGCAGAACGATATAGCACTCGTTAAGTAAGACGAGCTCTTAAAATGGATAATATTTTTAATTTTCACTGAATTTCTGAAAATGCCCATTCCGAAATATCAATATTTTATATTTTTGGTCATACTTTTGGACAAAGTCACTGTCTTGTCAAACAGTCGCCACTCTACAATAACTTACTTTATTATAATAATTGTTCGGCCTATATCAATTTCGTTTTTATAACATTAATTAATTAATCGTAAATGAATCTATGCGAGATTATTGTCCAACGTTTAGTACGTCAAGGGTGCCTAGTCCACCTGAGATGCCAAAATCTCATCGCTTGAAGAAACAGAACTATTTCAAGCATAATTTCAATATTGTGGATCTTGTTTTTCATTTTCAATATCCTCGAGAAAAATATTAAAGATAGTATTAGCGTAACTTGATACCTGCGATCGTTTAAAAGTGTCCTACTTAAATATACCAAATAAAACATTAGATACGTCTCTGTGACCCAGAAACGTTAGATCTCCCACAAAGAACTTCGAGTTGCTCCAGCTCTCATTGAAATTTTGAGTGGGACAGTCAATTGACAGAAAGCAGTAGTAACTCCGGTTCTTTTGAACGTTCCTGTATAGAAAACTATTTTATGGGATCATTTTCTTAGAAGGTAATTTTAACATTTACGGCCCTTGTTATGACGACACTTAATATTTTGTCGGATACGCTATTGTAAAACTGCTTTTCAGTACCTAGACGAACGCTGCTTGTTCCGTTTTTATTATAATATCCGCACGATTTCCAGAGAGCATCATTAACATTTCTTGTAGGGAATATATAATAGGTAATTAGAATAGGTGTCGACATCTCTTGCTTTTGATCGAATGAAGAGAGGGGCGATAAAATCTTTACTTCGGTGCTCACAAGGTTGTGCAGTACACCCATTCATTGCGTTTGGAATAATGGCGTTGAGTTGGCATTTACATAATCCGCCATTTTGCTTGCAGGGAAGATTATGGGGGTTAAATCGCGAGGGGAATATGTATGAGTAATCGTATGTTCTCAGCAACTTTTATTCACCTCAACGGAATAACCACCTATGTCAATTTTATAATAGCTTGAAATTTATTTCATTCATTTTCATTTGTATTGACTCTAAAAGAGTTCCAGTGAAAGACGTATTATGCATTTGACTCGGAGAATAAGTCTTCTTCTTCAGTATCTACTGATGAAATAATCAATGAATATTTCCGTAACGTCCTCACTCATTCAGCTTCATTGAGATTTCGCTTTTTGTGCGCTTGTGGAACTAACTGATGAATTATGTGGAAATATAAGGTTTTTTTATATTTTATGTGACAACATTATCAGTTGAGTCAGTGCCTATTCAAAAATTTGCCTGAAATTCAAGTTTTTGATTTTAATTTAATATAAAAAATGCGTTTTTCATAGTCGTAAGTTCAAACGTCGCTTCATGATGACGTACGAGTAAGCATAATTAGTGGGGATGACGGTTCACAACAGAATGGCCAATTGGCATCGTTGTGAACTGTAATTCAGCACAAGATTGAGCAGCGAAAGATAGGAAATGGAGCGACTACGATGATGTTAGCGCCATCTATGTGTGATAATTAAGTACTAAAATTCGGGTAAAATAAAAGATTTTAAAAGCCATTTTGAGCAAAACAAGGACATTCGAGAACATTGCCATGATTTGCACTTGGGTAACTTTTTCGTGGCTTCATTTTAGTTGCGTTCCGTATTGTTTTTGTGTTTATCTATTTTGTGTGTGCATCGTTTTGAATTCAAAATGGTTCACGGAGCATATTGTATAGTGATGAACTGCAAAAATAATAAAAAGTCCAATCCTGAACTTGCATTTTTACATTGCCAAAGAAAATGGAAGTGTAGGTATTGAAACTCGTATCATGTATCTCTGTTTCTCATTGCTTTTTAATTTCAGTACTCTCAAATGGATAGATTTTTTCTGGGCGAAGAGATATTGATCTCCTCAGATTTCATACAGTGTGCAGTGAGCATTTTTCTACATATCAAATAAAAATAAATTGAGAAGAACTATCCTTTGGAAAATTCCATTGTTTTTCAATTCCATTTTCAAATTGTGGTTTATTTTTAATTGTTTTGATAATTCGGTAACTGATATGTAATGAAATGATCGATTTGTATTCAATTTTATTATTACATTCTTGTGAGTGATGATTTCAAATGAAACTATAGCAATATAACATCATTTTTCATTAATATCAAATCATTGAAAACAATGCTTACTGCAATTTTAACATGAACCGAAATTTCTGGGATTAATTCATGATGCTTCGGGTTACAATTTCTTGAGTTTCGGAAGCACAAGCAAATTTTCGGAATTTAATTTTCGCTAACTATCAATTGTAATATTTGAAAATTATCATTCTTCTTTATGTTTATTGTTATAAAATACAATATTTGATGAATATAGTGATTGAGAAATAGTTTGCCACAAAGTCTCTTCGATTCTAAGAAACACAATCATATCTATGTCTCTAAATCAAAACAAATACAAATTACAGGAAAAAATAAATGGAATAGAATTGACATAAACACGGGGCAGGTCGCTGACGGTAAGAAATAGAAAGAAATGGTATTTAGATGAAACATTCAGAATTGAATTATCTTTCGAAAGACACAATAAAAAAGGTATGTTCCTGGAGAAAAATAATTTGATAGCTCCGCGACGCCTGGCGTCTTAATTCTTTTCTCCGACGCACTTCTCAAGTCAACATTGACTTGTACCGAATACTGTCAACTAAGAAAATATTAATCCCTTTTCGAGAAATATTAGGTTATCAAGATAAGTAAACCACCCTGTACAAAAATTTGTTATAGTTAAATTTACTTGCATGCAGTACTGTTCTATACTAATTTGTACTAAAGTACGTCGTATTTACCGAAGCGTATTGTTATTTTTCCATTTGAACCACATAAACCCTATGATATCTATATACACATGCTCAATAAAGCACCAAGTCCAAAGAAGTATCATCAGACATCAGGAGGCCATTAAGAGCAGATTCCAGGAACACTACACTTCGTAATTAGGACTCCGAACGTAGCTCTTCGTGAATTAATTTTAAACCCTCCGTACAGGGATACCTTATCAATTTTTTCTCGAGGAACAAACCTTTTTTATTGTGTCATTCGAAAGATAATATAATTCTGAATTTTTCTTCTGAATTCCATTTTTTTTTTCATTTCTTACCGTCAACGACCTGCATCTGTTATACATATGTTAAATCTATTCCATTTAATTTTTTTGTACCAAGTGAATCACGTATACTTCGTTCCCGAAAGGTTGAGCCGTCGGTTGGCCATGACAGTTTGGCATATTCCACTGTGTATATTAAAATTTTAGGCTATGTTGTTTATTTTCTTGTCAGATTGATACGCAATGTAGTCAATATAACATATGGCGTTTCGGAAACCTACTCGGTCACTAACGCGGGTTACAAATTGACGGATAAACAGTTCAATTGCTGTCAATTTGTAACCGGGTTAGTGATCGAGTAAGTTTCCGAAAACGCCTATAGAGTTCTCTGATAACTCGGAAGCTAGTCGGACGAGGCCGGGTACATTCGGCAACGTTGACTTTATTTTACGTTAAGACAGCGAATACTGCCAACTTTAGATAAATAAACAAACGCCTACTATGCGCTCAGACTTTCGTGAACGGACTATACGTCGTATTTTTCAAATCCTATCGTTATTTTTCCATTTGAACCACATAAACCCTATGTTATCTACATACACATGCTCAATAAAGCAAAAGGAAGTCCAAAGAAGTATCATCAGACCTCAGGAGGCCATTAAAAGCAGATTCCAGGAATACTAAACTTCGTAATTAGGACTGATGAATACATATAATGATTAAGAAATAGTTTGCTACAAAGTCTCGTCGATTTTAAGAAACACAATCAATACTATGTCTTTAAATCAAAGCGTCACAATAAAGATAAAATAAATTGAATAGAATTAACATAAAACACGGCACAGGTCGTTGACGTTAAGAAATAGAAAAAAATTGGATTCAGAATAAAATTATCTGTCGAATTAGATAATAAAGAAGGTATGTTTCTAGAGAAAAAATTTTGATAGCCCTGCGACGCCTGGCATCTTAATTCTTTTCTCCGACTTCAACGCACATCTCAAATCAACATTGTTTTGTACCAAATATCGTCAACAGACTAAGAAATCATTATTCATCCCTTTTCGAGAAAAATTATGTTACCAAGATAAGTGAATCACGTACTTCGTATTTACCAAAGCGTATTGTTATTTTTCCATTTGAACCACAAAAACCCTATGTTATCTATATGCACATGCTCAATAAAGCACTAGGAAGTCCAAAGAAGTATCATCAGACCTCAGGAGGCCATTAAAAGCAGATTCCAGGAACACTACACTTCGTAATTAGGACTCCGAACGTAGCTCTTCGTGAATTAATTTTAAATCCTCCGTACAGGGATACCTTATCAATTTTTTCTCCAGGAACATACCTTTTTTATTGTGTCATTCGAATAAGATAATATAATTCTGAATTTTTCTTCTGAATTCCATTTTTTTCCATTCCTTACCGTCAGCGACCTGCAGCTTGTTATACTTATGTAAATCTATTCCATTTAATTTTTTTTACCAAATATTGTCAACAGACTAAGAAATTATTCATTCCATTTCGAGAAAATTAGGTTACCAAGATAAGTTAATCACGTATACTCCGTTCCCGAAAGGTTGAGCTGTCGGTTGACCATGACAATTTGGCATATTCCAATGTGTATATTTAAATTTTAGGTTATATTGTTTTATTTTTTGTCAGATTGATACGCAATTTATTCAATATAAAGTAGGGTTCTCTGATAACTCGGAAGCTAGTCGGACGAGGCCGGATACATTCGACAACGTTGACTTTATTTTACGTTAAGACAGCAAATACTGCCAAATTTAGATAAATAAACAACGCCTACTATGCTCTCAGACTTTCGTGAACGGACTATACGTCGTATTTTTCAAAGCGTATTGTTATTTTTCCATTTGAACCACATAAACCCTATGTTATCTATATAACATGCTCAATAAAGCACTAGGAAGTCCAAAGAAGTATCATCAGACCTCAGGAGGCCATTAAAAGCAGATTCCAGGAACACTACACTTCGTAATTAGGACTCCGAACGTAGCTCTTCGTGAATTAATTTTAAATCCTCCGTACAGGGATGCTGGTGTTAAATTCGATTCAACAAGCTGGCTGCGGTTCGGTTTTATAACTCCATACCTTATTCATACCCCTAGGTTATAGTACTTGACGAAATTGTAAAATATATTTATGGACACTTTTATGTATTATGTTATATCTTCAACCGAGGAAAAGCTGAGTCGAAAATGATGGCGCATGTATGGATCTGCTTGCAATTTTCTAGCGTTGGGAATACGTTTTATGTAAGCGGAATACGTTACTTGAATGAGAAAAACTTGGATGCACCGTGATGCTGTATTTACAACTTTATGGCTTTCGTATATGGTATTTCTTTTGTTTACGGCGTTATCCTTTGAGATATTGAGATGTTCAATTGAAATATAAGAGGTTCGATTGATTGATACAATGATATATGGTTAAAATGCAGGATCTTTTCGGAAAAAAGGTTTGAATGCTGTTAAAACAAGAGTTTGGGAATGCCTGGGAGGATCGAAACACCCAGGCCCATCGTTGAACTTGAACAGACTGCTCAATCATTCGTGGGATAGGTTTGAAACAGTTATTTGGATAATAATTTAATATTCCGTTTATACAGATGTGGAAGAAACGGATGGAAACACAGGAGTTTCAGTGTTAAATTCAAGCAGGCTCGGACTCCAGTGGAACAGTGGAAGAATCGAAACCTCGGAGCGATGCGATATTGAATAAGCGGCTGGTCTGTTGGAATGGCAGTCTGTAGTGGTAGTGGTTGATGCCTCTCGCTCTGCTCTTGCTGCAATTCTTTAAGCGGAATCCGCTGATTGAATTAGTCGCAATCAAAACTTTGAATGCGATAGACCATACGGTTTGAGAATAAATTAGATTCTGCGGAAATCAAAATGTATACGGTCGAAGAGAAAATTCCAATAATAAAATGGTATTTTGGTGGTCAATCAATTGCGGATACAATAAATTCGTTTATTGTTGCTTTTGAAGATAGGCCGATAAATTCACGTTCGGCTATTTCGAAAATAGTCATGAAGTTCGAGCAATGCGGTTGTTTACGAACATGCCTTCATTGCAGAATTGATAAACCACCGGAGACCGTCAGTGAAAATCGTTTGGCAAGAGAAGTGGATGTGTGTGCTGCAGTTGAAACCAGTGCACCTTGTTCTAGCAGAAAAATTGCCCAGCAAGTCGATTTGGGCGATAGAACTGTTCGGAATATTTTGAAAAGAAATGGTTACAAATGTTATAAGGTGCAAACCTCTCAGGAAATTTTTCCAGAAGACCATTTCAAAAGAATGGAATTCTGTTAAAAGATGATGGAAAAAGAGAATGAGAGTAGTTCTTTTCTGAACAATATCTTATTCACGGATGAGTCATCGTTTTCATTGCATAGAAAACATAACCCATCCGTAGTAAGATATTGGTCTAAGGAGAATAAGCACCTGAGTATCCTGTGCGTAATTACATGATAGGGCCATTTTTCATCGATGGTAACCTAAACGCTGCAAAATATTTAGATCTATTACAGAATCAAATTATTCCGACAGTTCGACAGCTACCATGAATTTTGATGATGTCTGGTTTCAACAGGATGGCTGCCCAAGTCATAACGCAAGCGTAGTCACACAATATCTAAGAACGACTTTTTCTGACCGTCTCATTACCACAAACGGAACCATCAAATGGCCCCCCAGATCTCCAGATTTATCTCCCAATGATTTCTTTCTTTGGGGATATCTCAAAAATATGGTGTATGGGCAAGAAATTGAAAAGAGCGACGAACATTATTGAATTAAGGTCCAAAATAATCCAACTTTGTTCCAAAATAGCAAGTACACCGAATCTTCTCCGAGATATGAGATTAAATCTAAGATTATTTGAACATTTGATTTGAATTTGTCTTCAATTAAAATGTTTTAATTTGTTTTCTATTTTCGTAGAATTAATTTCAGTTTTTTTCATTTTTTTATTTTCAACCAGTTATGGCGAAAAAGAACCTGAATATTAATTTTCACAGGAAATTATTTGTTTCATTCATTGAGGCAAATAACTTCCGCCATGGCGCCCATAAGAGTGGAGAAAATTTGTCGTATTCATTTTCAATAAACATGCGATGTATCCATCTCCCGTTTGGAGTGTTACTGATTCTTCTTCGATTCGAATGATTCGATATTCGATCCTAGATCGTTGCGCGCCATCCCCCACTACCACTACAGACTGCCATTCCACCAGACCAGCCGCTTATTCAATATCGCATCGCTCCGAGGTTTCGATTCTTCCACTGTTCCACTGGAGTCCGAGCCTGCTTGAATTTAACACAGAAACTCCTGTGTTTCCATCGTTTCTTCCACATCTGTATATTTCTGTTGGTCTGTTGGTGCTTGGGCTCAAAACGATAAGATAACGAAGATAATTTTCGAATATTCCAATTGATAATTGACAAAATATCAGAATTGAATTTTCACTAACTTTCTTCACGAACTACTAGTAACATTTCCAAAGTGTTTTGTATGTGTAATTCCAATTGGAGGTAACAATCTCTATAATATCAGATTCTTGTGTTCTTAAGTATCTTCAAATAATTATAGCAGAAAATTTTCAAAGTCAACATGACAGTATAACCATAAGGATATGAATATTTCAATAGAAGTATATACAGTAATGTATGGTTAATCCGAATAGAACAGAACAGGAAGCTAGCAGGACCCATTCGGAATATTCACTATTTAATCATTCTAATTATATAAATCATTGAATGTTATTGAATGATCTGCATAATCCGAAAAAGTTCAGGTTATAGATCTATCTCTAGAGAGTGGAAATTCATTTTTCTGTCTACCATGGAATGAAAGCTTATTTTAAAGCACAATTCATCCATTAATGACCTATTTCAATGTATGAATTCTTCTTTTGATGCATCATTGTCATGGGCAACACCGAACACAGAAGTATTCAGAAGTTGACATGATTATAATATAACTGAATATGCAAACAATACACATAGACTACTGGCCCGTGTTGAAAAAATTATGGCTCATTTGAACCACCAGGTGACCTTTCAAGAACGATATAAGAGCATAAAATAATAAGATTCAGCACTATGATGCCGTCACTGGTAAGCTGTCCAATTGAGTGCAGGTGAGAATTCGAAAGTACAGGTAGGGTGGGTACATTTTGGTCACATATTTTGTACGGCATTCTTACCATCGATAGATCCGTAAAAAATAATAAGAAAACGCGTAGCGCCGTAAAAAAATGTGGAGCCACAAAGTCTAAATTTTTTTTAATTCTCCGACAATTACGAGGGAAAATTTGGTCATTTGATTTTGTACGGCATCTGTGTCATACTATTTCAATACTACTCCTAATCCATTATTCCGCAACGCCGTAAAAAAATTATGCGACAAGGGAAAAAAATCTAGGGTTGCAATCCCCTCTCTTTCCGTAGTCCAGGGGGTGATTTGACACAACATGAAATAAATTTATTTTGAAAGTATTTTAAGCAAAGATAGTATTTTTTCATATGACGTACATTTTCGTTGGTCCAAAGGGGAAAAAAGAAAAAATCCATTTATTTGTACTAATTTTCATTTTTTTTCGTGATTTTAGGTTCACCAGTTAAAAACTATGTTGATTATGGGTTTGTATACTATCCATTTATACTAAAATATAGACATATTGTCAATGATAATTCCAAAATACAACATATTTTTGAGAAGCACTCATGACACTGAAGTTTGCAGTACAAAATCATTTGACAAGGGGGTCTACCATAGAGATAGAATAGTATAGAGTTGCTATCAATAAAATGAAAGTGGTATCAGATCCGCCATATTACTGCGATACGTCGAATTTTGACAATCATTGAAATTTTTCTAAAAATAGTGATTTTTGTACATTTTTCAAGTTAAATTGAGATTTCTTGTGCTTAATAAACAATAATGAAATGGTATCGTATGCTGTATGGCTTTCTACAAGCAGAGAAGGGACAGATAAGAAAATTAGAGGAAAAACATATCACAGGTAGGGATGAATACTGAACAGATCCGCATTCGAAATTTTTGCTAGTATGTCTTGGTAATCTGATTTCTTTTTATATGTGCATATTATCGCCTGAAGAAAAATTGTTTATTTGATATTCAATTGACCTTATTTGAACAGGATTCCTAAAGAACCAAACCCAACACGTTGTATTTTTTGGGTGAAATTCGTAAACAGAAAAAACTGGCAACTTAATTCAACCCTGAACTTTCAGCCATATTGGTAATATAAGCTCCGCCCAGTGGTTCCATTTTTCCTTACACAATTGTATATTATAGCGTCTCTTCTCTATTCTATCTCTATGGGGTCTACTAACTTCAGTGTCATGAGTACTTCTCAAAAATATGTTGTAGTTTGGAATTACCAGTAACAACATGTCTATATTTTGATATAAATGGATAGTATACAAACCCATATTCAATATAGTTTCTAACTATGAACCTAGAATCACGAAAAGACTATGGAAATTAGTACAAATAAATGGATTTATTCTTTCTCTCCCCTTTGGACCAACGAAAATGTACGGCATATGAAAAAATACTATCTTTGCATAAAATACCTTCTTAATAAATTTAGTTCATGTTGTGTCAAATCACCCCTTGGACTACGGAAAGAGAGAGGATTGCAAACCCTAGATTTTTTCCCCTTGTCGCATAATTTTTGTACGGCGTTGCGGAATAATGGATTAGAAGCAGTATTGAAATAGTATGACAAAGATGCCGTACAAAATCAAACGAACAAATTTTCCCTGGTATTGTCGGAAAATTAAAAAAAAATTTCGACTTTGTGGCTCCCCATTTTTTACGGCGCTACGCGTTTTATTATTATTTTTCACGGATCTATCGATGGTAAGAATGCCGTACAAAAATATGTGAACAAAATTACGACTCTACCGACTCTACCTGTACTTCGAATTCTCACCTGCACTCAGTGGATAGCTTACAAGTGACGGCATAGTGCGGAATCTTATTATTTTATGTTCTAATATCGTTCTAGATAGGTCACCTGGTGGTTCAAATAATGACCCATAATTTTTTCTACACGGGCCTGTAGTCTAACAAACTTATATCGTACGCACGTATAGAGGGTGATTCACTATCTTGGTAACCTTATTTTTTTCGAGAAGGGATGAATATTTTTATTCTGTTGACGGTTTTTGGTACAAGTCAATGTTGAATTGAAATGTGCATAAAAGTCGAAGGAAAGAATTAAGAGGCCAGCGTCACGGCGCTATCAATTATTTTTCTCCAGTAATAACTTTTTTATTGTTTCATTCGAACGATAATTTAATTCTGAATGTTTGTTTTGAAGACCCCTTTTTTTTTTGTTACCATCAGCGACCTGCAGCGTGTTTCATGTTAATTTTATTTCATTTATTTCTTTTTGTATTGTGACAGTATGCCTTTATTTAGAGACATAGATATGATTGTGTTTCTTAAAGTCAAAGAGACTTTGGAGCAAACTATTTCTCAATCATTATATTCATTAATATTTTTCAATAATAAATGCAACATGTCAAATCATATGTTCTATATAGTGGCCATTATGATCCATACACACAATAAATTATATATTTTCCTTAGTTCCTTATGAGTAACTCCGTCCAAGTGAACCCTAATAGTCTGGCCAAAGTAACTTAGGTATAATGCAATAAGGAAAAGATATAATCTATGTATGGATCATAATGTAATTTTTTGTTAAAAAATGTCTCTTTGATTTTAAAAACACAATTACATCTATGTCTCTATAGCAAGGCATATTGTAACAATACATAAAAAATGTATGAAATGGAATTAACAAAAACACGCTGTAGGTCAGTGACAGTAAGAGAATAAAAAAAAATGGTTTTCAGAAGAAACATCAGAATTAAATCATCTTTCAAGTGACACCATAATAAAGGTGACGCCTGGCGTCTTAATTTTTTTCTCCGACTTTACGCACATTCAAGTCAACATTGACTTGTACCCAATACTGTCAAAAGAATAAAAAATATTCATCCTTTTCGGGAAAAAATTAGGTTACCAAGATAAGTGAATCACCCTGTACGCCTCGCAAAAAAACAAAAAGGATTGCAGAGATCAAGCTGTTCGAATTATACATAATATCATTTTACCTATTGCGACTGTTCGAATTATAGGATACTTCGAAAATATTCTGGCCTCAGGGTGTGGGAACTATCCATATACATTACTGTATTCACATTTTTTCATAGATTGAACAATCTGCGCACAGAATATTCATTTGTCTATCAACAAAGTTATATCCAGCAGATGGTTATTAGTGAAATTTCTGAAGCAGTATTCTGAAAATGAAGGAACTGAAGTAAAATATTATTTTGATACGTATTCCATTCGAGAGTGAACTATGAACTTCATTTCATAGAAGTGTTTTTTTCCATCATAAAAAAGTCTTTAACAATTCAACCTAACATCTAATCAGGAAAATTCTTGGAAAAGTGATTTCACGTTCCAAACAATCGATGCTAAAAAATCTCTCAACCGAAGTAATCAATTCAAATCCGCACCAATAGTCTGCAAACTTCGAAGACGTAAATTAACTTTCGGACAGGTTGATCCAAATAATACTACTTAGTCTGGAACACCGAAGATCATAATAAAAATTAGACGGAATCGTCTAAAAGCGGTAGTAAAAGTCAGGAAACACATATATTACAAAGTTTATATGGGTTACTCTAGTCGGTAAAAGAACCGACAATAAAATGATCCAAAACAAAACAAAGGTGAAAAATTTTAACTGCGCATAAAAAGTCCCGGCCAAAAAGCCAATCGTAAAGCAACTTCAAACTGTAGAGAGGTTATGAGTTGAGAACTATAAAACAGGTCTGCGGGCTGGCGAATGCTTCATTTCAAATCATTCCGCGCGATAGGATTGCGGTTTTTGATATGTATTATTTATTGACTTTCTTTATTTCACTTCGTTAGGGTGGAAATTGATCCCTAGTCAAACTCGCCCTGACGAATTTTTGATTTTATATTTAATATAATAATCATTGGAAATTCATAAGGTTATATCAAGATTGGCCTTCACGGTTTTCAGGATTTGTGGAAAATCAGTGGCAGCCCAAAAGGTTTACGTTTGTGTTATTGCACGCTTCATACGTTAGCTAAAATGTTATATTCGAATTTTAAGTTTATAGTGGTCAGAAAAAGCCAGCTTGTTGAAGATTTAAAATTGAAAAATAATGTCCTTTCTCCTAGTCTTCTGTTCATGAACACTCTTATTTTCGAAAGAAATAAGTGAATTGGTTGGTTTCAAGTTGATTGTGTGGTCAGAATATCGGAATTGTCTATCTCGTTCGCAAGAACATGCATTCGGCTTTTTTCGTTCGAAGCATTCGATCGTAGTCTTTTTCTAATAATTCTTGATATGTATTTCTCATTCAATGCGTAAAAGTACGAATCGGTAGGAATTGAATACATGCTTACAAACCATTCTCTTGGCATCAACTAAACCAATATATTATTATTATTAGGTACTATTATTTACGCCAATTTACGATTATTCAATCAACCAGTTTATTCATGACAGCGATTAATGGTCGAGATATGTGCGTTAACAATTCGAGGCCATTAATTGGTAGATTAATAAACGAGTAATTAAATGTCCATGTTTCAGTAGAGTATTCGTATTGCTTCTGAATATTTTAAGTTCGGTTGCCCATGGCAGTCGTTCATATACAAATAGGAGGAATCGTGCATTAAATTGGGTCAATATTGCTTTATTTATTGTAAGTTGAACTGTGTTTTTATTTTTAGGTCAACGGAAAACAATATCATTGAGTGAAAAATTTTTGTGGTTCAAATTTGAATAACTCAACTTTGAAAATCTCGAGAATGATTGGTTTTATTCTATTATTTTGTCAATTGAACCTTTCGGTTAAACCCTCCCTTCAAAACTTGAAATTTCCATAGGTTATGTTTAAGATTTGAACAAAAAAGTTGAATTTATAAATTGAAAGAATAATAATAGATATGATAGTTTTCGTGACATTCAAAACGGGGATCGTTACTTTTTCAACATGAACGAGTGCGCAAAACTCGATAGTTTTTATTTTGTTTCCAAACCCTCGTATTTGGTCCAGTATGAATAAAGTCTATTATGCAGAATCTCGTGATTATCGATCTCCCTAAAATTCTCGAACAAATATTGTTTTCATGTACGGATATTCCGATAATTTTAAAATAAAATTTCATTGACACTAACAAGGCTTATCTGATGGTGTATGTGAATTTAAGAGGAGAAAACCTCAATATCTGTCTTCTTTCACCGGTGCCGCTTAGCTTTTGATTATCATTTATACGAGCGAAATTCTTTTTATTCCTCTCGCCAAACACGCTCTACAAGATGAGCAGCAACATGCGGATCGTTTGTACGAACTTGCAGTAGAAAATGGAAGGAATTTCCCCTATTTATACAATACTTTGAGGCGATAGGAAAGCCGTTAATTTTTAAATAGTTAACTGAAGCTGTTCTATTAGATTATTTCTCGAATGTTTTTCGGAGTGATCATTCTGAATAGAATTATTTATATCCCATAATCGGTGCGATTCTGTTCGCATATTGCTATGAATCTTGTTATCCAAGCAATATCGCATCTCCCAAATTCATAGCAATATGACTACAGTATTACGTATTCTGTTTCGACTGTTTTAGCAATGTTGGTTATGAATTTTGCCTTAGCTTCGAGAATCGGCAATCCAAAAGCTGTCAATACTGTAATATACATATAATATTTGAACTATACTATTTTGACATTTCGGTATGACATTCCTATTTTTCAAACACTTGTAATGAGAATTTCGAAAAAATTGCGGAATAGGAAAACCACAAAAATTCAAATGGAAGTATTGATAAACTTCCTTGAATATAATAGAATTAAAGTGACAGAAAAAACCCACTCATTAGAAATTCACAGGAGGAGAATATCAAGTGGGTTGATCTCCCAAATTATGTGAATGCTGTGTAGAATGCGACAAAAAAGATTGCATGCTTCCCCTGAATGAGAGAACTGCTTTCTCTCCAAATACTGAAAACTACTGAAGGTTTCTTGACAAAAACCATCATGAATAAGTGAAGGAGACAAAAAACGACTTTAAAAACATCATATTAATAGCAAACTTTCAATGATTCTTTTAGGCAACTAGTATTACCATTGTATATCTTATACAATGGTATAAAAGCCTATTTAATACTAGTTACCTGAAAGTATCATTGGAAGTTTGCTATTGAGAGATGTTTTTGAAGTCGCTTCTTGTCTCCCACACTTATTCATGATGATTTCTGTCAAGAAACCTTCAGTAGTTTTCAGTCTTTGGAGAGAAAGCAGCAGATCAAGCATTCAATCTTTTCTTGTCCCATTTTACAAAGCATTCAGAAAATTTGTGAGTTCAACCCACTTGATATTCACCTCCTGTATATTTCTAATGGGTGGTTTTTTCCTATCACCTTAATTCTATTATATTCAAGGAAGTTTATCAATACTTCCATTTGAATTTTTGTGGTTTTCCTGTTCCGCCACATTTTTGAAATTCTCATTACAAGTGTTTGAAAACACAGGAATTTCCTTCCTTATACAATGCTCTTACCTATATTTCAAGATACCATGGTACCTACTATTTTCGCACAGAAACATCATATTCCCCATAAACAGTGGTTTACATTGATTATTGCAACATTGCCGGTTCGTTGAATATAAATAATAATTTAGATATCTTCTACAGATTACCAAATTTTGAAGCAAAACGATCTTTTCCAATTTGCCAAAACTGCGATTCGATAACTGTATTTCCTTCATAGAATTACAGAATATGTACTTCCGATTTTTCGCTGCAGGGAATATTCGTCGAAGTTGAGCCCTCACCAAATTTCGAAGCAATTGAAACGATCCTTTTCAATTTGCCAAAACTGCGATTCGATTACTATTTCCTTCAGAATTACGGAATACTTCCGATTTTTCGCCCCAGGGAATATTCCGCGAAGTGTCGCCCTTACTTAAATGAAGACCCTGTATCATTATCTTGTCTTGCTTGACTAATTATTATCCTCGCGAAAAGGAAAAAACATCAATAAGATTAGAAGTTTAAGCACTCATTTCACCATAATGCACGAGAGAAATATATTCCCCGTAGTTATGATTTACAGCAGACAGGGAACGCAAACTTTTATGGCCTATCATTCGCCAGGCTTTAATATTAGTTTTAACAGTACTCGACGGTGGTTCTCAATTCTATGGCTCTCCATCCGTTAGCAACAATGCTGCCATAACTTTGAGGAAACATTCCATAAATCATCAAAATAAGAGTCCGTAGCACGCTGGATGTATTCTAGTGGTTATCAATTACAATGAACCACAATGGAAATTGATGAATACTCTTCGAACGGTTATTGCTTTTTAATATTTTGTAGAATTGCTTTTGAACGGTTAAAAATTCACTCTGTTGCCTCATCCTGGTACTTGTGTGGTTCGTTGCTCGGACGTTGTTTAGTGGCCAGTTTACGATGTTATGCTGCGAAAGCGAGAACGTTCTTGTTACATAAATCGATGAATTCGTGTTCTTTTGTTTGTGTTGACATTTAGGATCATTTGTTGTAGAAAATACTTCGATAAATCGAATTTTTACAACTCGGATCAGCAAAAGAGTCAAGTTTGAAAATGAGGGGAATTTTTATCTCTATTCTGTTCCCAGAAAATTTTAGATTGTTAAGGGGGTTCTATCCAATGCGAACTCAAGGCTTGTTGTGTCACACATCAAAGCAGTTTTTCCAACTTTGCTACAGTTCGCTCATCAGTTCCAGAGCTTCAATGGGCTCTAGTATCTGGGAGGACTTCAAGGAGGCTAGATCTGGTCTTCTTCTATAATTCTCCTTTCCAAGAGATTCTTTGCGTAGGTTCGCAATGAACAAGAATTCTGTTACCAAGTGAATAGGAGTGTCCTCCTCTTTCACATGGAATCTATACTGGTCAGTTCCTGTTGAGCCAATTCTCATCATATGATTCCTAAGGCGTCAGAGTCCTGTTAGAAAGGCAGCGAGGAGGCATAACTTAGTCCAACTGAGATCCAAATACTCTTCAGTCCTTGCAGTTTTGAAGTTTCGAAGGAATGATCTATTTCAGAAGATTCCTCCAGTCTGTTTCTACAGGAACAGCGTACTATAGTTTTGTCCACAGGTCTTCAAAGTTTCGAATTTTAAGCCAGGAGTAGTCTCAAACAACTTAATTGCGCTACATGCACTCACTGATAATGAATCCGAGGTTGCCAATTCGGTTCTGAGGACCTACAATACTTTTCGAGAGAAACTCTCAAATATTCAGGATATGTTCAGGGTGGGAAAATCTCAAATGAGTTCGTTAAATTGCCAAATCAGTTGAATAGCAAAAATGCTGCCATAACTTTGAGGAAACATTCCATAAATCATCAAAATAAGAGTCCGTAGCACGCTGGATGTATTCTAGTGGTTATCAATTACAATGAACCACAAGGGAAATTGATGAAAACTCTTCGAACGGTTACTGCTTTTTAATTTTTTGTAGAATCGCTTTTGAACCGTTAAAAATTCATTCTGTTGCCTCATCCTGGTACTTGTGTGGTTCGTTGCTCGGACGTTGTTTAGTGGCCAGTTTACGATGTTATGCTGCGAAAGCGAGAACGTTCTTGTTACATAAATCGATGAATTCGTGTTCTTTTGTTTGTGTTGACATTAAGGATCATTTGTTGTAGAAAATACTTCGATAAATCGAATTTCTACAACTCGGATCAACAAAAGAGTCACGTTTGAAAATAAGGGTAATTTTTGCTCTCTTTTCTGTTCCTGAAGATTTTAGATTATCAAGGGGGTTCTATCCAATGCGAACTTAAGGTTTGTTGTGTCACCCATCAAAACAGTTTTCCAAACCTTTTAAAGCTCGCTCATGAGTTCCAGATCTTCAATGGGCTCTAGTATCTGACTTCAAGGAGGCTAGATTTGGCTGATGGTTTTTCTCGCTATTCTGTTCCTGAAAGATTGCTATACGCTGCGACCTTAAGCTATGTTGTGCCACCCATCAAAGCCGTTTTCACAACTGTGCTACAATACGCTCATCAATATAAGAGCTTCAATGGGTCCCAGTATCTGAGAGAACTTCGAGGAGGCTAGATGCGGCCTTCTTCTATAATTCTCCTGTTCAAGACATTATTTGCGCAGGCTCGCAATGCACAGGCATTATTTTACCAACTGAATATCAGTTTTCTCTTCTCCCCCAAAGAATCTACACTAGCTAGTTTCGGTTAAGCCAATTATCATCATTTGATTCCGAAGGCGATAATGTCCTGTAAAAAGCCAGCTAGGAGGCATAACTCATTCTTACTGAGATCCAAATACTTTTAGGTCCTTGCAGTTTTAAAGTTCCTAAGTAACTTTTCAGAATGATCCATTTCCGGAAGATTCCTACAGACTGTTCCCAGGAGAACAGCGTGCCAAAGGTTTAGCTGAACGTCTTCCAAGTTTCGAATTTTGAGGTTAACAATTCGGTTCCACCCGACTCACCATAGTTTTCGAAAGAAACTTAAAATTATGTTCAGAGTTAGAATAGCTCGGACGAGTTCGTTAACGGGCCTAATCAGTTGAATGGCAACAATGCTGCCACAACTTTGTATGAGGCTCAATTTTTACCAATTTTTTTCGATTTTTGATATCGCTAAATCAAGTGGAACATTTGTTTATAGTGAGACTTCATCTAGTGAAATTAGAATGTAGTTGTCTGGAATTGTGACAGTTTTCAAATATTCGACAAAGTCGAAAGAACTTCTTGTATATTTTTCATCTTTCTCAAAAGCATGGTTTAGAAGTTTGGCCAAATATTTACTAAGGTTATATAAGGGGCTTCCGAGGTATGAGACAACTGGACTCAAGGGATCATTTATCTTATGGATTCTAGGTAATAAATATATCCTAGACATAGACCATTAGTGCATTTCAACATTTTGTAAATGATTCCTCTAATTTTTCTTTTTTTATAGAACAAAGTTTTATTCTTTTAACTGTAAGTTTCGATCTTCTAAAAATTGTTGTTTTGTTCTTTAATTACAGAGCCCTGATGAAGATTTTAGAATAAAGTCGAAACTAGATGGCCTTTTTCACAAAAAGGAGGTTTTGTAAATGAATCGTCGATCTAGAAACCTGTCAAAAATCACCTGAATTTGTATTCATAAGTCTCATTATAATTCAGTGATTGAATCTCTAGTTGGCGAAATATTAAAAAAATTTCTATCTTCTAAACTCGAGCTCTAATAAACCGATTCGAATTTAGTAATTCGAGCAAGTAGAAATATCAGAGTAGAGTTCGTAGTACGAATTAGAGTGAGACAGGAGACACGACTTCCGAACCGATTTCAACCACGGATTATTCAAGAGTAGAGTAAGAGAGTCATTTTAAAGCATTCTCAACTCGAATTTCGAAATTTACTACAATACTACTAAAGGGTGTCCCAAATTAACGCAAGATTTGAATTAAATAGAAAACGCCGTTTTTAGTCTTTTGATAGTTATATTTTTATTGACTCGTAAAGTACATAGGATAGGGTTATGTATGGAATAACACATCGGACAATGGCCTCCACGGCTTTGCATGCACATGCGCACTCTTTTGTTGACATTTTCCATGACCATTCTGCATAAATGTGGCTGAATTTCGTTGATGCAGCGTTGAATCTCCTCCTTTAATGCACTGGTGGTTGTGGGCTTGTTGACATAGACTTGTGATTTCAAATAACCCCATAAAAAGAAGTCTCATGGTGTTAAATCACACGATCTAGGAGACCATGCAGTCTCATGCAGTAATTGAATTGTTTCACGGGCTGTATGACATGTGGCTTGTTTTTGGACGACTAGTGTGTTTGGCGTCTCCAAACGGATCCAGTCTCCATGAATTTTTCAATTAATCTCTTCACAGTTGACAAAGTTAAAACACTATTCCGACCATATTTTGTATGAAATTTTCGAACTGCAGCCGCCAAGCTTTCACTATTTTTGAAATATTCTTTTAATGAAGACACGTTGTTCTATCGTGTGACGCTCCATTTTTAATAACCCTATACTGTTAGCTGTCAAATTGCTTTTTTTTCAGGGTTGCCAACACTTCACTGCACAAATGGCGGCAAATTCAAATCTTGCGTTAATTTTGGACACCCTTTATATAGAATAAAGTATCATAATTGAAAGTAAAAGTCCTTCAACTTCACAAAATTTTAATGCATTCAAGCCCGAAGCGTTTCGGTTATATAAAAACCATCTTCAAGGGCAAAATTGTAAGTTAGCACAAGAAATTTGATGTCAAAAATCTAAAATAAGTGAATAATATAAAACTTACATGTCAAAACACAAAATTCACATGAAGTCTTCGAAATATATACGGCACAATGATAATTATACAATAAAAATTCTCCCGTGAATCAAAAACATGGATTAACGTTCTTGTTTCATCCCATCTAATAATCAACATTGAACATTCAAAAACAATACATGTAGTGTCATCTAAAGTGTTTCCCAATAAGATTGTAGAACTTTGTAAGGTTTTGGCGGCCATATTTGTTTATCAATTTTGACGTTCGAAGTGTCATTTTATTCAGAAAGGTTCAAAGTTTTACCATGAAAAGTTTTACGCTCACACAACGTTTGGAAATCGTCCAATTTATTACGCAAATTCGCGTTCGCCGGTGGCCACGCGAAGAGAGTTTCATTTCTGGCTGAACGGCTTCGTTAACAAGCAGATTGCCGATATTGGAGCGATTCTAATCCACAAGTGGTGCAAGAAAGACCTTTGCACCCACAAAAGATCACAGTTTGGTGTGGATTGTGGAGTGGTTGCATCATCAGGCCGTATTTTTTTCCGAAATTACGCCGGACAAGCCGTTACTGTGAACGGCCAGCGCTATAGCGACTTGCTGCGTGAATTTCTCTTCCCGAAATTTGATGAATTGGTGACGACGATCTTTATTTCCAACAGGACGGCGCCCCCCCACACATTTCGAACGACAACATGACTTTATTGCGCGATAAGTTCGGCGACTCATTAATTTCGAGAAACGGCCCCATCGCCTGGCCGCCAAGATCGTGTGATTTAAACGCCCTTGGACTTTTTTTTATGGGGATATGTGAAATCACAAGTGTACAGCAACTCTCCAGCGACAATTCAAGACCTTGAGGAGAACATTACGAGGTGTATCGAGGCCATACCACAGGAAATGCTAGGCCGAGTCATGGAAAATTGGGTCAAACGAATTAAGGTCTGCAAACGAGCTCGTGGAGGCCATTTGAACGATATCTTGTTTAAATCATAAACTTATACACCATATCTTTCGAATAAATGTTTGATAACCAAAATCGGTTAATTTGTTGTTGTTTTATTCAATTTCAAAGTTCTATCAAGCTTATTGGGAGACACTGTACACATATTAAGATTCAACAATAAAAACGAGACAGACATCGAAGAGAACTCTACAAACTCAATCAAATAATTTAATAGACTTAGCTGCTTTCTTATAGTGGGAGTTGATTTGTTCATTTGAACAATCTACATTCTAACTCCAACTTGGCTATTTCTCCCTAATATATCTAATTTATTGCTTTCGTTTACGTTATTAAATTTTACATAACGTAAACAAAAGTAATAAATTAAATATATAAGAGAACATAGAAATAGCCAAGGTGGAGTTAGATCCAAATTGTAACAAGCACCCGAAATAAACTCTCGACACTGCTTTTTCGAATTTTTTTGGTGAAATCATTTGATTAAGCTAACGTGCTTGATATAAAACAGTTTATTGATAATATAATTTGAATTGCTCAACCAAAGACTTCTAATTCTATATACGATCAATTTAACTAAAATACTGGCAAGACTAATCAGAAATGATTACACCGTTGACTACCACAAACGTATTACAAATGTAGATCACCGGTAATTATATACTAATTTCCGTAACCAAACTACTTATTATGACAGACAGAGTGCAAGATGCCAGGTATTTTTCACTGAAAACGATTTTTTTGAAGCATGCCCGCAATGTGCTGCTATAAAACGAATTTTTCACGGTAGTTCCAATGTAATGGTCTTCCAATGCACGTGAAGGCTAGTGAGTAACACGTAAAAACAGTTAATTTGTTCGGAAAAGATAATAGATGACATTCCGGCAGCATATGTTGAGAAATGAGGGAACCATAGGAGGAACGTACCTACTATGAGATACCTACAATTATTTCAATTTTTATATGCATGATTTCAGAAAGTCAATTAAAAAGAACCATTTGATCTGGAAATAATTCGACGAATTACAGACTGTAAAACGTTAATAGCTTTGAAAACGGCCTCCATGATAGACACAGTGAAAATAATACACAGTATCATAATAATTTCAATTTGTATCATCCCCAATCTATTCGATGAATGGTATCAATTTATGTAAGAACTGCACACCTCCTCTGGAATTAAATTCTCGTTAAGAAGCGAAAATCATTTGCCCTGCAAAATCACTGTTTGAAATGATATGATAACAGAATATTTGATAATTGTAGTTAAGTTTAGTTTAGTTTAAAAGGGGTAACGTTTCAGTGCGACCTCAAGGTCTACTGTGCCCCCTTACAGAGCTGTTCTGGCCACACCCTTCACAGCTTTCCTTCCAGTTCCAGAGATCTAATGAAATCTAATAGGTATCTGTGGAAGCTTCAACGAGGCTAGTACCTCACTCTTACAAGTTTCTCGCCCAAGGCATTCTCTCCTAGGGCTCGCATTGCCAAAGCATTCCGTGACTAGTTTAATGAGTGTTTCATCCTCCTCCCCACAGAACCTACACTCGTCACTGTCCGATAATCCCATCCTCAAAAGGTGCTTCCTGATGCCACAGTGTCCTGTAAGAAAGACAGTGAGGAGGTGTAATTGCTTCTTACCAAGATCCAGATATCTTTTGGATCCCGCTGTCTCACAGTTCCGAAGGAACTTAGTGGAATGATCCATCCTTGGGAGATTCCGCCAAAGTTTTTTTCTCGGCTTTCTCCAGAAACTCCTTCTTATAGGTACATTTACCTATACCACAAAAGGGTTCTAGCCTCTGGGCCAATGAGTGTCATTCGTGCGCCCTCTTTGGTGTATTGGCCTCTTCGTTTTTTTGTTTCCCGAGTGGCCGGAAACCCAGATAAAAAAGACCTTATTTTTCTTGCCTACCTCGTTGAGTTTGTTCCGGCACTCCCAGATCATCTTTGAATCGATGGCGTATGAGTTCAGTGCTTTAATAGCAGCTTGACTATCTGAGTGTATGGCTTTATCGTACTTCTGATAGTTTTTTTCTAGATGTATATCTAGATATCTTTCAAAAGCTAAGATTTCCTCTTGAAAGACGCTCATACAGGAGCTTATCGACAGTGCACACTTGGTACTTGGCCAACTCCTGTAGAGGTTTTGGAAACATGTGTAATTCTAAGTGATCCTTGGAAAGAAATAAACATACTAGTCGTCATCTGCACGGGTCCAAAAATTTCTGGTTACGAAGATTTGGCGATTCTCCAATTTTTTTCTGCTTCGGTATTCAAAATAATTAATTTCATAATATTTTTTTGATTCTGAATATTCAATGAATTTTTTTGTCAGAGCTGAGGAGTCGGTCCTCATTTCTTATATAAAATTTATTCATAAAATATTCAAATAACCCCAGATGTAGGTACAGGTAGTGCACCTGTTTTTCTCATGAAGTCTCAATGAAAGAATTGAGAATTACTGAAATTGGTTAAAAATGTAAGGAAAAAATCCACTGTTTCGTTAGCTTTTTAGAAAGGTACCGGGTTTTTCATTATAATTTGACCCCCCTTTTAACTTTGTTAATGAAGGAGATACAAAAAATGTTTCATACAAAAGTTTCACGAAATCACTGAGGTTTTTTGATATGAGTCCAGAAACTGAAATATATACAGGGTGGCCAACATATTGATGGCAACTTCATTTTTTCAAATGGAACACCCTGTGTATTTTTACATATTTGGTTAGCTCTTTTTCCCTGATTTCAAATATGTAACATATGTTGGTCCATCTTTCTTATTCTGAGCACCACAGAGTTTCAAATTTCAATAACCATCTGGCATAGCGTTTTGGAAGTTCGTGAATATTTAAGTGGCCGATTTGATCTTTAGATTGGTAATGGCGCAGCCATTTTATGGCCATCAAATAGTCCCGATTTAACACCGTTGGGCACGTTTTTAGCCGTTTCTGAAGGAAAAAAATACTTCAGCAATAATGACAATCAATAATTTAATGATATACAATCAACCAATATTAAACCCATAATTCGGAGCTAATCCCGTCAACGAACAAAGAATAATGATAATATTGTAATGATTAGAAACAATTTTGAAGCTTTATTTCTGACTTGAATCAGTGCCATAATAATGCTATCAAAAATAGTCTAAACAACTTGAAACAACTATATGAACTATGTGTATTGAATGAAGGTGGTCATTTTGAGCAATTTCTTTAGTTGATGTTATTCTTACCATACTACAACAGTTTATCATTTTTCATTGGTTAAGTATTGTTAAGTATTCATTCTAAAATAAAACTTTTAAGTAGATTGGTTGGATATAAAGAATTCGTAGGTATTTCACATATCTTTTTATTCGGTGTCATCATTTCAAAACTTTGAAACTCTGAAAATTGAAGAACAGTGTCATTTTGAAAAAATATAGTTCCATTCATGTTGTTCACCCTGTATATCTTTCCATTGACGTTATTATTACTCCAAAATGAGCATTTTCAGTAAACGCACTCTGCCACTTGTAAAATGATTACAGATCTTGGCAGGTAGTTCTTAAAATTTAAAACTCTGTGGTTCTCAGAATGAAAGAGATAGACCAATAAATATTACATATTCGAAATCAGGGGAAAAAGAGCTAGCCAAACATGGAAAAATATACAGGGTGTTCCATTTGAAAAATGAAGTTGCCATCAATATGTTGGCCACCCTGTATATATTTCGGTTTCTGGACTCATATCAAAAACCTCAGTTGATTTCGTGAAACCTTTATACGAAACATTTTTTGTATCCCCTTTAGTAACAAATTTAAAGGGGGGTCAAATTATAGTGAAAAACCCGGTACATACGTCAACAATTCCGCAAGCAATAAATTTTCAAATATCCTCTTTTTCACTCGAGTGATCGAACCATGAGTCGCTCACGAATCACGAGTTAAAAAGAGGATTTCTGAATAACTCGAAGAAGTCTGTTACCTGTTACCTGCAGGTTTTTCGGTCATTTTTTGATTGCATGAAGGAATTATTGACGTATGTACCTTCTGAAAAGCTAACGGTACAGGAAAGTTTTTCTTTACATTTGTACACCATGTTCATAAGACTTTTTTCGAGTAATTCTCAATTCTTTTATGATTTTATGAGGAAAACAAAGGGTTTTCCAATAAGACGTGTTATTTTGATATTTGAATAAAATGCCATTTTTCAATATAAATGATCTTATGTTTATTTCATTATAAAGAAAATGCTATGCCGTTAATAGTGTAAAATAACATCAGGCAAATGACTACCACGGCCACGCTTACAGGACCATATCGTCGGCTTAATATGCAAATCACATAAGTCCACTTTTTGGCAAATTTGAAAATTTGAATTATGTCAAGGAATTTCGTGGGCACTTGTGCATAAATTCACACAAATCCAAAAAAATCTACTAGCTGATGAAACTTGCAACAACGTTATCTAAGAATTTAAAAAAAATCACTTAAGCACATCCACAAATTTACAGTTTTTTGTCCTCTCCTGTAAACTTTGGGTTTTGGTTCTTATGTAATTTGCATATTAAGGCGACGATATCCTTTTAATAAAATTTTACATAACCAAATCGCAAAGTGGTTGCCCTATGTCCTCGATAGCCTCACGAATTCCATCTTTGAGGTGTTGAATCGACGCTGGGCTATTGGCGTAGTAATTATCTTTCGCGTGGCCCTGAAGGAAGAAGTCGCAAGGTGTTAAATCACAAGATCTCGGTGGCCAATTGTGATCACCTCTTCGAGAGATAACACGGTCCGACCCAATCAGCAAGGACACGAAGTTGTTGATGATCGGCCGGCTTGAGTTCTTATGTTAACTGAACTTTATAAGCCTTCAGACCCGGGTCTTTATGCGGAATACGGTGTAATGACGCTGGTAGAATTTCTAATTCCAAAGAACGACGAGGAATGGGGAAACCTGGGTTTTCTTCAACACTTTCGGCTACAGCAGCAATATTTTCGGCTGTTCTTGAGCGACGTGCACGGGTTTCATTCTTCATATCACTTACTTGTCCAACAGCTCGAATTTTTTTCACCATTTTCTTTATTGCGGTCCGACAAGGTGCTTCACGACGACTCAAAAATTTTCGGGTTTTACGAACCGTCTCTGCCAAATTTTTACCATTGTATAGTGAATTCCAATAATTTCAATGCGTTCTTGAAGCGTGTATCATTCCATTTTTATGGCGTAGTTTCTACTTGTCAAATGTCAAAAAACGACAGCTTCAAACGTGACATCTACCGAAATAGTGGGCTATTCAAAATAACACGTCTTATTGGAAAACCCTTCAGTTTATTATATCGACTTCGGAGGATCACGTCGAATCACAAAACACCCACTACAATTTAAGACATCAGATATTTGACACCCAATTCAGGGCACAATAAGAAACAAAGATTATCAGCGACTACTGGGTGGTAAAACGTTAATAGCGTTAAAAACGGCCTCCAAGATAGACGACAGTGAAAATAACGCGCCGTGAAGGATGCGGCTGGTCCTGCCCGGCTCCTCTCTCGTGTCTTAGCGGTCGCGTTATTTTTATTTCAGTGCTGCGGGTATAACTCCGGAATCCATAAAATTCGGTCTGCGACTCTATACAAAATTATTGTAATAAGTAGTTATATCTGTTCGTAATTTACGACAGTATTCAGACCGCTGTCTCGCAAATCACTGGTCGCGGATTCTGAAAAATCGTAAAACCCTTTTCTCTAATTGTTAGGCATCGCGGGCTTAGCTCTTCGCTGAATTACAACACTTGACGGGAAGTTCTTGGGAAACAACAAGTGGAGGGATTTTAAGAAGCTAGGGATTTGTTTCACAATAGATATGAATTTATGGTCATCTTGTCGTAAAATTAAGTAGACATTTCAATCTATAATAGATAAATCATATGAAGGGGTTCAAATAAACATATTATTCTAGTGAAGTGTTATTGAAATATTATTTGAGATATTTCCATCTTTTTTGCTACTTGTATCGAACGTTCAGAACACTTGAGACTTGAAATTTTCAGTAAAGTAACTTTCGTCATTCCTTTAAAATGTTCGTCGTTTTCGACAATTGATAATTCGGTCTACGACTCTATACAAAATTATTGTAATATTAGTTTTATCTGTTCGTAATTCACGACGTTATTCAGACCGCTGTCTCGCAAATCACTGCTCGCGGATTCTGAAAAATCGTAAAACCCTTTTCTCTAATTGTTAGGCATCGCGGGCTTAGCTCTTCGCTGAATTACACCTGACGGGGAGTTCTTGGGAAAAAACAGTGGAGGGATAGATAGATATGAATTTATGCTCATCTTGTCGTAAAATTAAGGAGTCATTTCAATCTATAATAGATAAATCATATACAGGGGTGCAAATAAACATATTATGCGAGTGAAGTGTTATTGAAATATTATCTGGGATATTTCCATCATTTTTGCTACTTGTATCAAACATTCCGGCTATCATTCGCCAGCCGCCGGCGTCATCAGAAGAACACTTGACTTGAAATTTTCAGAAAAGTAACTTTCGTCGCTCTTTGAAAATATAAGTGCTGATTCACAATGGACGTAACCATAACGAACACGTAAACGTACTTTGTCCGTGAACGTAATGGTGTTCAGAATGGACTTTGGGCGCAGTAGCAAATTATAGACGTTTTTGTACCTTTATAATAAGAGTTCTATGAATTTTTTGACAATTGATTATTGTGAAGTGTTGTCATTAATTAAAAATGTATGAAGTATTGAGTCTGTTTTTATTGAGACGATGTTTGAAAAAAAGAAAAGAAATTGAAGAGCAAAATTCTAAAAGAAGAAAAAAACGACGTTGGTGGGTTAGAACAAATTTCTATAATTAAACGTTAGAATTACGAACTACCATAAGCTCAACGTTAAACGTCAAAATTACAGAGCCTATTGTGAACAGTTCCATATATGAGTTGCATTGGTTCAACTTTGCGTTTTTCGTTTACGTTTCGGGAGTTTTATGGTTAGGTCCATTGTGAATCCAGCATTTTAGTCGTTTTTTACTTTTGACAATTCGATCTGCGACTCTATACAAAATTATTGTAATAAGTTGTTATATCTGTTTGTAATTTACGACGTTATTAAGACCGCTATCTCGGAAATCACTGGTCGCGGATTCTGAAAAATCGTAAAACTCTTTGCTCTTATTATTAGGCATCAGAAACTTAGCTCTTTATTGAAATACACTTGACTTTCATAACTTTTGCGGGTCTCACACATTTCTTTCTGACAGAATTACCGCAAAAGAGCCAAATATCATTAAAAACATATTACGGTTTTTACAACTCTCATTGTCAACTTGACTTTTTCCTCACTTGTAATAGAAGGGTCTTGTCACGATCGCCAACTGTTAAATATTTCAAGAAATATATTCAGTATGCACGGATAAAGTATAGTATGCTACTAGCGTATAATGGCTGTTATTCGCTCGGTGATTTAGCCCACTTGACCACTTGCCTACGGCTCGTAGCCTAAACTTCACCTCATGAACAAGCTCGTTGCATAATATACCATTTTTTGAGTATTTGTACGCTACAGTGGAAAAACAAGTTTAATTTTTGATGAAAGAATACATTTTTCATTTCCTAATTTTTTATGAATTCAAGTGTTGCTGGTGTTTTTCCATAGCTCTCATGCTCTCTATGCAAACACTTCTTGCGTGTCTAACACATTTTTTTCCTGACAGAAATACCGCCAACAAGCCAAATATCGTTAAAAACAAATTACGGTTTTTTACAACTCTTGTTTTCTTATCGACAAGGTAGTATAACCTATGAAAGCGGATTTTTCAGTGGCCGATCAGCATAAAAGATGCATTTTTAATTAGTCCAATGAATTAAAAACGAAGCAATTGGACGGCAGTTTCGTGCCAAACGGAACTGCCATTTTAGACACGTTTTCGACCGACGATGTCAATTAAAATGTCGTAAACGGAACAGATATTGGCAAATAATGCATAAAATGACAAATGTTGCCGACGCCATTTCGTAATAATAATAAAAATGAAACAGTTACAGGTAGACCGACTAACATATTATTTATTTCCCTATACTTTATGTATCGTAAATATTTTTAGTTTGTGAGCAATTATACAAATTAAGTATGGTCAGCAAGGCAAATCGTAAAATTTTAATAGGTTTTTATTAATTAGCAGTTGAATAGGTTTATTATGTTCCATATTCTGCCAAGGTAACTTGTGAATCTATTACTTCGCGGAGCACCCATTTGATGGGTTATACCAACTTGTGTGAGCAAAAGATGGATATTATAAATATGAAAATATGCAAGAAATACTATAAGTGGGATTACCGGTTTAAGTCAGGGTGAGACTTCGAAAAACCAATCGGAAAATGCTTTTACAGAATAGATGAATCGGCAAAGGTTTATGGAGTTTTTTACCCGAAAAACATCGGGCTCAAGCACGATCTCATTAAAGCAACAACTTACGAGAGCAACATTTTCTCAAGATGAGTTTAAGGCTTGAACCACAAACATAAATTATTAAAAACTATAGTTCTTGAGGTTTTCGAATATGAATAAATAATTCCCGTGATTAAGAATAACGTCATCAAACGCCGAAGAGATTATTTTAAGAGGAAAAGTTCATATATTCATAGTCCTAAAACAGGTCCGCTTCCGGAATACGGGATATCAAAATTCAATTTGTTTTGGATTTGAAAATTGACTATTGCTCTGAATTTAAATTTTTATTTTTGTAAAGTCATAACGTTTATTCTTGTAAAAATCATCATTATTATGAATCCATTCTATTGGAAAAACTGTTACATAAACCTGGAGTAGAAGATTTAATTTGTCAAAAACTTGCTAGGTTTTTCATTCGTGCTATTCAACGTACCAAATAGCAACCCTGTTAAGAAAAAGGAGTGAAAATCCACTTAGACACTCCCAAGTTCTACGCCCCTGACAAGCAATTTTTGATCTTTTCTTTTTTTTACGAAGCATATTGTTTGGGTACAGCCCAAACCAAATTTGAATTCAATAGCAAAAAAAGTCAATTTTGAAATATCAAAAAAAAGTTTCTTTTGACATTCCGTATCTAGGTAACGAAGCCATTATCGACCCATGTTTATATCAACTTTTCTCCTTGAAATAAGCTCGGAAATATTTCTATTGAGTTGTGGACAATTTTTCACGGCAACAATATACATTTTTTGGAGTTGAAGCAATTTCATTTTTCCAGTGGCGTCCATATAGGTTTTACATTGAATTGTTTGTGAGAAATTATACCACACAACCACACTGCCTTTTCTCAAATAGGAATTATTCTTGAAATTCTCAATCATATATAAACAGATTTGATCTAATTTTACTTCGTTCGGTGTATGGTTTTCGCGTAAAAAAATTTTCTTGAAAAATAGCTGAAATGGATGACCATTCCATGAAAATGGATTGCATATCGGCTAAAATTCAATTAAGAAATTCAGTTGGTTCAAAAAGGAATGGGAGTCAAAAATACAATATTTACGTCGTTATTTAAAAATGTTTCATATTCATATCGCAAAACTGAATAACAATTTTTGAATAAATAAATGAAGTTAGCTTGTATAAATTTAAGTAAATTCAAAAATCATTGTCAAAACAATGGTTATAGTTAATTGTTGACTTCAACACCATAAAATGCGTCCTTTCTTTCATATTGAGTATGTCATACAAGTTGATAAGTTTTTCGAATTATTTGCTGGTATCAGTAAATAATGCGAACTTATAACAATGCGGAAATGGCGACTATTCATTACGTATAGGAGTATATGATTTCGTCAATGGATATACAGGGCTTTCACGAGGAACCTCACCCATATTTATACGGGAAACTACTGAACGTATTTTCATGAAATTCAGCACTTATAAGTATTTCACGATGCTGATGAAATCTAAAATATTTTCAAGGCATGAGCACCTCCGGTTTTTCCGGAAATGACGTCAACTTCCGTTTTTCAAATTAGAACATGCAGAAATAGATTCCTTAGAAAATTTCAAGTTATTTTGATTTAACATTTTTCAGTTTTGGTTGGAAAATTCTCTTTGAGCGGGAAAATACGAAAAAAAATCGAAAATAGAGCTCCGCTGAAACAAGAATAACTTCGAGGTTTTTGGATGGAAATTTTTCATTTTTGGGATTTTTCAAGATGTAAGATTGATGGATCCACTTAAAAATCGAAATCGCGATTCATGATACAGGGGGTGAAAAAACGCTTTCAAAGTAAGTGATGACAAAATCGTGAAAAATCAATTTTTTCAAATTAGAACCCCATTTTTTTATGGCAGATATTGAATCTACGTTAAAAAATAATGTGAGTGTATGCATCACACCCTTGCCCTAAAGTGGATATTTTCTGAGTTATTCACAAAAAAGTTTTTCGTCTTGAATTTTCAGCTATTTTTTTCCCTTCACGCCAAAAAGATGAAATTTCAGGAACTGTTACTTAAACCATGTTTTAGATTTTACTACCCTAATATGCAAGAGAAAAAAGTTACAGGTTGTTCCTAAATAGATGGCGAATTTTGATTCGAATTTGTATCGGAAACCTCTTTATTTCAACTAATCGGCCATCGGTTTTCTCTCCAGTGATAAATAAATAATTCCTTATGAACCATATGCAAAAACTTACCGTGTTTTACATTCTTTTTTAATGATAGATATCATTAATTACATCGGCCAAATTAATGATATCTATCATACCTACTTACCAGGTATTAAAATTTATAATAAATTACCAGAATGTTTTAAAAATATGAATTTGGCTTGTTTCAAGAGGGAGGCTAAATCCATGTTATGTAAAAAAGGCTATTATAGTCTAAATGAATATATGAGTGATCAGTTGTAATTTGATATCAATTTATTATGATCTTTCGGATCAGAATTTGTTAATATATACTTTTTCCTATATTTTTTGACTTGTCTCATACATTTAATGTTAAGGGGATTGAATAAAGCTTATTATTATTATATATATTATTAAAAAAAGGATGTAAAACATGGTAAGTTTTTGCATATGGTTCATAAGGAATTATTATTTATCACTGGAGAGAAAACCGATGGCCGATTAGTTGAAATAAAGAGGTTTCCGATACAAATTCGAATCAAAATTCGCCATCTATTTAGGAAACCTGTAACTTTTTTCTCTTGCATATTAGGGTAGTAATATCTAAAATATGGTTTAAGTAACAGTTCCTGAAAATTTCATCTTTTTGGCGTGAAGGAAAAAAAATAGCTGAAAAATTCAAGACGAAAAACAGTTTTTTGTGAATAAATCAGAAATATCCACTTTAGGGCAAGGGTGTGTTGTGATGCAACACTCACATTATTTTTTAACGTAGATTCAATATCTGCCAAAAAAATGGGGTTCTAATTCGAAAAAATTGATTTTTCACGATTTTGTCATCACTTACTTTGAAAGCGATTTTTTACCCCCTGTATCATGAATCGCGATTTCGATTTTTAAAGTGGATCCATCTATCTTACATCTTGAAAAATCCAAAAATGAAAAATTTTCCATCCAAAAACCTCGAAGTTATTCTTGTTTCAGCGGAGCTCTATTCTCGATTTTTTTTATTTTCCCGCTCAGAGAGAATTTCCAACCAAAACTGAAAATTGTTACATCATAATAACTTGAAATTTTCTAAGGAATCTATTTCTGCAATAAAAAAATGGTGTTCTAATTGAAAAACGGAAGTTGACGTCATTTCCGAAAAAACCGGAGGTGCTCATGCCTTGAAAAATTTTAGATTTCATCAAGTGCTGAATTCATGAAAATACGTTCAGTAGTTTCCCGTATAAATATGGGTGAGGTTCCTCGTGAAAGACCCTGTATTATTGTTAATCAGTCGATATAATCGTTCAAACTTGGATGAATTGCAATATAATTTATTTGTAGCTTATCAATTCACAATCCATTTTATTTCCAGATGCTGAGACAACATTATGGACAACTCCATCCAAGAAGATGAACTGATGATCATCATTCATGTTTTCTTCGTGAAAAACCATCGTTCCAAGAACAAAATCCGTCTCTATGAACACAATGTATTCGTCCGAATTACAATAAAACAAATTCTGCTAGAATTCGAATTATTTGTGTATAGCGATAAGTGCAGGTTATACAATTCGTCTATATTTTTCATGGTTTCACTTCAGAGCACTTCTTCTTTCAATAACAGAAATTTCATTTCCAAATTATGAACCACTAACCATTCTATAAAATGTATTGTGAACGAAAAGAAATTTATATACATCGAACTCATTGAAACTGATAATACTGATAGGAATCTCTTATCAATGATATAGATGAAGTGAAAATGATGATTGAAGAAAAAGTATAATTCAAAATAATTTCACAAAATTCATTTTGAGACTTGAATTTTTATCACTTCATAAAAAACATTTCATCCATTGTAATTCTAAAAAGTTTTCAAAATATTTCAATTGAAAATCTTCAATATCAATAGGAACAACAAATTATCATAATATAGTTAAATGTGAAACTGAATGGTTTCAAGTATTTATATGTATACAAACATAAAATGAAATGTTGACTTCCACATCTCATTTTCATTAGAACTGTTTCAAAACGCACTTTCTTCAAAATACACGACTTTGAGAAATATAGTAAAATGAGAAATACCATTTTTTCAATGTGTAGTTGCTATGTAAGTTCATTGTACAAAAGTATTGTATAAGTATAGTTTAGGTTTACTTCCTATGTCATTATTCTATTTTATGTAGGATGTGGCTCTGTGAGCCTTGTGATATATATTATATATAGTTCTAGATTCCAGTTATATGCTGAGGTATTTTTCATTATTATGTTCGTTCGAAAATGCAGTTCTATCTGCAAATGAAAGTTCCATTTTGTTACTTAATATTATGTTGTTTCAATATCCATAACATAAATTATTTGACATTTATCGTTATTTCGTTTTAATCATTGATATTGGTTGTTGAATTTGAGCAATCACACCACAGGAAGGATAAAAAATTTAATTTTTTTAGTAATATTTGCGAAATTTTGTCAAGCATTATCTTTTTCAATCGTATTATCTTCATGTAAATCATACGAGTATTATAGCATATTTTATATTTTTCCAAATTTCCAAACTATTCGATATTCTTATAATAAAACAAATTGAAATTTAAGAAATTATAATAAAGTCCTGTCATCTACATTATAAATAGTATAAATACTATATGTTGAAAAATTATTTTTGGATTTCAAAGAGAAGGACTATTCAATACATAAGTGATGATACTTATGATGATGATTGGTAACCCAATTATTTAGGACTCATGCCTATCTTGTTTGCGGGAGATCAAAATTTATGTTTGGAACAATAATATTTCAATTTCTTTATTTCTTTCATTTTCTTTTTTGGCTGAGATCCACATTACCCAAATTACATTTTGGTGATTGATCAAAATTAGGCATCATTTAAATTTTCATGTCATCACCTCTCATACATTTTTGTTGACTATATTTGTAAAAAATATTTTTCCCTGAGTTGAAATGCTCCGAAATCAATGCGAAACGAACAATTATTCTATTAAAGGGTGTCATCAAGAAGTATCAAACAATTTGAGAATAATCTTATTGTAAGCCAAGGAGTTGGTAAAAAGGTGAAATATGTTAAGTTATCTTCATTCACAGTGTATTGAAAATTATATACGAGAGCTGGAATATTCTATTCAAAATATTTGTAAGCATTATAATGTTATGGATGTAAAGGTAGAATATAAAGATGTTTAATAAGTAACTTTGTTTTGTTGAATGATTTTTCCAGGATATAATGGGCTACAACGATGAAGTAAAAGAAATATTGTTACTGAAAATGAAAAGATATAAGGCATTCCAAAAAATCAAATATCTGAATAAAGTCGAAAATGTTTATGCAGATACCTACAGATGTTTCATGTGATATTTATGAGAGAGGTTTATTTTATCGATAGATTTTGGCCTCGGATCTCTGTATTTTTTCAATAATGCCGCCACATAAAGATTTAAAATAAACAGAGCGCACATTTTGAGAAAAGAATTCACTATGAAAAAATATTATGGAAGAAGATTTCCGTAACCATTTTGTGGACATTATTTCATCATTCAGAGGCGTTAATAGTATCAACTGGAAAACTGCTGTTAAATAGAGAGCAGAAATGATTCTGTGACGACGTCTGCCTGTTCGTAGACACTTTCGATATGTCGTTTCAAATAATTAAAATTCCGAAATATTCCGCGAGAAGTATGCCTACATTTACTAGGGTATCTCTAATGAATACTCTTTCTAACCTCGTTATTGATAAACAATTTCACATTACCGTTCTCTGCCTCTAGTGTTCGAACAATAATATAATCTTGCATGGTTTCAACTCTACATACATATGCACACATCATCAAAAGCCCCCCATCAACTCTCAACTTATTGAACGTAACATGAAAAGTTTTTGTGTGAATCTCTACATCAAGAAGCTCTGTCGCACCACCAGACACGCAAAGTTTGAAAATTCCGCGGTAGTAGGGCGCATAGTGGCTTTTTACTGGAAAACGGCAGTGTTGCCCGGGACCGGTGGCTGGTCCACTCAGGGCGACATCTGCAAGGAAAGACTAAATTTTTCACGAAGGAATCGAACAGTAACTGTAACAGCACTTCGATGTCATTTTGTGAGGACTTCAGAGTAAAAAGTAAACATAGTGGTGCCATCACACATTTGTTATGCAGCCAACTAGAATATGTTCGTGAACGCGGACAATATTCCGGCGTTGCGAACTCGTGCCGTATGTTCATACGGCATTTGGGATAATTGGTCTAACCTTAGACTAAGACCGGAGACACACTTGGCGTTTTAGTCCGATCGGTTATTTTGCCGTCGACGGTACAACAAAATTGGAGCTTACACACTGGGCGGTAAAATATCCGTCTCAAGTCACAGACACAAACACGCTACCTCCGCCAATCGATCACTGACACGCAGCGAGTGCGTATCTTAAAATGAACAGAAAACAACTTTTCGCATTATAGTTATTTCGTCGTCGATTGAAGAGGAAGCGGAAGCGGAAACATTGACTTATTTGGGTGCATCAGATTAATCAAAGGAGAGAGGAAGTTGGAGCCTTTTACACTTTGTTTCCTGTTTGAGAAGAAACAACGAAGAAAATTTTTCAATTATTTTAGGATGTCGATTTCGTCATTCGATGAACTGCACAACCTACTGAAAGTGTTGTCCCACAGTACAGGCCTTTCTCGAACAAAGTTAATTAATAATTCATTGTCAATCACAATTCCATTCTGCCATAATGAACGCACTGCACACGACTCAGGTGTAGACTGGACGACGAGTGTGTTATCTTGCATTCGGTCACGTAGGCCACTGCTGGGGTAGTCGATAGAAAAACCGACGAATGTAGTGGCAGCGGTCGGCTGCATTTCTAACGACGGCGTTAAAAAATCCGATCGTCCTTTTTCCGCCGAATGTGTACGTCACCATAAGGCCGGAGACACACTTGGCGTTTTATTCCGATCGGTTTTTTTTGCCGTCGACGGTAAAACAAAATTGTAGCTTACACATGGGCGGTTAAAATATCCGTCTCAAGTCATAACTACGCTACCTCCGCCAGTCACGTAGGCCACTGATGGGGGTAGTCGATAGAAAAACCGACGAATGTAGTGGCAGTGGTCGGCTGCATTTCTACCGACGGCGTTAAAAAATCCGATTGTCCTTCTTTCCGCCGAATGTGTACGTCACCATAAGATCCCACGCGCCACTTCTGGTACGGCGTCGACGGCAAAATATCGATCGGAAAAAAACGCCAAGTGTGTTCCGGCCTAAGATCCCACGCGCCACTTCAGGTACGGCGTCGACGGCAAATTATCCGATCGGAAAAAAACGCCAAGTGGTCTCCGGCCTAAGGGTCTAACGCTTCCCTACTCTACTAACGGCTTGCGTCTGTTACAGACAATTCTGTTAGTTTGGCAACTTCGTCTGTTAGTGTCAGTTTCTTGAAGCGATGTGTTTACTGTTACTACTTTAACTTGTAGAACAAAGTAATATTTAATAATTATTTTGTGTATATTGCAGAAGGAAATAAAATGATAACTATTCAACTCAGCGTTTAATTTGAAACTGAATGTTGCTGCTACATGTGAACATTATGTTGACATGTGTTACAAAAAATAACAATCTTAATACCATAACATTTCTCCCCCTAGAAAATTTTAATATAAAATCAAAAATAGTTAATAGCCAAAACGTTCAATGGGTTTAAACTCCGTTTGGGTCTCTGTTCAGGAGTTTTATTTACACTTGCTGAACTATTCCTAAATTACTATTTACATTATTACTTCTTAAGTCTAAATCTACACAATGTTATGGTATTAAGATTGTTATTTTTGTAACACATGTCAACATAATGTTCACATGTAGCAGCAACATTCAGCTCTTCGTCGAACTCACAATGTGCTGCTAAATTTCGAAGTCTAGCTGCCCAGTCGTTTGCTGTTTCACTTGATAACTTATTAGCACTGTAGAATTTTTCTCTTTCGGCAAAAACCGAAGTTTGCGTTCCGAAATGATCGGAAAATATTTTATTAGTTCTTCGAAAGTTTTTCTTTCCGGTGCGATTGGTAGGCACAAATTGAAAATTAATCGGTAAGAATCTTCCGATAGTAAATTCAATAATATGGCACGTTTTCTCACGGGATCTTCTATATTATTCGCCGTGAAATAATTCAATAAACGAGGTTTGAAGATACTCCAGTCATTAATTTTTACGTCGAATTCACGTAAATGACCGACAAAACTCTTTTCTTCACTCATTTTCTCGTCGCCACTGTTACTACTTTAACTTGTAGAACAAAGTAATATTTAATAATTAATTTTGTGTATATTGCAGAAGGAAATAAAATGATAACTATTCAACTCAGCGTTTAATTTGAAACTGAATGTTGCTGCTACATGTGAACATTATGTTGACATGTGTTACAAAAAATAACAATCTTAATACCATAACATTTACATTTTCATTGAACATTCATGAACTGAATTGGCAGTTTATTGTTGCTTAAGAGTATTGCTTTTATTAAAGCTATGGCAAAATTACGAAAATGTTTCCATCTCACTCTAATGCTTGGTTGATTACAATCCAGTATACTATTCACGTGTAGGGGCATTTCTTACTCTGTGGCTTGGTCTAAAATCTTTAGCCTAAGCTTTGAGATGAGGACCTATAGAATAGTAGTATCTGTATTGTTAGAAAGCTGTCTCGAAGACGTCGCAAAATAATTGATATGTGATTGCAAAATAAATTTCAGCTTTTTCAACTTTATTTTCCACGTTCACTTTTTACATTTAACCTGTCAACCACTTATGGGATTACTTAGGGAAAGCAATATCAAAGCGTCAAAACTCCCTGAAATTTTTATTAATATCTCGATTCGTAGGATATGCATATAGGCGTATTGGGCAGTTGATTCAAAGAAGAGGTGGTAATACGGAATGGACTATTGAATTCGGATTTAGATATGAAAAAACTATAATTAAAATACAATGCATAATCGATAAAGTTGGATTTTGTCTCATCCTGAAGCAAAAAGATTTTCTAATAAATATATTGCAGATTAAACAGAGAGGAAAATATTATTCTCATTTCCACAATATAGATTGTTTATTTATTGAGAAAGCTATGAGGGGGAATACTTTTGACGATGTGTTAACTCGCTGGGCAATTAGGTAGGTAGGTCAGAATCGCGATTTTGATCGAACTGAGTATGGGAGAACAGGGGGAATTCCGCGCACGGGATAATTTTGTACATCGATGAGCATTTCAGTTCAATCATCTGGGAATTTGAATACAGCGCGCCATCTCGTATTTGCTTGCCTAACATTCGCTCGTGGGTGTCATTATTCGAAGGCTACATTTTCGCAGTGAGCTAGCTAGCAAATGAACTGATTGGCACATTCTCACGAAGGAAAGTCATCTCTTTGAAGTGTTTTGTATTCTTTTTGAGCGCTCGTTTTCCTTTAACTTTTGCTTATCGTTTAGCCAAATGTCTGTCATTTTCGAATTTTGATCCGATAATGGTCTCAAACGATAGGGTTTATCCCTGATGGCGATTTCGTAGTCAAATTTAATTCTGTCCGTGGGGCCGTTAGCACAATAACTTTTGAAGGGATTGTTCTAGAAACTTGAAATTTTCAGGGTGAGTTCGGTTCCCAAATGGCTCTGTTAAGTTCGTTAACTAGCTAAATCGTACAAGGTGTTCCATAAAATATGGCCATTCAAAATTTTTGTTCTCCAATATCTCAGACGAAACGGAACCCATGAAATAAAAAGTTGCGGCAATATGCAAAGAATATTGAAAAGAAGAAACTTCATATTTCCATGAAAAATATATTTTATAAACGAAGATTTATACACTGAATGTTCGTGCATAATTTTGTGGCCCAAAGTAATAACAAAACCATAGAAAATTCAATTGGAATATTGAGAAGAAGAATCTTTATATTTCCATAACAGGATATCCGATTCAAGTGATTTTTTTTGTGAATGTAGACTGTTATACTGAATTTTCATGCAAAACTTTGTTTTATTCTTTAAATATTTCATTTTTTGAATAATTTCCAATCCCATATAAAATTTTGAGGCCTGATAGCCTTATTACTCCACCAAAGAATGATCGCTCAAAAGCTCCTGCTCAGGGCTTTTCCTAAATTTTTATAATCCTAATTTGTAAATTCACATTGTATTATAATTTATTCTATGAAAATTATAAAATATAAAAATAAAACTTGTATGTTTACCAGTGCTCCAATAGCGTTAGTCATTGACTTGAATGGCCAATGGTAAATATAGCTACCGCATTTTACCCCCTGTTTACTGCAAAATCAGACTCTATGGATTTTTCTAAAACATTTTCCTTGACTACTGGAACTATCTTGAATAATATTCATCGACAAATATTTAAAAAAAAAGTTCTGCGGTGCTAAGGACAGTCATAGTGTTAGTTTAGACAAGGCAGCCGATAAAATTGTGTGTTTAACGACGCTCCGATGTAATTTTCGAGAGAACTTGGATTAGCGTTAAGTCATCTTATTATTGATATTTAATAAATCTATTGCATGACTATTTCCCTTTATATGCGTTTATTATTCGCTGCAAAAGAACAATTAATTGTATCTCGCTATTTTCCGTCAGTGATTAGGACTCATATCGGGGAATTTCGCGCTGTGCGATTGTTCAGTTTTAGTCTAATTACTGAACAGTAAAAAAGACGAAATTTCTTAGTCAATTTCTTTATTGTCACTTAACTGTCAACTCTCTTATTTTTTCAATACAAACTTGATAAAATATTAATTTCAAAGGTTACTAAGAATTCTGAATTCCAACATTCTCCACGTCAAAAAAAAATAATAAGGAACTAGTCTTCAATTTCCAATCTGCAAATTTTATGAACCGATCGCCTATATTCTCCATGGTTGGTTTTCTTGTCAACAACTCTCACTCTTTGTATGGCCCTAGTGGCCCTCGATGTAAATTTGTGATTCTGCCTAGTCGCCAAAGTGTTGGATCTCTACCATAGTAATACCCAGCAGATCTTGGAGGCACCCTGTGAGGTCTTGGTGATATTTCCTTCGGCATGGTTTTTCTTACCCTCTACCTGTTTCAAGCCACAAGTTTTTCTTTCAGCTCTCTCACCAACTTCTTGTAGTAACTTCTGTAGTGACTGCACTTATTCGAAGAAATAGACTCATCACTCTGCTTGCTAGCGAAAGAGTCATCTCTAAACTTAGGACATTGGCAGATTGCTTGGTTTTTCTCAAATGATCTCTTTTTATAACTGACCTGGTCTCGAGTTTGAGGCTTACAGAAGGTTCCAACCGTTTTTCGACGTGGTAAACTACATTTTTTCTTAGAATCAGCTTCCAAACCTTTGGATTGTAAGCTGCTTTCATCAAAGCTCTTCAATCTATAGCACATACTGCAGGGACAATGTTTTTCTGGTTCAGACCTTTCGGCCACAGCTTTTAGCTTGCACTTAACTGAGCAACATTTGTTCGATGATAACATTGAAAAACCTCCACTGGTGCTTTTGCAGCCAACTTCAATCTGGTCCGAACGATCTATACAGGTTTCGGTGCAGCTGTCCACTCCAGTTTGAAGAAGTATTCTTCTATCGGGTTCTCCTCCAGGTGTAAGGTGAGTTATTAGAAGTTCATCCTTGCATTTGCAACAACTACATTTTCTTGAAGACCTAGTTTCCATGAATTTTGGATCGTCATCTTGAATTTGAAATTTTTCATAAGTTTGGAGCATTTTTGGTTTCATTTTGGTCTTAGCAGCATTTTTCATTAGTTTGTTACGTCTGCATCGGCAACCTCGTTTTTGCGTCGTCTGATTTTCTTATAAAGCTTCATATAGTTGAAAAGATTGCTATCATGAGTGATTCGCTTCAAGGGTGAATTGTATTTCGTTGTAGTTTCAGATGAAAGTTGCACCATTACTTTCGTTTCGTTTGGTTACAACTACTACTATCCGTGGTGGCACATATTTGATTGATTGTCGTTGGGCAGTTTGTGTTAGGATATTTTCTGGTTGTTGTTCCTGTTTTAAAATTTCATTCATTTTTCGTTGACACTTATTACTTCCAGAATTATCAGATTTGTTCACTTCCATGGTGTTCAAGACATTTCGCATTTCAGAAATGGTTGAACATTTGAAGCTTTCTGTACGATCATTATCATCATCTGGTGCACTGATATTAACGATTTCATCTGACGGTCTCCTTCATCCAGAACTTCCTTAGTACTTCGACTCACTTCATTACCTAAATCTCCCTTCTCTGAAATGTCTTCCTCTTGTTCCAATTCCTCTTCTAACTTCAACAGTCTGAATGCTTTTTCTAGTTCCAATTTCTTCATTTCTGTTTCCAATTCGATCCTTTTTCTCGCAATATGATACTTGAAACTTTCACAGTTCTCAATCTTCCTTTCGACTTTTCGGCTTTTTTCGACACAACTGACTCCGGTTTATCATTCACCTCATTTTTCTCTGTTTCGACCTTAGAAGGAGAAGGTTCATTTCCACTATCGTGTGTTTGTCCTCTTTCCATTTTCCAAACTGGTCGGGCACACGAAGTCTGGGATAAAGTCTTTCTAATTCCTGCTCCGCTCCTCTTAGGTCTTTCGGTTATTCATTGTCGGGGTCACCAAAATGTTCAGTTTTAGTCTAATTACTGAACAGTAAAAAAGACGAAATTTCTTAGTCAATTTCTTTATTGTCACTTACTGTCAACTCTCTCTATTTTTTCAATACAAACTTGATAAAATATTAATTTCAAAGGTTACTAAGAATTCTGAATTCCAATAGCGATTTTACCCGTGTGGATTTTCTTACTGATATTTAGTATTTGTTTTCCGTTTTTTAATAATTTATCATGCCTCGCTTTATGCCCGGAAAACCGAAAAGTCTAAATGGACAGAAAATGAACTCAAAGCAGCTTTAACTGCCATACAATCTGGGTGAACATACAAGAAGATGGTCCAGAATCCACTCTACGTGACAGACTAAAAGTCAATATAGGTGATTGGTTCAAACTTAGCACAGCAGTACATTATACAGACGATATGTGTGCCAATACTGAAAAATGAAAAGTAGACAATAAAATCAATTCTTTGATTATTTTTTTGTACCTATTCATGGAAATTTGTTTTATTTACATCGTACTTGGTTTCACCTAAACAATAAAATATATTTTTTAGTTTCTCAGCTATTTATATATGCGCATAATTATCCCATCGCATGCGCGGTGGAGGAGTATCGCGCGAAGAGAGTTTTAGAATTATTAATTTTTTCTTGATTACAAGATGTACCTTTTTCTTGCGATGATAAGGTTCCAAATAGGTCAAAGATTCATCGTTAAATTATAAAAGTTTTTGTGTATATTGGAATGTTTTTGTGAGCATTTTCCCTTATGTCGGTGGAATTCCCCCTTCCTCCCCTACCACAAGGTTGCGTTATAAACTCTCAGAAACTATTGAGCTTTTTAATCATAAAATGGTTATAACGGCCATATTTTTGTAATGATGATAAAATTTCTACTTCCTCACTCTCTTGAGAAGAAATTAAGGAGGATACAAACTCTGACAAGTTCTACATGGAGAATCGAATTGTCTCAGATTTCGTCGATTCAATAGAAAGTTTCGTTTCGAGTTTGGTTTACAATGGCGATATTTCAAATCCATATTCTTTTGACATTCATGGGATGTTTGGGTGTTTTAGGTTCTAATCTTGATAGACTTTCGACACCTCTGTGGAGAAGTTTTCAATACATTTCGCGCTTTTCTACTAACGGGACTGAATTAGAAGCAGTAAAAGTGATCGTTAAATTCTGGCTAAGTTCGGCAGCGAACAAGGAAGTTCGATAATAAAGAATAATGGCTGAATTTATCATTTATAACTTGATCAGTATAAAGTTATATTTCGCGGGAAGAAGAAAATATTTTATTACAAAATAGGAAAAAACCAAGCTTTCAATTGCTGACATGAAAATACAAGAACTTAAATAATAAAAGTTAGCCAATAAAATTGGTTTATAGGCGATAAATTTTCTGTCATAAAACCTCCAACTGTTGGGCTAGCTTGGAACTTGATAGCTTATCTTGACTGGAGTGGGTGAGTACCTTTACTTGTTCCAATTTTACCTGTGAAATTCGATGTGAACGACGAAAATCCTCTAGATAATATTGATCACGCCTCGAGGAATTTTATATGTAAAGGGTGAAATTTTGCACTTTTCAAAGGATATATGAGTTGCCCAGACAGTTGAAAACTTCTTTCAGATCTTCGGACTTAATTTTAATGGAAAACTCATAGTTGACAATAGTTTCAGCCTGACAGCTTTTCTCGTAGACCCTAATGAACACCTAGATCAACAATTGAATGTTGACTTACTATTCAATAGAGACCGGATTATAGGCATATATGCTATTGCATATTTGAGACGTCTTCAGCGGTATTTGCATATTTTAGCTAAGATCCAGTTATTATGCATATTTTCGGTACGTATTTCCTTCCCTGCGTTCAGAAATGCGATAAAAGTGCTGAATCCGTCCAAATTCCACAAAATATGAGGTCTATCGAGTAATAATACTAATAATTGTGACTTTTTTCAGATTTGCAAATTACTTTCATCGCATTTCGAAACGCAGTATTAGTAGCGGAGCGCTACGAAAGTATCCAAATAATGAGTAAAATACGCCAAATGAACTTCATGTTGCCATTGGCATTTCCAAATAAACTTCAAGAAAAGTTTGAAAGGAAATCCAGATTTCGAAGATTTGTCTCTTATCGAGAATTTTATTAATAGGAGGGCAGAAATGTTACCTGAAACTATAAGGGAGAACCTTCCTTTGTCTAAGGGGAGAACATATAGCACCAAGGTTCAAATTCTCCCCAGATACATCCATGGATGTGTAGCAAACCTTTTCCACATACAAAAATATTCAAAATTAATCATTTGGAACAATATTTAATGGTAAACGTTTAAAAACATTTAATTAAATTTTAATACCATATTACTAATAGTTATCGATATGTTGATTTTTAATGATAATAACCTTTCTGTTTTTTTTGTGTTTTCCCCGAAATCATTATTCAATATTGGATATTCTGCAAGTTTTCTAGCATATTTTGCCTATTTTCGTAAATATTTCAAGCATTCTTTATACATATTTGCATTCATATAACAACGCTTTTTGTTGCATATAATCCAGTCTCTACTAATCAAGGACGAGCTTATGTTTCTTTATTCTCAATTTTCGTCGATTTTGAACTATGGGACCTAATATTAAAGGGTAATTGAGACTTTCTTGCACATGGAGGGTTATGGAACACTAGATATCAAGTGAAAACAAGACCTGGTTCGATGAATCCTCATAGTCATAGAGCAACTTCATATAAAAGGGTCTCTAATAACGAGAGTCATTATTTAACAAATCGACTATTGTTTTGTGACACAGAGCTCATTTTTCCTATTCTTTAAGGTTTTGAGTTTTTTTTTCATTTTTTTTCCAGTTGTGATATCAGGATATTTAGTCAAACGATAGGGAAGGAAAGAATTAAATCAGTTTCGATATTTCAGAGCTTTTTGCTGGGGCTTTCATCCCTGTGCCTCGTTCACATTTTCCTCTGCTTATGCCAAGAAAAACACTTGCTTTATTGTCAGATATCACATAAATTTCTTGGAACTTCTTCCAAAAAGAATTTACATATATTAGATATTTAATATTTTTTCATTTTGTGGATTGTTAGTTTTTTCTTGGATGGAATAAATCATTTTTGGGAATGTATGAAGGTTTTTTTCTGAACTATCATTGAAATATTGACGGAACGATCAAATCATGATACCGCTAACTACTACCATCAACGAAATTTAATGAAAAAAAATTATTTCGATACAGTCGTTACAGTCATAATTGAAACTAATATTCATTTTCAGATGAGTATATTCAGACAGTTCTTGGAGAAATATATGTTATAATTTGACTTCAAAGATAATAGGGGTAAGGGAAATAAAACAGTACAAGAACGTGTTTCTTTCATCTGAGATGATGTGAAAGCGAATCCGCCAATTAGATTTGAATCGACAATGGTGGAAGTTATTGAAGGTATCGTGAACGACATCTTTCGGAAAATATCCCAAGCTTGAAGATTGTGGTTCTCTTCAATCAATTAAGTTTAAGTATCGAAATAGTAACTTCCTCTGCAGATGTCCCTCATGTTAACGTTTCTTTAAATTAACTATATTCTTGAAATATACCATATTTTCGGAATATTTAGTCACTGTAGGATTTTTTATTTATTCGCAGAACTACTAGAAGGATCGGGTTAATTTAGATACTCATTCTCAATGATTCAATGACCAAAAGAAAATTTTTTGATTGGTCGATTCACAAGTTGATAAGTTTTCAATCAGACATAATAATTAACAAAGTGATATTATGTTATGTACATTCATATATGTAGAATTGACTACTCATTTTCAAGTTCGAGTTCGAAATTTGACACAACTCACTGAACAAATTAAATATCATCTGTTTTTGTCGATTCATATACACTGAATAATATATACTGAAAAAGATGCGAACCGAGTCGTAATAGGATCAAAATTTCAATTCTTGTTTCGACTTCTTTAATAGACGATTTTTGGCTGAAAATATCTTATGACAAGAACTGCCTGTCAGAAAACACCACATGAAAAAAAATATCTATGAATAATGGAAAATATGAAAATTTACCAAAAAAAACTACTCAGGACGAATCTGGAATTTATGAACAGAAACAGATTCTAATCATGCAAAAAACAAAATCGTTGATTATGATATACGATGACTGATAAGCAATGTTCTGAACCGTCAACCCAAATTTATTTCGATACAGTTGACTTAGCTTCGAAACTCAAAAGACATCTTTCACAGTATATGGTAATGTGATATCGTGATATAATTTAAGATATAGTTTTACGATAGCTGGAGTATTGTCATCCCAGTGGATCTCTCAATAATAAACTCAACCGATATCACCCAAAGTATTCAAGTAAGTTCAAAAATTGAATCGAGAGTCCCAATATTTCTTGGAATTTCTTTAATTCACCGATTCAAAAAAATTTCTGAAAATTTGTGAATTACCATTACTCTTGAAAAATATGAAGTTTCAGATAATTATATCAAATTCATAGTCTTCAACCCATTGGGTCAAATTTATTGTGAGTAAAACCAATCTCGTCGTTTAAGGTCTTCTTTGAAAATATGTTTGAAAATTTCAAATGAACCAAAACAGTGGCACCCTGATTTCTTATTCACAGCTAGCCAAAAGTAAGAATAGCGAGGTAAAAAGTGGGCTAGGAAATATTAGAAATAAAAGAAGATATAATTTATTATGCAAATAAGAATAATTCGACATATGCACATTAACTTACATTCAGACTTAAAAGATTGAGATTAAATATTTTTACATATTCAATAAATTTCTTACAGAATAATTAAATTGGAGAATATTTTTTATTAGTAACAATATAGGTAGAATATAAACATTTTCTGGTCGAAAGTGGAAAACATCTAACCCTTCGATTGATGCAGAACTCATCATCATTTTATGAATTAGAGGCCTAAGAAAACTTTTTTTTATTTTGAATAATGATCTTTGAATAATATACACTAGGTATTTATAATATATTTCTTTTTTTGTTGAATTTTTTGTTTGGTCGGCCTGAACTTCTTTTCGAAGTTTCATCTAAGACATACTCATATGCAAAGGATCAAAACTCTAGTGAGCAAGCTTCAGTTCTTTCTCATATAACGTTGGCCTGATTATGATGAGTTTAAGCACTATCAGCATTGTTTAGGGATATTCTCCTTAAACAATGCTATCAGCAATGAAATGAAGAATGAAGTTATCCAAAAAAATTCAGAAGGCAGTCAAACTCATTAGAAATTTTTAACATTCTGAAAACGAACGTGGTTTTGATCCATTGTAACAAAAAATGCCACTATATCCTTTTTACGATGTCCCTCTGAAAAATTATATCTTTTCATGCAAGTATACGCTCAACGCACGCAAACTAAGACGAACTATTGTAATATGGAGATATTGTACCTAACTTACAAATAACGCTTGCAATTTGTTATTTTACTGTGATATTCATCACAGCATCATCTCAACGCTTGTTTTGAGACAGACCTTATGCGAAACCACCGCGTTTCCCTATACCGCACCCCCGGTGCGACACTGTCACTTATGCAAAAAATGCAAAATTGAGTTAAATATGTATTAGTTGTCCTAAAGCACCCCTTTACTTGGTGCAATAACGTTACTTCTGTAGTACGCATAGTTTCCTAAGACAGTGTCTTTGTGGTTTTGGCGCGAAACATGGTTACGCTGGGAACTACACTGTTACTAAGGTAATTGTGTCATAATATTTTCTAGATTCTGGAGCAATAGTGACCCAAGATACAGTAGTTGCTACATTATTTCTCCAATATTTAAATATTTTTGAACTACATCAATGAAAAACTGTTAAAAAGTTTATGTTCATTTCGAAGAGTTTTTGATTACATATATAATTAACAACTGTGCATTATTTGATTTTAAATAGAAATCAGTAAACATTTTGTACTCGTTTTTCATAACTCAGTGTGACACAACTACAGTTATAATTTTTCGATAGTGCCAAAACGTCACTCTTGAGAGGGTTGAAATGTTTAAGTAACCGTATAGTAAATTTTTTACGGTATTTAGTGATCATTATTCAACCAAAAGTGAAGTTAAAAGCTATTTGTCTCATCTCTATCTTCTATAGTTATTGTTTTGTGACGTGTCAAAGTTTAAAAAGCTTCTCCTGAGAAACTACATTTCTGCATAAGTGACAGTGTCGCACCGGGGGTGCGATACAGTGTATTTGGTCATGACTCAGCGATAAATTAAGGGTATCAAATATACCTATTATTTTCGACGAAAACATCAACATTGAAAAGATTACCCCCTTAGTTATGGAGTAGCCCCCATTTTAAATTTACTTTTTTATTTTCGTTGACCCTTCCAAGATTATCGATTCTTTGGACATAAAGGTCAACACCTACATCATTTCTGTAAGTTACATTATTTTAGAGTTGTTGCTGTTTGAACATGACCACTACGCGAGCGGCCCAAACTTTTTTGTTGCTACAAGTCGTCATGAGGGCCACTGCCTACCTACAAAGCAGAGGCGGTCATTTAGAGCAATTTTTATTATCAATGTGTGTAGTTTGATCATTAAAAATTATCGAAAGTACAATACTGAGTTTTTTTTATTTTGTCAATTTTTAAAAGGTCATGTTCGAACAGCAATTACTTTCTATTTATATAACTTACAAAAATTATGTGGGTATCGTTTTGTAGCTAATATCCTTGCGTGTCAGCTCATTGAAAAAAATTATACTCCCATGTTCTAGTTCTGGTACTTTCGCGGATTTACTAAGAAAATCAGTAAATATTATTACTAAAAATTTTTTAAAGAATTTTTTATGACATTTCTAAGTTGAACATTTTCATATTGTTCCACTTCAATAAAAGGTGGTAGTATCATCTTTCAAAAAACATTTTTTTTTTCACATCTGTAGGACCTTTATGTCCAAGGAAATAGATATTATTTGGAAGGGTCAACTAAAATGAAAAAGTAAATTTAAAATGGGGGTCACTCCAAAACTGAGGGGGTAAACTCTCCAATGTGGGTGTTTTTGTCGATAAAATTAGGTATATTTGATTCCCTTAAATTATCGCTTAGTCAATGAACAAGCACACTGTCTCTTCATCTACTTTAGACACTCGCTGCACTGTGACTCTCAGGCGTCTATGGCAAGCCCTCATTGAATAGAAGGCCAGTGTTTCAATGGGGTGCCGAAACGAAAACTACAAGTTTGTTGGTGGCTCACAAAGCCCACATCAAAACCCCCACAATTATTGCCACATGCTTTCGCACTTCTTAAGACTCACGTTCTAATGTCAACTTTGACAGTTCGAAGTTAGGTCTTGTGGTAAACAATTTGTCAAGGATAGATGTTATCGGCAATTATTATATTGTTACATATTGCTGAAATCATGTAAAATTCGTTGAAAAATCGACCAGAAAAACAACTATTTATCTAGTATTCATGAAAAATATAATCACATCATACATTACAAATTAACTCTGGTAGAAAATTCATGACACTAAAAATTATCACAACTAGGGAGTTTACCTTGGGACTCAATACTGTAAAATCATGGTAAATTCTTCTTTACCGAAGAGAAAATAATAATATTAAAAGTAAAATGAAAATTCGTAACATGAGCAACATTATTATAATAAATTATTTTAGGATTATCATGGAAATGAAAGCCCCTAAAATATAATTTCTTTCGATTCCATATAATTTGGCAACTTAAAATTTAATGAGACCTTTTAAATAAGGAATAATTCTATTATTTCAGGCCACATCAACTTATTCAGTCATCGGAGTAAATATTAGAAGATCTTTCGTAGTAATTGAAGACACATTTAATTGTGGTAAATCATTTCTTTGAATGGGAATTCTTTGAATTTCAGGTCGAATACACCAGGTATTCCAGCAAGTCTGTTCCAATCACGATACACTTACACCGGTATGCCGACGCGCATCGAGAAGTGACGTCACTGCGGAGCCTTTCCATTGCATTAGCGTTAGAACTCAAGAGAATAATTGGAAAAATGCAATTAATCGCAAGTTTCATTGAAAATGCAATTAACTAACAATTAATTTCAAATGAAATTTCTCCGATGTCTTTGTTGATTCTAAAAGATATCAATGAAATTGTATAAATATGAATGTAAGTGAAAAGTACCTATTTGTTACTACAGAATAAATCATTGGAGGTTCATTAAAAAACTTAAAATAAGTGAAAAATATTTAATCATTTCTAGGGAAATTTCAATGAATTTCACTTATAATTCGTGAATTTGAAAAGTTTTTTGTCCACTTTTTTTTCATATTCTGAAAACTGATCTTCTCATTTAGATCCCTGTCTTAAGTTGTTACGGATTGTGCTCAAGCAAAGAATAACATCGAATGAAATCTGAACGTCATTTTTCAGTTTTGCAACCGTGTTATCTTCTAACACTTTGAAAATATTTTTTCCTCAGATAATGAAGTACTGACGGGATACTTCCGACTTCGGAAAGCAAAAGTACCTTATTTTGAATCCCTTTAAACTCTTCTGTAATTCTTACAGCCAAAAAACTGCGCAATTAGGCATGAATGCAGGTATTATAACAATAATAATATAACTCCACTTTCATCTCGCTCCTCAATGACGTAGATAAGCGCGCCGGACGAGTTTAGACTCCGAATCTGGCATACCGGTGTGAGTGTATCGTGGTTCCAATGGATTATCTCAGTCATTTCGGGTACAAATTTGAAAATTTCATGTTCATGCAATTCCTACAAGGGACCTACATTGGTAAAAAAAAATTGGAAGTTCGGTTTGACCGGAAGTGACACTGATTTTTCATTGCATATTGTACCTTGTAATTTTTTTGCAATTATTGATTTCTACTAAGAATTATTTTTTTGACGTTGTATCACACTTTCGAATCGATGTAGAAAACGTCAATTGAAATTTCAAATTGGAAGAATTGCAGTAAGCTACGATAATTTATGAATTTTTATTTCGAATTCAATAATAATCGATAATCTATGAAAACATGTGAATACATTATTTTTTGCATTTTTGACAGTTCTTCATAGTGTGCGTGTCAGAGTGACTAACATGCAAAACTGAACCACTGTGAGAATGAAATTTCAATTGACGTTTTCTCCATCGAATCAAAAGTGAATTACAACGTATAATACTCAATATTAAGTAGGAATAAGAAATTGTGAAAAATTCAAGGTGCTATATGAAATTAAGAAATCCGTGTCACTCCTGGTCAACCTGAAGTGACTTTCAATTAACGTCTTTCTCAGATGCAGGTACTTTGAAAAAATTTCAGAACATGAAATTTCAAATTCTTTTTTTTGTCGTCTTTTTAATGAGAAGATCCATTGGAACAGGCTCAATGGTAAACCTGGTACAAAAAGCTAACCGCTCCTTCTAAAACTACCCCTTTAGAAACTGAAATAAATCAAACGATATACGTGAAAAATTTCTTGAATTCATTCATTCGTGACAGTGGAGAAGAATTTGACATTGAAAACTTCTGATACGCAGAGTCGAACTGAAGAAGAAAATATATATAGTCCGTTCACGAAAGGTTGAGCCGTCGGTTGGCCATGGAAATTTGGCATATTCCACTGTGTATATTAAATTTAGGTTATGTTCTTGTCAGATTGATTCGCAATGTTGTTAATATTGCATAGAGTTGTCTGATAACTCGCAATCTCGTCGAACGAGGCCGGTTACATTCGGCAACGTTGACTTTATTTTACGTGATGACAGAAATACTGCCAACTTCAGATAAATAAAAAAAACACCTACTATGTGCTCAACCTTTCGTGAACGGACTATATCTTCTTTTGAATTTCAGGTGTGAACACTGACGAACTCAACTACCTATACATGAAATGGTTATAATAGTCTTTCTGCGAATATCGCCCCCCATTCATAGCATTTCTGATGACAAGGCAACGGTATGCATAATGCAAATAGTTGTAAAAGTGCTAAAATGTTCTATATCCAGAACGAATAGTTATTTATTATATAATGGAAATAGTATTAGATTTCAGCTCGAGGTTATGTTGTCTCCCGACGCGAAGCATGACCTGTCAAGAGATATAAAAGGTCAATTTTTTTCCGTTACAGAAAAAACAGTATTTATTATTTCGTGAAATATTCCAATGAAGTGAGTATAGTCCGTCCACGAAAGCGTGAGCGCATAGTAGGCGTTTGTTTATTTATCTGAAGTTGGCAGTATTAGCTGTCATAACGTAAAATAAAGTCAACGTTGCCGAATGTACCCGGCCTCGTTCAGAGAACTCTATGCAATATTGACAGCATTGCTTATCATTTTGACAACATAACCTAAAATTTTAATATACGCAGTGAAATATGCCAAATATAATGGCCAACCGACGGCTCAAACTTTCGTGAACGGACTATAGGTACATTAGTGCTAAGAACCCATGTAATTTGGAGCTTCTTTGTAGAAGTACTGATGAGCTTCATAACTGCGTGTTATCAAAAAACTGCACGAGTTCAAGTTCTGGAAAAAATCGACACCGGAGGTGGGGAGCTTTTTCACCAAAAATGAAAATGAATGAATGCAGTTTTTCAATGTGTGAAATTCAGGGGAATATTTCCCGACTAACCTGCCAATTTTTCTATAGTGCATATCACTAGTCAAATGTCAAATCACCCATAAATATTTTGAAAATTATTCCGAGTCGAAGATAAGTGAGAGAAAAAAAATTATACGCATTCATTTGACCTCGTGGTGTATTCGATAGGAAAATTCCACACCACATGAGTTATTACCTATATTTCATTAGACATAGACATTTCAATCAATGTCTTTATAAATGTCAAAAAACTTTCCAGTATAATTCGCTGTTGTGTACTCACGAGGAGAAAATTCCACGGATATTGATCCCTTGTGATAGTGATCTGTCAAAATATACGTTTCGATTGGTAAAAATTACAGGTGTGATTTTGCGAGGCTTCACTTCTAGAATTTTTGAGGAGGAAATTATTCACCGAAAGTTTTATAGGAAAAAGTTTATATGTTCTTTTTTATGTTCCATATAAATTTTTTGTACCCCTATAATTGGATAATGGCGTCACGAGATCGGCAATGAAGTAAATTCATTTGGGGAATGCCACATCGCATCCCAAATTCGAATGTCTTCAATGGGGAAAATAGCATCTTGTAAAATTCTTAACTTAGATCAGATCTAAGTGGAAATAGAAGTGTAAAACATAATTTCATAATTACGAATTCAGTAATATTAACTGTTTATTATGACAATATTTACAATAGAAAAACCAACCAAACGGAATACAGTTGAGGAAATAGTATCGTGGTAACCTATGGCAATCAATTGAGAAACGACATCTTGCCGACATTTCAACATGATTACACAGGTTGTTTCAAAAATAAGTGATTCGCTATCTAGGATAAATTAAAAAAACTGAAAAAAAACTGGGTTTGTTGGTAAAAAATGTTCGTAGCGCCATCCGTATTCAAGATAGAGGGGCGTTGAAGAGAAAAGAATTATACACATCTTTTACGATTTTGCCGAAACTAATGGCAACATTGCAATGATATTTTTTCGAATAAGTTTTGAAAGAAGATACATCCAATGAACTTGTTTTCATGTCTGACTTTCAAACAAGCCGCTTAACTATTTCAATATTAGATTTATTGAATGAAATTTCAAGTAAACTTAAACATCATTTAATTTTACACCAAAAAGATACTTCTTTTCCAAATACATATTTTGATTTGAATTTTATGAAGTTTTACCTACCCGATGCTTGTATGAAGTATTGATAAATGTATTGATTAAGCAAAAATGCAACCTGGAAAAGGTAATTTTTTCTTTTCTTCAACGCCGCTATCTTGAGTACGGATGGCGCTACGAAAATTTTCCACTAAACAAACCCCAATTATAGTATCGATTGGTTATCGACTCTTATAATTGTAATATTTGGTGGTTTTCGGGCGTAGGAGTCATTAAAGGCCTGAATATTCCATCTATCCTAGTGAGGGGATCACCTTTCCTTCAAACACCCTGTATAAAATCGGTTTCATTAGCGTAAATAAATTATTTTCTCGAGAACTAGACAACAGAATGAAAGCATCGAATTGGTTAGGGTTCTGACGTTAAAAAATTTCAATGATAATGATTCGGAAATTTCCAGGTATGGAAAATCTCAATCGTAATGGTTCGAACAATTGAAACAATTCATAATCTAGTAAACAATGAATATTACTTTGTTTGCTAATTTTTGCTATCGATGACGAATGGATGTAAATTGATTAATGCAAAAAAGTGGTAATTTACTTCAATTATTATTCATTATTTTCTGCCTTCTTTCTATTGTGGATATATTATTCTGGTAGCCAACCAAGAACTTAATATTCAACGTTCAAGAAACATAACTGTGTCTAGAAATTTACAAATAAAGATGGAAATATAGTTGGCAATAAGGAATAAATATTTTTCCCAATGATCTTGTATTTATGAATTACACCTTGACATTCTATATTTTTGCAGTGACTTGAGAATCGAATAATACGTAAAACTCTGAAATGTGTTGATTCTTGGTAGTTCGAAAATAGAAATCATTGTTCATCTATTCTATATTAATCAAACGATGATTGAAGATCAAAAATTACAAGGTTGTGATAAATTATGACAACAAGAGTACGAAAAGGCAATATTTATGAAATTAAACCGGTGAGTTCAATAGCCCAAAATGCATCTGATATATAATTTTTTGTTTATAATATACCGAATATGTCATCAACTCTTTTAATTTACATGGGTATATTACACCCTGGGTTTAGTGTGAAAAATCTGTATACACGAGAAATGATCACACGTTGATCAACCTATTTTGAATTTTTCCCCGTCTTATGAACAAATTGATGTTGTGTATATGCAAGTTAGTAATAAACGTGTACGATCTAGCTGTAATAATGGCCCTAATGTCAAATTAGAATTCACATAAATTCGATTTCACAATAAAGATGGAGCGCTTCCCCACTGAGATAGACGGGTTCGTGATTTTCTAAATGCAGATTTTCCAAATCGATGGATGCTTGTTCCCTGGATCTTAGCTTGTTAGATTCTTTTCTTTGGGGTTATCTGAATTCTCGTTTTTACGTTTTACGACCAACTTGCTTACAGGATTTCAGACGAAGAATCATTGACGAATGTGAACTAATACGTAGAGAGGTCTCGGAAAAAGTAACTCAGGAGGACTTGTCAGGAGGCAAGTGATGGGCATTTTGAATATTCGATTTAATTTTATTTAAAACATTATTCTCATTAGTCTGCAATAAATGAATTGAGCTATTCAAGAAGTAGGTACCAGTAAGTTATTTCTCTTTTCATATAATTATTACACTAAACGACTAAACCCAGTATGAGCACTTTCGAAATCCAATGCTCTATCAACATCTACGAAGATATACAGAAGCTCACATAATAAAACGTTCGGGGTATTTCCGGTTGAACAGGTAGTATATTATCAATAGAAAAATTTACATCAGATGTATTTTGCGCCATGTCACTCACCTACAGATTTCTTAAATATTGTTCTTCTCGTTCAAAAACGATTCACTTTCTTCTATTTTTTTATGTCGTATCTTAATTGAAAATTTCGCGTGGATTGCATTAAGTGTTCTGAAAGCTCTTTACACCCTAGGCTGTTACTTCTCTAATTTATTGTATTGAAAAGCGAAATTAATTTTGAAACGAACTTATTTTCCAGAAATTGGTGCGACTCGACCAATTTCATATCTAATTTGTGAATTATAGACATTTGTCGGAACTGTCAAGCAAGATATAAGGAAAGAGCAAGTGCGCAAAAGATAAATGCAGAATTACATCCTTTTACCAAAGTATTATCTAATTGACGTAATGATAAAAAATTTCAATTATGAAGACTAACCAATCTAACTATATACGACCCTATGAAGACGATATGATCGGAAGTAATTCACAACTATTATGTAAAACGCTCATAAAACGTTAGTGAGGTCAGTTTTTACGATGGCCATTAAAATATTCATAAAATCAACTTACTTTCAGATCTTCCGATAGCCCATGTCGAAAATGTTGCGAAATATCAGTAACAACTATACAACCACTATCCAAGGGTTACACCAAACTGTTTTTCTCGTCGCGTTGTAAACATGTTTTTGCTCAATCGACTGATGAGTACACCACTACTAGTACTACTAGATACAACACAATTTCCATTACGCAGCTAATAAACTTATTTCCAAAGTGCACTTACTGCCGATGACGTTCGTGTTATTTGTGGAAGCAACTGCGGTTTTGTTATCCAAGGTTATGAGCGCGATACGAATTGAGGATGGGACGCTAAACTGAGAATCAACCTGATAGGCCAACAAGGAAATTCACGAAATATTCATTAATAGTGCTGCTTGCGTTATCACATGAATTGAGTAGATGATAGTATTCGTTGATTAACATCGAGAAATATAAAACTCAGACTCAGGAGCTAATTACTGACATCCTAAGATCCTACAAATAGTTTTTGTCATTGAGGGTGTCTGTAGATATCTGTTTTGAGTTTTGGTTCTCATCAGTGCAGAGAGACCACTCTGAATGACCTGAGGTACTCCAGAAACAAAAGCAACAATTTGAGACGAAACTAATAAAATTAAATCTAGCCATCGTCATCCCAGATAGAATCCTCGCGAACAACCCGTTCCATAATGCAGAAACACTGTACTGATGAGAGCTGAAAGCTTGAAGCAATTGTCTATATATACTCAGAAGACTTTACCCTTAACTTTTCTGTGAATATTTTTGATATACTTGGTTGAGTATAGGTGATATTCCTTCAATGAAACCAATTGATTTTTTACTACCAATGATTTCTGACAAAACAATTGGATATTTTTCTTCAACCCCCTGAACTCCAACCCCATGCAGCATTCTGGTATCATACGACAGAATAGTATGGTACCCCGTTTTGCACCAACCTCAGCTAGGGACTTTTTTGTTTCATGTATTGTATTTTGTTAGCTCTCAATTCAAAAGAATATATACATATACCATGTGTGGACTCGTTGAAAAGCTCTCAGAAACTAAAATTCTACCATAATTTTATTATTTTTTTAACGATTAAGTGCCATATTTCTAGCAATACTTTCATTCAAAAAATTCATTACATTTCTTACTGAAATACTTCTCCTCTCCAATTATTATGGCTGATAAAAATGTCCGTGAACTTGCCTTTTCAACGAGTCCACAGATAATATTCAAGTTATAAAAGAGAATTGTTGGGCAGTATTGCGGGTACTTGAGGAGTTGAAAGAATTTTACAATTTTACTGCCAAAAACTACGAGCAATCAGAACTCAATTGATTTTTGTCAGCGTTTTCATTTCATGTTATTTTTATTATAAACTAGCGACCCGCCCCGGCTTCGCACGGACATCACATTAGAAACCTCAAAAATAACAGTACTTCTCCACTATTTAATGGATGTTATTATACATATAAACCTTCCTCTTGAATCACTCTATCTATTAAAAAAAACGCATCAAAATCCGTTGCGTAGTTTCAAAGATTTAAGCATACAAAGGGACATAGGGACAGAGAAAGCGATTTTGTTTAAGCCGGTCCCACCACAATGCGTGTATTTGACGAATGTTCGGCATTGGCGGTGCTTCGCGTAGTGTGTGGGAGCTCAACTTCGGGTATCATTTGGCATTCGCCTGCTATCCGAAGTCTTGTCGTAATGCCGGTCCCAGATAATGCGTGTATTTGACGAATGTTCGGCATTGGCGGTGCTTCGCGTATTGTGTGGGCCATTGTGTTCGAATTTGAGCTCCCACACACTACGCGAAGCACCGCCAATGCCGAACATTCGTCAAATACACGCATTGTCTGGGACCGGCTTAAAACTGCACGAATCAAAGGAAGACGAAGTACATTCGCGCTCATTCGCTTCAGCTCCCAGACAGTGAGTTTATCTAGGCGTAGTCTATTCTGTCTAGTCAGAGTCGTGCCAAATTAAGCGACGTGATTTCACGGTGTTTTCAGTTCATTTAAAAAACACTTCTGACTGCTCTCCGCTACTGTTCTATACTGAGGCCGTTTGGCGAACGTTTGTCACAGAGAAACGAATGCCGAACATTTCGCGATTGCCGCAGTGTGTGGGAGGGTACCCGAAGACGAACTACGAAGGCACATTCGCCGAATGCACGCATTGTCTGGGACCGGCTTTATACTATAAAGTGATGAGGTGATGAACCAGCACGTAAATGCTACCGTTTCAGTGCTTCTCTTGATTTTCCAAGTTTTTTGAAGGATCTTAAAACACTTTTTTCTATTCATATATACTGTGAACGATTATTGTTCAATGGTTAATTGTTGTTTGTTGAGAATCACCATATAATTAGTATTTTATTGGAAAACATATCGGTAAAAACTATAATTAAACGTTTATTTTTGTATTCTCAAATTGTATAACTATCAGTTTTGTCGTGACAATTCACAGCGAGAATATTCGAGGTTATGAAATTGCTTATTATATCTGAAACGGTGCTGATTTACTATTCAAATGCCTATATGTATATGAATGAATTATTGATATAGAAGATTGAGATTAATTTACTGGTTTTATTTTGATCGAAAAATATTGAATTCTTCATAGGATATTAGTTTAATTCTCTGTCGGTATTGTTTGTAATTCCTCGTTCTCTACCATCTTCGACTGTGAGATTTCGATGTGGATTTATCATTAGCAACCATAATATTGAATCGATTTTGAGCGATATGAGGTAAATAATTTCCAAAATTCGTTCAGATAGCTTGTTGCTTCTTTTTGAACTTGTAATGAAATGGAACGAGACAGACTAAATAAATACCAAAAAAAATTAGAAATCAATCGAATAATTGGTTTTCGCTGCCTGTCGACATATTCAAAATTATACTGCTGATGTTTCCGATGAAACAAACCATGTAATTCTCTCAATTAAACTTTTCCTTATGAAATTGTTATAATTTTGATGATGTAGGTAGCCACATAAACCCGTGAATCTACTACTGAATAAATAATAATATCTAACGACGTCTAATGCTTATTATTGTTCACATAATTTGATAGGGTATGCTCATGATATTCATTTAAAATTTTCTTGATACATCGCAATAGTATATTATGTAACGAGCGTATAATGATAGCTATTATTCACCGAATGAATAAGAGCCATTATGCTCAAGTAGCATACCATACTTCATCTACGACTACTAGATATATTTCTTGAAGATTTAAACATTTTATCCACGACTACTATATAATCTAGCCATTTTACGTCTGTGAACTCAGCCAAAGTAATATCCATTAATCACAAGTGATTAATGAGATATAATTCACTGCTGTCAGATGCTTCATAGATTCAGCTTTGATATTATATTCTTTAAATTGGTATTTCTCCAGTATTCTAAAGTACTCCAACTAACAAATAAGTGTATACCTTGTCAATCGAGGGCCAAATCTACTTTTATTATATTAATTGAGGCATTTTTTATTACTAAATATACAATGACCAGTTCTGCAAAAATTTCTCTGTTCTCATGTGTCAACTTGACTTTATTTTACGCTTGTCATAGAAGGGTCTTGTCGCGGTAGCCAAATGTTGAAATTTTCAAGAAACATATTCAGTAGTCGTGGATAAAGAATAGTATGCTACTTGCGTAAAGTGGCTATTATATGCCACTCGCCCAAATTATACGCTCGTTGCATAATATACTATTGCCACCGCGACAAGACCCATCTATTTCTATGACAAGCGTGAAAAA